>JAJPUD010003964.1:94216-107888 GCA_023553655.1 Myrmecobius fasciatus
GTGTGTGTGTGTGTGTGTGTGTGTGTGTGTGTCCCAGGCTACACATCTGGTAGAGTTAGAAGTAAAATCCAGATCTTTTGAATTATAGGCCAGTGCTCTTTACACTATACCACTTGCCTTTTTTTCCCATCAAAATTGCCCCATGTCAGTTCCCCTTGTGGCCTCTTAGCTATCCTGATGGTATGGATTTGTTCTAGATATGGCCAGAGGTGTCATATAGTAACAGGAATTTCCTTTAACTCTGTATACTTTCATTTTGGAATTAAATTGTTGAGGCAAAAGTGTATTGGATTGGGATTGGAAAACTTGGTTATTTGTCCCTGCTCTGTGACCCTCAGTAAATAATTTATTTTTTCAGTTTCCTGAGAACTGGCAGATGAGTAGCACAATCAATAGAAGGCTGGTCTTGGAGTCAGGAATTTTCAAATTTGACCTCAGATATTTGAGTTATGACTCTGAGCAAGTCACTTCATCTCTGTATGCTTCAGTTTCTTCAACTGTAAAATACCTCCTACAGTTGTTGTGAAGATCAAATGAGATTATATTTATAGAGTATTTAGTCCAATACCTGCTACTTAGTATTACTGTTCAGTCTTTTCAGTTATGTCCAAATCTTCATGATCCCATTTGGGATTTCATGGAAAAGATATTGAAATGATTTGCCATTTCCTTCTCCAGCTCATTTTTTTTTAATTAAAGGTTTTTTTTTGACTGAGGCATTAGGGTTAAGTGACTTGCCCAGGGTCACACAGCTAGGGAATGTTAAGTGTCTGAGACCAGATTTGAACCCAGGTTCTCCTGACTTCAGGGCTGGTACTCTAACCACTTCGCCACCTAGCTGCCCCTAATTAAAGTTTTTTATTTTCAAAATATATGCATGGATAATTCTTCAACATTAACCCTTGCAAAATTTTGTCTTCCATTTTTCCTCCTCTTCCCCCTGGCAAGTAGTCCAATATATGTTAAATGTGTTAGAAATCTAATATATATATATATATATATACATATTTATGCAATTATCTTGTCCAGCTCATTTTACAGATAAGGAAATTGAGATAAACAGGATCAAGTGACTTGCCCAGGGTCAAACTAATTAGCAAGTATCTGAGGTTGGATTTGAATTCAGGTTCTCCTGACTTCAGAGCCAATGTTTTGTCCACTGTGTCTCATGCCTATCTTAAAGAACATCCGAGTGAATATTTCTTTTTGTTAGTAGGAATACACGTTTTAAATTTTACCTTGGATCTTTTGTATTTTTTTTGTTTAAAATTTCCTTCTATAGAAATCTGCTAACCTTGTAGAAATCATGCAAATTTTAGCCAAAATACAAGGCTTTTATTACTTGTTCCAAATATTAGGGAATAATAAAATCACTGATTTCTGAGCTTTGAACCAAGCTTTTTCATTCTTATGTTTTTGTACTCAGTCAGTCAAGTATTATTCTTAAAGGAGAATGAGTGGATATTTCTCACACATAACTTTTTTTTCCATTAAAAATATTAAAATAAACAAAGCAGCTCACTGGTAAAATAGTTAAACCAAAATCTGGCCAATGTATTAAATGTATGTATCCAAAGAGAGCAGAGAAATAGTATTCATTATTTTACTTTTTAAACTTGGAAATATTAGACCCTTTCTATGTCTTATAAGTTCAAATTTTTATTATTAGAAAATAATTATTTTTGAATGTCCATACTTAAAATAGCATAAGTATGTTTTTGAAAAAAACCTGTATAATATAAGCATGTTTCTGAATTGGATACCAAACTAGTTAATTCAAAATCTAAAATAACATGTAGATAATTTTTTAAAGATAGAATGAACATCCAAGGATGTTTAAATTTTCTTTTCCATTTTTTCAGATTCTAGAAATCTAAGAAATATTAAAGGTGTAATATTGACAAAACCTGATTATCTATTAATTGTATGTTGGAAGATGAGGAGGGAAAAGGAAAGAAGGAAGAGTGGCTGTTTGGAAAGAATCAAAGATGATTGACTCTAACCTAAAGGATACTAGTGCTGTTGTGTATAACAGATGTTTGTTATTGTTTCAGGAGATGAGATGTGTAATCAATTTATTTTCAGTTATTAAGTTATTAATTATTTATTATTTTCATGATTTTCAGTTGGAAGACATTAACATTAATTTAATTCAAAATACAACCTTTTTTTTTTTTTTTTTGTATATTACCCACAGGTAGCATGGTGTCTGCCACAGAGTAGATGCATAATAAATGTTGCTTTGTTTGGGAGTACAAAGTTACACATGACACACATTTTGTGGTTGAGAAGTTTTATTATTATAATAATGGGAGAGAAAACATACAAATAAGTATGGAATAAGGCAAATAGTGGTAGGTGGAGAGGAATGGTTCAGACAATGTGCTATGGGAAATTGCACCAGGAAAGAGAATTTTCTCTGGAGACAATGTGTCAGCAAAGGCTTATTGCAGGAATTTATATCTGCATTAGACCTAAAAAGAAGGGAGCAGTTTCAGCAGATATTCTTTAACAGATTGAGAATGAAATGACTGTTCCAGCATAAGGTTAAACATAAGCAAAATCACAGGGCTAGAGAATATATAATAGGAGGTTTAGAGCAGATATTTATTCACTAAATCTAGAATATGTAAATGGTAAGAAGAAGAAACAAGACTGAAAATGTAGAATTGTGAGTTAAATACTTTATTTGGTAGTCAATAGAGATTTTGAAACTTTTTGAGTAAAAAAGTGACATGATCTTTAGTGACATGGTGCTTTAGGAAGATTATTCACCAGGCAGTATGAAAGACAGAAGGGAAAGATAATAGAATGGAGGCCAGAAAACTAGTCAAGAGATCATGATGATATTCTAGTTGAGAAGAGATAAGGACCTCAACTAGGATGAACATGGAAAGGCACAGTATCAGAAAAAATTTAGTGGAGTTACAATTGAGAATACTTAGCAATTGATTGGATATGTGTATATGTATGTGTGTGTGTGTGTGTGTGTGTGTGTGTGTGTGTGTGTGTATCTGTGTATGGGGAGGGGGGCATTAAAAGAAAGGGAAAGAGCCAAATGAAACTCTTAAGGTTAGAAAATGGTGATACTCTGGATCTGAGGAACTGATTTCAATATTAGGAAAAGTGGTTAGCATTTAGAAGTTTAGGCTTCTAAATGAATAGTTATATTTCAAGTGGGTCCAAGTTAATTCCAAGATGATGAAGGATGCTGAAATGTGACTGCCTCTGTATTCCTTCTAGAACATATGCTTTGTGATTTCTCATTTTGTGTAATTCTTGTTCATATCTTTCCATAAATCTTCCATTAAAGACCTATCCAATGTTCTAGAGGCCTTCTTTTGGTTCTTATAATATCTCATGTATACTAATATAATGTGAGTGACAACTGGGTGGAGCAGTAGTGAATGTAATGTTGGGCTTGAGTCATCAAGACTCATTTTTTTGGGTGTCATGTGACCCATGGTGAGTCACTTAACCCTGTTTGTCTCAAAGTTGAAGAAGGCAAACCACTTTAGTATCTTTGCCAAGCAAAGAGGGTCATGAAGAATTGGACACGACAAAAAAAAATTGAAAAACACAAAATATAACATAAGCTGTTCATGTTATCTTCCATTCTTGGCTACATGCCTTGATCTACCATATTTTCTCATCATGTATGTTTGAGATGATATGAGCTTTGCTATTATTCACATACAACCCCTCCTCCAAAGATACTGCTCCTCCTATAGGAATTAAGCCATTCATTTTGGGATTTACGCTGGGATTGCTTGTCTTTGGTTGTTGATTGTAGAGTGAATAAATGAAACTATATATCTCAACTTCCTATATTTGGCCAACCACAGAGAGAGTTTCATCCTCTCCAGCTGTCCTATTTCCTTGCAATCACAGGAAACTGGCTTTCCTCTGAAGATGTTGTATTTATGTTTATCCTGTCCACAATGTTGGATGTGTTTTCCTTCATACTGGACCAGATGGAGTATATAGTCAAACTTTTTGCTCCTACTGCCATTTCTACTTTCCCTGTCACTTTTACTCAGCCACCTATCTATCTTTGTGGTTCATTTTATTTAGATACATCATCCTATCCATATCCTGCTAATCATTAACTACCATCCCCTATGATCCTATATTCTCCTCTCTTTCATAGTTAAATTCTTAGAAAAAGCTTTCTGCTCTGCTTTGCTTCTGATTTCACATTTGCTGCTTACCTCTCAAAAGGCGTAGTAATTCATTGATCACCATCACTGGTCACCAAGCATTTTATGTAATGGTGTGCTTTATGTAAGAAAGTGATTTCTTTTTTGATGTCTTTTCATTCATGCTTAAATTGAATTTAAGTGAGGTAGAGTTGCACAAAGTATCAACCTTTCTCTTCTAAAGCTATCAGTGTCCAGTGGTAGGTTGTCTGGTGTTGACTTGAGATGTAGTAGATGACCTTGGTGTCTAACCAAACTCTTAAGTGCTCAGATCTGCTTTACCTGCCTTCATGGATGTTTGAACAAATTGTTCTCATCTGCCCATTTCACTAGGTGAAGTCCTTATATGCTTCATGTAGACATTCCTCCTAACTCTCTATGGGATTTAAGACTCTTTGGTTACTTTCAAATTGGTTTAGCCCATCTGCCAAAAGAGTTTACCAGAATGTGGCCACTGTGCATACTACAGCTTCTTGGAGCCATAGGTAAGAGTTAGATGTATCAGGTGGACACCAAAGGTAGAAAGAAGCTCTGTAAAGGGTACTAGTCTTCTCTGAACACATCCTACACCCCATGTAAGAAAGTAACTTGTGTATAAGTAAACTCTTTTTTTTTTTGGTCTCCTGTCTTTTTCCAATTCTGATCTTAATTCAGTGAAGTAGAAGACTAATTTGAACATTTTTTCAAGGAGTTTTTTTTTTCATTTTGATTGACACCATCTTTGTCTTAATAATTTATTAATCTCTAATGTCTTTAACCTTTTTCTTAATTATTTTGCATCATGTTTAATGTACATTAACTTTCTTATAAAGTATGTTTTATTACATTCACAGAGTGAATATTTGTTGGGAACTTTTGCCCTCAGATTTTCAATGTTAAAATAAAACAATGAGTTTGAGATAAGGATAAAGTAGATTTTTTGAAACTCCTAAAAGATTTAATTAAAATTTTCTAGATTAATGGTTCTCAAAGGTTATGACATGGACCCTTAGAGTGTCAGGAGTTTTGCTAAGTATGGTATAGTTTGTGTGAAACTTGTAATTTTATGTGCATACAGTTCCATAGAATGCTACAGCACAGCAATGAATTATATTTCAGTAGGAACTAAATATAATAAGAATCATTGTTTTAAATATCTAACTTAAATATTTGAATCTTTTTGGCAGTAAA
This sequence comes from Myrmecobius fasciatus, assembly GCA_023553655.1. NCBI lineage: Eukaryota > Metazoa > Chordata > Mammalia > Dasyuromorphia > Myrmecobiidae > Myrmecobius > Myrmecobius fasciatus. The sequence goes on from JAJPUD010003964.1 coordinate 99,586, forward strand.
GTAAAAAAATTCCTTGTTATATTATTCTTTTAAAAAGTATATGGTTAAATAATATGCATGCTAGTAAAAATTAAAAACAGATGGGTTATATTCTCCCATCCCTTATGCTTTCTGACTTTAATTCAATGCTACAATGCATGGAACTTTTTCAATTGTTGCTTCTTAAGGAATTGCCTTGAATTTTTCTCTTTTTTTTTTTTTTCTGAGACAATTGAGGTTAAGTGACTTGCCCAGGATCACACAGCTAGGGAATGTTAAGTGTCTGAAATCAAATTTGAACTCAGGTCCTCCTGACTGCAGGACTGGTGCTCTATCCACTGCGCCACCTAGCTGCCCCTTTCTCTGTTTTTAACAGAATATTCCAGGTAAAATAAATAGAAGCTTTTTAAAGAATTGTTGAAATAATAGTGTGTATATTATAAGTATAAAAACATCACCATAGTAAAAGAAATGAACTGAAGTTTTGTTTTCTCTTTAATTAGTGCCAATGTTAATTTGGTTAAAATAAAATATTTCAAAATAAAGTAATTGAAATTTATTTTAACAGTCAACCAAAATTTGGTTAGGTCTAGCTATAAACTGTCAATAGTACCATTTGCATCCAACTCATTCTCTATTCATACAGCCACTCTTTTAGTAAAGATCCTCAACATTTCTCACCTAGATAATTGCAACAATCTCTTAATTGGTCTCCTGCCTCAAGTTTTTTCCTCAGTCCAGTTCATTCTACACACAGATACTCAAAATGTTTTTTCTTAAATTCAGATCTGAGAATGTCACTTCCTAATTCAGTAGACTCCAACAGCTCCCTATTGTCTTCAGGACAAAAATATGTTTTTTTAAACTTCTAAAACCCTCACAATTTGACCCCAGACTATCTTTCTAAACTCATTGTACAGTTATAACTTCTACATGGCAAGGATTAGGAGTATGGTATCTCCCAAATTTTTGGCTCTCCATTTTCTTTTTCTTTTGTGGGGTGTTTATAGTACCTTATTGTAATATTTGGATTAAGTATTTGGTCATAGGCTCTGTGTGGTTTGATGGCCTTGGTAGATCATCTGCAGCTTCCACAAAATTACCCCCCACCCCCAATTCCCATTTGATTTCTTAAGACCCATGATATGTTGAAACCATGATAAGGAAAGTCACAATGTGAAAGGGATAACTATAAATTACTCCTCTTCCTGTTCTCCTCAATCCAGCCAAACTCTTCTCTGTTCTTCCCTGATAACACTTTTTCTCCTATCTCCATTTCTTTCTACTGACCATCCTCAATATCTGGATTCCTCTCCTTATTTCTACCCCATAGAATTATTCTCTTCAAAATGCAGTTCAAGAACCAGGTTTTTTTTTTTAATAAAAATCTTTTTTGATTTCTCTAAATACTAGTTCTTTCTCTCCTTAGCTACATTCTATTTAAGATATGTTGCATTTCTTCTCTCTTTATATTTCCTTTATAAAATTTTGAATGCACTTATCTCCTCTAATAGGATGAAAACTCTTTAAGAATAAGGATTACTTCATTTTTTTGTCTTTGTTTCTCCAGTATCTGGCACAATGTTTGGCACAGAGCAGATGCTTAGTAAATGCACATTGATGAAGAATGAGCTAGTGTAGTAAAATGAAGAAAATCATGAGTGTACTAGAAAGGAAACAGGGGTATGGATTTTATTCCCTACTCTGCTACCAGTTTTTCTTTGTATCTTGGCCATGCTACTTAATATTTCCAAGTTTCATTTTTCTAATCTGTAAAATATGAGGATTGGGTTAGATAGTCTGACATTTTTAGCAGCATTATCAGGCAATGATCCATGAGCCTTCACAGGCTAGTTTGCTTCTTATATTAATGATAGGTTTACTGTTTCTTTAGAGCACATAAGGGGGTGCAAATTATTTGAGATAAACATTAATTTTGATATGATTTCATTTTGTTACAGTACTATTCATGCATTTTGTATTTCTCCTAACACTAGGCTGAAAGCATTTGTCCTTGACCAAATGAAACTACATTGAGCTGGTTTCCTTATCTTTAATGAACTTGATAATAAATTCTATAAAAAGAAGTTATTGAAGTAGAGAACATATTACATATTAAGAGTTATTTAAAGATGTAAAAAGTAGTAAATTTATCATACAGGTCAATAAATTTGAGGATTTTACTTTGTCCTAAGTAATTCACACATTATTGTATATATAGAGGATATGACAAAAAACTCTCTAAGACTGGTCACACCTGATAACTATTGGTTTTTCCCACCTGCAAGTAATGTTGGAAATTAATATTGTCCTAAAGGCAATCTGAAAATCATTGGAGAATTTTGAAGTCTTGGTATAGAGATGGGGCTACCTTCTGAACAATTAAAGCAATTCAAAAAGGGAATGGGCTACCTCAAGAAATAGGCAGCTAGGATGGAGGAGGATCTTGAGCTCTACAACATATGAATGAAGATTTCTAAAGAGAATTAGGGATATTTTGGAGAAGACTCAGGATGAATATGATAAATGTGTTCAATTATTTGAAGGTTTATCATGTGAAAAAGGAATTAGATTTATTAAATTTGACCACAAAGGGAAAAAAGTTGTAGATCTCTTCTCCTTGGAGGATTTCAGGTAGAGAATACATGACCACTTGTAGGGTATGTTATAATGGGGATTTATTTCACGTATGGCTAGGAGTAGATGACTGCTGAAATTTCTTCTAATTCTCAAATTCTCTCAAAGGTCTGCATGGTGGTTAAAATAACAAATTTGGAAAGTGCACATGTACTTGGCTAACAAATTGATGCCTGAGAACAGGATTTGTATTTCTGGATTCCAACTTAAAAAGATAGGAACGAAAGGCTTTTAGCCAGCTATAATTACAAATTAGTAAACATGTTTTTCTATGGTTTTGAAGATCTAAATAGATGGGCTTTAAAAGGACGCCCCAAACTCAATATTGAAAGAATGCAAAGAACTCAATATCTCTAAAACATATTTTGCCATCATTTTTACCTTGAAAATGTTTTTCCTTCCTAAGTCTTATTTCTTCTGAGTGTATTACCATCCTTCTTGATATCCAGGCATGTAACCTTAGACTCATCCTCAAATCCTTACTCTTTTCCTTCTTGTCATACCAACCTATTACCAGGTCTATTGAGTCTATGTCTATGACATTTCTAGAATCTGTCATTCTATCTACTACCCTACTTGAAGCTATCATCAACTTTCACTTGTACTATTACAAAATCTTTTGAATTTGAAATCTTCAGTCTCTTCTGTCCAATTTCTCCTCCATACAGTTATCAAAGTAATATTCCTATTACACAGGTTTGACCATGTCACTCCCCTGCTCAAAAAATCTCACTTTTAGTCAGTGTCATTGCATTTTTGGACAGCTTTAGTATTGGGAAATTTGTTTTTTAAACTGACATTAAACCTAATTGGCCACTTTGCAACATCTCTTCATTGCTTCTGTTTTTCTTTCTGTGGCCAACAGACCAAGTTGATATGATGATCCTTCAGATGGTAGAACATAGCCAACATAGACTTCCTTAGTTTTCTTTTCTCTAGGCTAAATATCCCTAATTTCTTCAGCTCAATTTAAATGCCATTTTATTTTCATGAGTCATTGCTTACTCTCCCTAGCTCCAGACCTAGACAAAAACTATTGGGGTCGAGGTGAAGTTTTATTCTATGATTTTATTGATAGAGGGAACCCTTGGATGAGGAAACTTTCTGCCAAAGCAAATTGACACTTGCTTTCCAATTTATAGTCTTAGAAAATTACCTATAGAAATAAGGTTAAAATACTTGTCCATTAATATATATATATATATATATATATATATACATATATATGTAGTATATATGCAGTACATATATGTATGTGCATATATATATTCTAAGCTATAATGGAACTACATATTAAGATTTTTTTTCCTGAGGCAATTGGAGTTAAGTGACTTGCCCAGGGTCACACAGCTAGGAAGTGTTAAGTGTTTGAGATAAAATTTGAACTCAGATCCTCCTGACTTCAGGACTGGTGCTCTATCCACTGCACTACCTAGTTGCCCCCATATTAAGATTTTTTAGACAGAACTTTAGATGAGTCAAAATGAGGTAAAAAGATTTGATTTGGTGTAACTACCTTGAAAATGGAACCCAATAAGCCTAGTCCTATTTTGTCAAGGTTTACATTAAAATGATTTTCATTATTTTTATGGAAATATTACTGGAATATATTATATACTTACTTGCCTTCTTAAACAAAAATATGTTGAGCATAATATTTTATTATTTATTGATGACTCAGAATAATCATTGTGAGCATCATTTACTGTGCTTTGCTGTAAAATGGGTATTTCCTCAGGGATTATTGAGGCACATAGGATTATTTTTCCTCTGTGCTAAATGGGTTTGGGTTCTCTTTAAAAAATTGTGTTCATTTTGTAAACTTGGTAAAGTTGGGGAGAGTTGGAAATAAGAATCACTGCTGAGGAAAAGATGGAACTATAGGTGTGATTAGCAAATTGGTTGAGATTATAAAAGATGATAGAGGCAGCAGGAAATATTGGATAAAGTACTAGTTGTGTAGATTACTGAGTTGATGATTTTGGGGATAACTATGGGCTCTAGAAAATGGCTATTCAGTTTCTTAGTGAGTTGAGAAGAATGGTGATGGTTGGTAGACAATAATCTGAAATCCTAGAGATTGCTATGAGTCAGTTTGAGTCTTATTGGCTGTTTTGGTCTGTTAGAAAGTATTATCCATACTATTTTGAATTTGCTGAAGAAGTTGTCCTTAGATAAATCGATGATAAAGGGCTATGAAGTTTTGAAATCATCTTGGGTAAAAGCTAGTTTGAATGGAAGCATATATTTTAGATTGATAAATGAATGATATAGATGCACACTGTGATGGGAAAGTAGGAATTTTTGGTTGCAATTTGGTTCTTTCTTTCTGGTTCTTGTTTTAGGTATACCATTTTAAAAACAAGTGAATTTTGATATAAAGGGCAGAGAAGAGATACTGTAGATAGTGGACTGTTAATTAAAGCTTCTGATCCAAGTCTGGAGAATCTATTAGGAATTTGTCTGCTTAGCTATTTCTAGAAATATTACAATGAACTATTGACATTTAGTTATCTCCTAACTATTTGGAATGGAGGAACATAATAAAATACACCATTCTTCCCTCATTTGGCTACAGCTAGAAAAGTGAATTTTTAGTGAGTCATACTGATTATATTGAAAGAACAGCTTTCTGCTATGAATAGAGTTGGCCCCAATCCATTCAAAACTGACGTGTCCCTTGGGAAAGAGGGTAGAGGCAACTGACTATCAGATTGTCATTATTTGCTTCATTAGTTTAAAAATATTTTATTTGTTTTAGTAAGACAAGATTTACCTTCTTACTCTCACCCTAATCCCACTTCCCCCAAATGAGAACGTTCAAAAAAGCCCATTATAAGCATATTTAGTCAATCAAAACATGTCCACATTGGCTATGTCTAAAATTTTTTTTGTCTCTTGTACTCTGAGTTCTTCACTTCTTATCAGGAGGTGGTGAGTAATAAGTTTCCTCTGGAATTCTACCTGATAAGAGTGCAGCACAGTAACCAGTCCTTTTTTTTTTTTTTTAAATCAATGCCTTAATTTATAGGTATTCCCTAAGTTTTCCATTCTTTGCCACCTCAGAAAGAGAAGAATATTTTGTTTATACTCTCAGGATTTGTTTTGCTTCAGACTCATTCCTCCCTTAACCTATCCTTCTTCTAATTCTTCTTCCACTCTTCTCTTTCCTATTTGCCTACTGAATGAAATGTGCTTCTGTACTCAATATTGTATTTAAGTGTGTAATCTTTTGAGCAATTCAGATGAAAGTGAGGTTTAAGGGTTGGTTAGCTCCCTTAACACCCCCCCCCTTTTTCTATTTGTGTAAAAATCTACTTGTACATTATGCCGGTGAAACAATTTTCCCTAAATCTTTCTTTTCCTTCTCTCTCTGAATTGCCTCTTCATTTGTCTTCCTCTTTTCCTCTTTTTCCTAAGGTCATCAACACATAATTGAACCACTCCCAGGCCTTGTCTAATTAGACTCCTTCTGTAGATGCTAATAATGGTGAGGGACACATTAATCTTCCCATATTTGAATATAAATAATTTATCTTTGTTGAAATCTTTATCTTTACCTTTTTATGTTGTTTTTCACTTTAAAGTTTCCATCTCTGGTCTTTTTCCCCCCACAGAATGGTTGAAAACCCTCCATTTCATTCAAGGTTCCTTCTTCCCTTTCCCTTGGCATTGTACTTAGTTTTGCTACATAAGTTATTTTTGGCTACAGACTTATGTATTTTGCCTTCTGGAATGTAATAGCACCTACCTTGTAGGGTGCTGTGAGAATCAAATGAGATAATATTTGTAAAAGTACTTAGTACTGTGCCTAGTATTTAGAGGATGTTATATAGATGCCTGTTCAATTCCAAATTCTCAGTTCCTTTATAGTGATCACTACTAAATTCTATATTATCTTTACTGTGGCAGGTTGATACTTGAATTATTTCTTTCTCCCTCATAATAAAAAGCATTTTTCTTTGACTCAAGGGCTATTATGTTTCTGAGAGTTTTCATTTTGGGGTTTCTTTCAGGAGATATCTGATGAATTTCTTCTATTTCCACTTTACCTTTTGACTCTTAATAAAAGGTCTAGAAAATTCTGTTTTAAGATTTCTTGAAATATGATGTCTATTCCACCCCAAGTCTTTTAAAAATAATGGAATTCAGATAGTCTAATGATTCTTTCCCCCTCTTTTTCCATCTGTTTTGTTTGTCAGCCTTTTGACTTTTAGAAAAAGTAATTTTTATTGATTCATCAAGTTATTGGCTTCTTTTTGGTCTATTCTAATTTTCATGGAGTTTGTTCCTTAGACAAAATTTTGAGTCTCTTGTGCTAAGCTGTTTATTCTTTTTCCAATTCTTCCCACTTTTTATTTTTTTTCTTAAAGAACTCTCATTCTACTTATAATTTTTTTTTTCAATTCTTGTTTCATTTCTTCCAAGAATTGTAGTTGAGTCTGTAACCAACCTGTGTTTCTCTCAGGCATTGTGGCCATTTTCTTCTTCTGCATTTATATCTTGAACATCCTTATTATCTATTATAATAGCTAATTATGACGTTCTTTTTTCCTTTGCCTATATTATTCTGGTCTACTTGATTTTGGGCTTGATGTTAGGACTAGACTCTGCCTCATTTATGGAAAGAAGATTTAAACTGGTCCAATTGTCACTTTCTTGTAGGTATTGAATGTGGTGTTATTCACAGTCTAGGGAACAGTGATCTGCAAGCATTCAATGTTTCCAAAGTGATGTCATTCAGGCTACAGTCTTATTTGCTACCTCCTTGGTCTAAACTTCATAAGGTCCTGATCTGCGTTATAGTCTGTCTAAAAGTAGACTATTGTTTGACTTTATTCTGCCAGCTGGAAAACTCTTTTGGCTTAAAGAAGCAGAATTGTAGGTTATTCTTTCCTTTGATTATTCCTCTGCATTCTAGGAAGATGCTTTAAGTTGAGAGCCTACTTTTTATGTGGGTTCTGAGTCACATCACTGTTGCTGGCTTCTGAACATTCTCCTTTTTTTAGTATACTACCCAGAGCCACTCTATCTGGAATGCACTGCATTCTCATGTACAGGTTATTTTCTCATTATTTCCTGTCCCTCAACTATCTTATCTTCTCATAATTCCCTCTTCAAAGTTTCCCAGGCCTCTTTCCTCTTTATTCAGGGAATGACTTTTGCAAAAGATAAGCTGCTACTGATAACTCATATAGAAGAGTTATTAAGAGCTAGATGAATTATGACTAGGATATGTGATTAATTAGAGTGGAAGTAATGGATAAGTTCTGATGATAACAGGTCCTCTGGCATTTTACTTTTTTCCCTTCAGTCAAGAAAGAGTAGTTCTGTTCTTCATTACCTGGCTAATATGAGAGTACAGAAGTCTTTTGACTATTTTCTTTTGTCTTTCCTTTTCTTCTGAGGGATGAATCATTAAGCTTCTGTTTGACTCTTCTACTTTCTTATGACTGCCTGAAGTCTTTTTTGAACACAGTGCAGTTATTGATCCATTGGCATTTATCTCTAAGGAGTATCTACATGTCTTATATTTATAGAGTTGTTAAGAGTTCTATTTTAATATATTGAAATCAATATAATATTGCATATTTGTCCCAAGCTAGAAATTTCCCTTGATTGTCTATATATTTTGTCTTTCTCTCTCTCTCTCTCTCTCTCTCTCTCTCTCTCTCTCTCTCTCTCTC
>JAJPUD010003964.1:107898-194709 GCA_023553655.1 Myrmecobius fasciatus
CTTTTTGCTGAGGCAATTAAGGTTGAGTGACTTAGTGCCCAGGGTCACACAGCTAGGGAATGTTAAGTGTCTGAGATCAGATTTGTACTCAGGTCCTCCTGACTTCAGGACTGGTGCTCTATCCACTGCACCACCTAGTTGCCCCATTTTGTTAGTCTCCTAAGCAAAATTGTGGGTATTTGTTAAGTGGGGGTCAGCCATACAGGAGTCTTAATGACAATTAATGCCTTAACGGCAAAAAGATTCTTGAGATAAGAGATTAAAAAATCTTGGAGGTGGAGAATGTGTTCTCAGGAACCCATTCTATAACATCCTTGAAAGCTGATTAGCCATCTTTTAGTTGAGCATCTCTATTTATGTGGAACTCATTAATTCTAAAACATTCTAAATGTTTTCTAATTCTAAATTGTAATTCATTCTAAAAAATTCTAAAAGCTTTGAAAGGCCTTCATGACCTGGTCACATTCTGCCTTTTAACCTTCTTAATCTCCTCTATGGATTCTGTGATTTAGTGACACTACTTTGATTGCTATTCTCCCCACAAAACACTAAGCAATTTTATTGACTGTCTCCCACACCTGGAATTCTCTCCCTGCCTCTTTCTCTTGGCTTCTGTGAACTCCTTCAAATGTCTTGCAAATTCTCCTGTTCTTTAAGAAGCCTTATCTGGTCCCCTTTAATACTTAAACTTTATCTTTAAGATTATATCCAATGTATCTTGCACATATATTGTTTGTTATGTAGTGTTTATATGTTGTCTCCTCCATTAGATTGTAAGTTCCTTGAGGGAAGGGATTGTTTTTATCTTTTTTTCCCCTAATTAATAGGAATTGCCTGCCATGGCAATGTAGGTAATAGATCATGCTGGAGATAAATACTGTCAGCTAATGATCGAGTCCCTAAGGGTGAAAGTGAGTTGAAGTAGTATATAATTTTTATGAACTGATTCCTTACAATTCTGTAACTTAATGTAACACATCTTTAAGAGAATAGAGAAGAAAATTCAGTTCCTTAAATGGTTACATCCATGAAGGAAATCCAAACTCTGCCAATATTAAAGTTCCCAGGTTATGCTAGGAGGCAACTGCTCTATAAGTTTCTCCTATTTGTTATCTGTGTTATTGGCCTTATTTCTTGTACATCTATTCTCTCAGGAGTTCTAGTATTTTAGCATAATTCAATGAGTGGCTAATATATATAAAAGAATTAGAATGTAATTCCTATGTTTTTAGTGACTGTGACCAATATGTCTTGGTATATAATTTTCATGAAAAGGCTTTATTAAATGAGATCTTTAGAAATTTCAATACCTGACATTAATTGACCAGCTCAATGTTTATGGTCTATTGAAGGTTGTTGGGTTTTCTTTCAAAAACCTTAATCTATATTTCAAAATTCCTTTACAGTCATAGTAGTTTTGGCATCTATCTCACAGGGTTGTTATGAGGTTCAAGTGAGATAATTATAAAACTCTTAATCCTGTGCCTGGTCCATGTCAGTTAATAAATTCTTGTTCCTTTCACTTCCCCCCCCCCCAGTCACATAAGAGTAAAAATCAGAGCTAATAATTTATACAATATTTTAAAGTTTGTAGAGAGCTATACATTTATTATTTTATCTTCACAAAAATCCTGGGAGGTAGGTGCTATTATTATTTGTAGATGAGAAAATAGAGGCAAACAGAAGTTGAATGACTTGCCCAGAGGTACACAGACCTGGTGAGAGTCTAAGAGACAGAATTTGAACTCATATTTCTGACTCCAAGTCCAGGGCTGTAGCCACTGGACAATTTAGCCATCTGGGTAGGCCATAAATCAAGCCTGGGTAAATTATCATGGTTAAACACAAATCTGGGAAACTAAAGGACAAAGTTCATGTTGTATGTACCCTAAATAATCCTTATGGGTCTATACTCAGCAGGGTATTAATTACATTGCAAGCTTTCAGAAAGTAACTGATTGATTCAATGATTGAAAAGGACCTTACTAGGTCATTACATCCATTTCACCATCCCTCAAAAGTTGTGTCTAAATGAATGATTCTCATTCCAGTTTTAAAAAGATTTCCTGTTATCCCAAGAATGTCTAGAAGTTTCCAAGACAAAATTAAATTGATTTCACTAGAATGTTTTAAATAAATAAATGTTATACAGCACTTCTGTGAATAGGATTGTGAAATGAAACAAATGCTATTTCATGTTTTAACTATATGTAGCTAGTTCAAAAAGCTTGTAAATCATTTGCCTCAATGATTCAAGATAGAAAATTGTTTTATTATTGCTCATTTGCTTCATTTGTGTCTGACTCTGCGACCCCCATTTGATACTTTCTTGGAAAAGATCTTGCAAGGATTTGACATTTCCTTCTACAGCTTATTTTATAGAAAAGGAACTGAAGCAAACAGGTTTAAATGACTTGTTCAGTCATAAGCTAGTAAGTTCTTGATGCCAGATTTGAATTTAGGAAGAATCTTTCTGACTCCAATTATAGAACTTTATCCATTGCACCACCAAGCTACTGGAAAATTATTTATCTCATTAAAAAAAATCTTTAGGGTAACATATTCCTAATTATCCTTACTACCAAAAAATTCTTCCTTCTGTGTAGAAATGGAAAATAACTGTTTTTTTCTTTACTCAGAACTTTATTAAACCTTTTAAACTTTATCATTAAATTTAAATTATTAAACTTTATCATGAACTTGATTATTTTCAGTGTTTCTGTTTGACTTTGTAGGTGTGAACGCCGCTTTGAAGGACATCTTAACCACTGCCATCCCTGTGCAATTTCTATCAGTCCTTGTGGGAGATATATAGCCTGTGGATCAGAGGACAAACATGTATGTGCTTCAAGTTATTTAAACTTGAAATCTTTGGGTAGATAAAGTGTTGTTTGGGACTAAAGAATAAAGAACTATCTGTAAAGAAGGAATTGGGTAAAATAATTTTCTATCCTGAGTATTGACTGTGAATATGAGGTTATTTCATAGATATATAGGGTGTCTTTTTTAAACCAGATCTCTGATTTCTTTAATATGGGGAACTCTATATGAGAGAACTGATCTCCTGTCCATGTACTCTCTTTGCCATAATATCTTAGAGAGTTACCTGGATATACTGCAAGATTAAAAGACTTGATAAATATAACTAGTATGGTCAGAGATGAGACTTGAACTTCAGGCTTCTTGATTCTTAGGTCAGCCTTCTATGCCCCATATTTTAAAATACCATTTCAGAAAATCCCATATTTTTAATGATGAATAATGGAAGTTTGATACATATTTTTTCTCCTCTGATTTCTTACTCAATAGGTTTTTCCTCTTTGCCTAAAAACATATTGATTTCTTTCCTAGGCTAAGAATAGCAACAACTAAAACAACTTATCATGACTGTCACATTACTAGACTACCAATATATTTTTCTTCCCTTTTGCTTCTACTGCCAACTTGTAGGAAAGAGAATCAACTGCATGGGCAAATATTTCCTTCTATTCCCTTTTCACCCATCCACTCCTTGAGGCAATGTCCTCTGACCTCTGTTTTAGTCACTCTACTGGAATTGTTCTTTCCAAGATCATGAGAAGTAACCTTTTCATTTCATTCATTGTCTCCATCTTTAGCCTCTTTAATCTTTTTTTTTAATTAAAATTTTTTTAAGCTTTTTATTTGTATAACTTATGTATGGGTAGTTCCTCAGCATTGATCTTTACAAAGCTTTCCATTACAAATTTTACCCCCAGTCCCCACCCTTCCCCTAGATGGCAGGAAGTCCATTACATGTTAATAATGATAAAATACTTGACAAGTTGTTGTGCAAGAAAAATCCTATCTACAAGGAACAAAAAAAAAATTACAGAAAGGAAACACAATGCAAGCAAACATCAATAGAGAGCATGAAAATATTATGTTGTAGTCCACATTTCATATCCCTCTCTCTGGGTGTATATGGCATTCTTCACTGAACAATTGGAACTGGTTTGAGACATTTCTTTGTTGCAGAGAGCCATGTCCATCAGAGTTGATCATTATGTATTATTGTTGTTGGTGTGTATAATGATATCCTGGTTCTGCTCATTTCACTCAGCAGCGGTTCATGCAAGTCTCTCCAGGCCTCTCTGAAATCGTCCTGCTGGTCGTTTCTTACAGAACAATAATATTCCATAACATTCATATACCACAATTTATTCAGCCACTCTCCATTTGACGCACATCCCTTCAGTTTCCAGTTTCTAGACACTACAGAAAGGGCTGCCACAAACATTCTTGCACATGTGGGTCCCTTTCCCTCCTCTAAGATCTCTTTGGAATATAGGCCCAATAGAAACACTGTTGGGTCAAAGGGTATGCACAGTTTGATAACTTTTTGAGCACAGATTCAAACTGTTCTCCAGAATGGTTGGATCCATTCACAGTTCCACCAACAATGCATCAGTGTCCCAACCTTCCCACATCCCCTCCAAAATTCATCATTATCTTTTCTTGTCATTTTAGCCAATCTGACAGGTGTGTAGTGGTACCTCAGAGTTGTCTTAATTTGCATTTCTCTGATCAATAGTGATTTGGAGCAACTTTTCATATGACTAGAGATGGTTTTAATTTCATCATCTGAAAATTGTCTGTTCATATCCCTTGACCACTTATCTATTGAAGAGCGGCTTGAATTCTTATAAATATGAGACAATTCTCTGTATATTTTAGAAATGAGGCCTTTATCAGAACCATTAAATATAAAGATGATTTCCCAATTTGATGCTTCCCTCCTAATCTTGTCTGCATTAGTTTTATTTGTACAGAAACTTTTAACTTAATATAATCAAAATTATCTCTCTGGTGTTCAATTAAGAGTTCCAGATCTTCTTTGGACATAAATTAATTCCATCTCCACAGGTCTGACAGATAAACTATATTACGTTCCTCTAATTTGCTTACAATATCACTCTTTATATCTAGATCATGAACCCATTTAGATCTTATCTTGGTATGTGGTGTTAGGTGTGGGTCTAGCCCTAATTTCTTCCACAATAGTTTCCAATTTTCCCAGAAGTTTTTGCCGAATAGTGAGTACTTATCCCAAAAGCTGGGGTCTTTGGGTCTCTTTAATCTTTTGCATTTGACAGTTAATTTCTCTTTGACTTTTTTTCCCTTGGCTTTTACTGCTTTTACTTTTTTCCTCTGCTTCTCCTCTTCCCTTTATCCCTCCCATGTCCAAGCTGTTGCTAAGGCTTTCTGACTTCACTTTTGCAACATCTCCTGGATACATCCCCTTTTCTTCTCTGACACTCCCACCACTGGTGAAAGCCCTCATCTACTCCAGCCTGGACTATTACAAAAGCCTGCTGATGGGTCTGCCTGCTTCAATTCTCTCCCCACTTCAATCATCTATCCTCCATTGAGTAGCTGAAGTTCAGATCTGATCATGTCACTTCTCAAAAAACTCCTGAGACTCCCTATTGATTACAGGGAGTCTCTTCAAATCCTCTTTGACATTCAAAGCACTTCATGACCTAATCCCCTTCTTCTTTTTCATTTTTCTTACATCTTACTGCCTGGCCATGTATTCTGTGATCCAGTGACATAATGTCTAGACTCATTGTGAAGACTAAATCAGTTCCTAAAAAAAGCCCAGCTTTTTATTCTTAAACCATGGTTCTTGACCACATATGGGGTCTTATAACTGAATGTGGGGATCATGAAATTATGGTTTATTATCAGTAAATGTTTGATGGAAACCTATTTTATATGTCTATATATACACCCAAGATCATGTAAAAATTTCTTGGGAGTAAACGGGTTGTAGTGAAAAAAGTTTAAGATTCCCTGCCTTTAAACACCATATTATTATAGTTCCATGATAATATAATGATAGTGATTACTGTTATTATTATTTTTGTAATCAACTGTTAATTTGAACTTCTCATAATTACTTTTTAAAATTATAGCTATATCTACTAAATGACTTTAATACTGATAGTCCAATCTCCATTAAAATCCATTTCTAATTAGTATATTCTTTTTTATATATTATAATATTTAATTATCAGTATATTCTTTTTTATACATATAATATAGATTTTTTCTCTTTATAAATTTACTAAAATAACTGTCAATTTGTTATGTATATATATATACATATATTTAAATGTATTACATAAGTGTTTTACATTCAAATTTGTTATAAACATCTATACATGTATATATATATTTAAATGTATTGCAATACATAAATGTTTTGTACATATGTACAAAAGTTCTTCACAGAAGACCTATTTTTATGCTCTCTCATGATTTGGAGTTGATCCTTTTCATCCATCTATCTACCTATTTATTTTTTAAAGTTTGTATAAGTAAAACAAAAAAGTGCTTTGCCTGGTCCCCGTATGAAAAAGTTGGGGTATTCGCTGGAAATTAGAAAGAGACAAATAATTTGCTTTCTGGTGGGGAACAATTCCTAAATTAGAGCTATCCATGAGGACAATATTGACTGCCACTGAAAGCAGTCATTCAGTTGGTAAATAAATGTTTACTAAATGCCTTCTACTACCATGCACTTTCTAAGTGATAGAGATGCAGATATGAAAAAGATAGTACCTTCTTTCCAGGAGTGAGAAGATAAAATACAAAAGGATGCTGAAAATTCAGGGGATAGAGGGTGAATGGAGGAGTTGTGAAAAGTCCATAGGTTCCCCTTTGTTGGAAGTCTTTAAGCAAGTACCACTGAACCCTTGGCTGGTAGACCATAGATTTTGTTCTGTTAAAGGTTGGAATAGACAGCATCTTCTAGCTCTGAGATTCTGTGAAACTCTTGAAGATCCCCAAAAATTTTTATTTTGATTCTGTTTGTACTTAAATATATATGATATTTAAGTACAAACAGAATCAAAATAAAAAGATAATTATTGCTTCAAAATATAACCATTGTATTATAATGATTCAGAGGTAAAAACATTTTCTACTGACTTAAATTTTAAAAAAATTTAATCTGAAGTATAGAACATAAAAATTCTAGGAAGCATGTTTCAAACTGAACTGTGGTCAGCCCACAATATGCAGTTGAATTCCTGTAGCACATCTGATACCTGAAAATTCCTGCAGATGGTTTAAGTGCCAAGGGACTGCCCTAGATTCCTTAGGTATACTGACTTCCTGCAGGTGCCTGCCTACAGCCAGAAAAAAGATGGGCAGCCAAACACACGTTTTTACTCTCTGGATGTGTATCAGGCTTTAAATTTAAATATTTCTTTCATATTACTTCAATTGCAATCATTCTCATCACACAATTCCTATATCCAAGTAAGTATTTGTTTTGTAGATATGGAAACAGAATTGAAATGAGAATTCAGATATATTTTATTGATTGCTTAGTCCATGATGCCATGTGTTCTCTTAGTGTCAGGTTAATTTAACTTAGTAAATATCTATGAATCGCCTACTCTTGTTAATAGTGATACAAGGAAGGAAGGAAGGCAAAGAAAAAATCCTATCAATAGTTTCCAGTCTAATTAATATTAAGACATATTATAAAAGAGATAGAAAGTAGTTTCTAGGCAACATATAAATAAATCCTTGATAGTGGGACAGATTCAAACTTTGGAGAATTTAAAAAAGGAAAGAGTATTGTAGATGATTTTTGTCAAGAAAGTCTTCATGGAGGTAGTAAGTCTTGGTCTGTACCTCAAAAGAGGTATGGTATTTTGATTTGTTTTCCTGTTGGCTTTGCTTTCTCCATTTATAAGAAAGGGACGTTGTTGACTTAGATAATTTCTGATATCCCTTTGAGTACTGAAATTATTTGATCCTATGGCTGTCTGAGTGGAGTGTAAAAAGTATTTTAGAGCAAAGAAATTCACAGCCAGGAAGAATTCACATTTTTATTTTCTCATACAGGTATGCAGTATGGTGGGTAGAATGTTTATTTTAAATGGAGAAGACATGAGTTCAAGTCCTGCCTCAGACCCTCACAGCTAACTGTGACTCTAACCAGGTCACTTAACCTCTCTTAACATCAGTTTTCTTGATCTATAAAATAAAGAAAATAATGGCTTTTACCTTAAAATGTCATGAAGGATCAAATGATATATTTAAAGCACCTTGCAAACCTTAAAATCACATATATATGTTATCTATTATTGTTAATAATATCGATTAGAATACCTTCTTTGTCTAAGGTATTGTATTGAGTGGGGGGAAATACAAAATCACATAAGGTATAACTCTTGCCTTATAAGGGCTTACAATTGAATGAGCATACATGCATACAAACCAAGGCAGTATAAATGCCACATAACTGAAATTGCTCTCTACTCAAATTTTCTTAGGGTATGTTTTCATTTCTTTGTTTACCACCCTTTTACCTTGACTCCTATTCCTTTAATATTAGGTATCTCTCATATTCCATATTAAGTTATTCCAGTGCTCTTGCTGTCTGTCTGTATCATTATTTCTCTGTCTCTAATTCTCTCTCTCTCTCTCTCTCTCTCTCTCTCTCTTTCTGTGTGTGTGTGTGTCTATCTGTTTTTACTCTCTATACTCCTCCTTCTCTCTGGAATATGCTGATTTTCATCTTTGTATCCTTAAATTTTAGTATTTTATGAATACCAGAAGGATCTGGAGAACTCCAAGAAGCAAGTTTTAGGGAACTAGCTGAAACATATAAAATATGTTATTGTACTTAATATGTACTTAATAAATGTATTGGATAAATCAGATGAGTAGAATAAATCAAATACTATAGGTGCTAGGAATAAGGAAAATCACTTTTAGCTGGGCTGACCAGGCATGATGTCATGGAGTGGGAGTTATAGATAAAAGGTTCAAACCTTGAAGGATAGATACAAATAGAGATGGTAAGAGGAATGGTATTCCAGAGAATATAATACACAAAGATACATACTTAGTAATTAGAAAAATTATTAAGTGCCTATCTGGGCCCACAAAAGTCCCACCTTGATATGCAATCATGGTAACCTTGACTCCTTGAAGGTATTCTTAACAAAGGGTAATCTGGTTAATTCCAAGTTGGAAAAACTTTGCATATGACTCTGAGAATAGACTATATCTGCTGTTTGAATGAGCATCAACTTAAATAAGGAAAGGAAAACATCACCAGAAGGTTTTTTGACCATGGTGGACATGATGATTTTACTTAATTGCATGTTTCCATGACCCAGAAGCAGATTTCAAGCCACCTGTGCCTTCTTATTCTGTGTTTTTGTTGTTAGTATTCTCTTGTACAACCTACAGAGAGGAGTTTCCCAGTGAGATGGAAGCTTTTCTTGAGGACTTTTTACATTTCATGGATACCAGGACAGCACTTTGAGAGCTGTGAATTAAAGAGCAGAGAGCAGTTTAGAGTTGAAATGGATGACTATGGGGTCACATGGGAGAGGAGGAAGGTGTAATCAGAACACAGCCTGTAACAGTACTGGGAGGTGAGGAGATTGGAGATCTTGAAGAAGGCAAAGGGGAGTGTGGTTTTCAGAAGGTTGAAGAAGAGGGAAAAGTTGAATGTTTGGAGCTTCATATCAGATTTCTAATTAGCAAAATGGAATGCTAATGGACAATGGCAAAGTCTGGTGTGTGATGATGCCTTAGATTTCTCACCTCTGCAGTTTGCCATCAACATCATTTTCCTTAAGTGTAAATCTGTCACATTCCTCCCTTTATATCAAGGACATCACTACTCTCAGATCTGTATCCTGAGTTATTCTTTGGATTCTTCACATTCCACCCCACTTCTACCCATCCAATTATTTCCCATTTCTTATTCCACATCCACAGCATCTTTCCTATCCTTCCCCTTCCCTCCATTCACACAGTCATCTATCCCAGTACTAAAGGATCTTTTTCTTAGAAGTAACTGTCTACTCACTGGTCTCCTTTCCTCAACCATCTTCCCTCTTCCATTCATCCTGCACACAGAAGGCAAAGTGTTTTAGACGATTTAAGCACAGACTTGACCATCTCTATTCTCTACTCCAAAACTGTAATAGCGTCTTGCTGTGCCTAGGATAAAATATTTCCAGCCCCAACTCTTCACAATCTCCTTTTACCAGATGTTTTCTGGCTTATTATATGTTGCATTCCAGTCAAACCAGTCTCCATGCTTCAGCACAGGCTAGATGCTATATCTGGAATGCAATCTTTTCTTCTCTCTGCCTTTTAGAAACCCTGGCTTCCTTGAAAAGTCAACTTAAATACAATTCATTCATGAGACTTCCAGTGCCCTCATCAAATTACTTTGTAATTAATTTATATATTGTTGTTATTCAGTCATTCATTCATGTTTGACTTTTTGTGATCCCATGGATCCTAGGGCATGCCAATATTGTCCATGAGGTTTTCTTGGCAAAGATATTGGAGTTGTTTGGTATTTCCCTCTTCAGTGGCAAACAGAGGTTAAATGACTTGCTCAGGATCACACAATTAGTAAGTGTCTGAGGATGGATTTGAACACACGTCTTCTTGATTTCAGGCCCAGTACCCTATCCATTGAGCTACCTATCTTATAGTTATATACATTTAGCATTTACTTATATGTCCTGGGTTTTTTCCCTAATACAGCATAAGCTTTTTGAGGCAGGGACACATGTAGCAGAGTGTAGGCACTTAAATGTTGATTTTTCAGTCAATTTGGGTGACTCTTTACAACAGTTAAATTTTTTGCAGCAAATAATAATCAACTTTTTTGATGATCAGAAAGTTTGTGATCAACTTTTTGCCTCCTTATATTTCCCATGAAACAGATCAAAATACAAAGTGACTTTCTGTTAAGTAGCCTCCTTCCACTATTTCAGGAAAAGTGATGAAGTGCTGCAAAAGGAAGCATTAAGGATCGCACAATTTTTAGACTGTCTGTAAAGATTAATTATTTCGTTGATAAACTACAGGGAGACATTTCTTGCCAGTACTGTAGAAACTGAAGCATGAACACATTGACATTCTTACTATAAATGACACGAGAAAAAGTAAACAACATTTTTAGCCAGATCGCTGAGTTGATACCAGTGCTGTAGAAACTGAAGCATGAACACATTGACATTCTCACTATAAATGACATGAGAAGAAGTAAACAACTTGCATCTCAGTGGGAAAAGAATGCTTCAGTTTTCCACAGAGTAAAAGAAAGGAATTGGCAGATTTGGTTTCATCACGCACCCAAAGGCAACAAGAAGCATAATTTGATGGGATGGTTGATCTTTTTGACTTAACAGTGTTGATGACAAATATAAATAGACCACCCTGAAGATAATTGCAGTTGATGTGCAAACATCTGTTACAGAGAGTGGAGAAAGAGAAGAATTTCATGAAGAATTTGATGAGACCTCTCCAAACCAAGGGAACATATACCTTGGTACTAAATGCCTTCATTCCAAGTGTTGGCTCAAGTATATAAAAATATGCCAAAAAATGAGATTTAGGATTGAGAAATGAAAAAGACCAAAAACTTGTTCGTTGCCCCAAAATATTCATATTTGTATATTATTTCTTCTAGAAGGTAACTGGAAGAGTTAGAAAGTATAGCACACCATACAACAACACGCAAAATAGAAACTGACTACATCTTGACAGATAGGAAACAGCAGCAATGTGGCATTCTATAAAAGGCACTGATTTTGGAGTCAGAAGACCTGGCTTCATATCTAACCTCTGTTGGTTACTATCTGTGGGACCATGGGCAAGTCACTTAAACTGTGTACTTTCTTGATTTCCTTGTCTATAAAATGAGGAGATTTGGGGTGGGGGGAGTCAAACATTTATATGATACGTATTATGTACTGGGCACTGTGCTAAATGCTTTATTTCATTTGATCCTGGTAACAGTCTTGCAAGGAAAGTGCTAATATGCTCATTTTACAAATGAGAAAATTGAGGCAAGCAAAGGTTGAAAGATTTGTTCAGAGTCATAAATATTGAAATATGACATCAGATTTGAATTCAGGTCTTTCTGCTTTAGTCCTATTCTCTATCTATTGTACCACCAACTATTTGTAATACATGGCTTCTAAAAACCATTCTAATTCTATGATGATCAATAAATATTTAAACACTTGCCATATGTTACGCACTTGCTAGGCACTAACAATACAAAGCTAAAAACAAGGTTTCTATTTTCAAGTAGCATATATTGTATTGTGGGAGACAAAAAACACATATAGGTATGTGTACGTACGTGAATATATACATTATATATGTATATATATAATTTTAATGCAACATATACAAAGCAATTTTTGATAGGGAGCATACTAGCAGTTAGGAATGGGGTTGGGAATCAGAAAAGATGTCATATGGAAAGGTCATGCTTGAGCCAAATCTTGAAAGAAATGAGAAATTCCAAGAGACAGAGGTGAGAAGAGATCATTCTAGTAATGAGACAAGAACCAGGAATACAGATGGAAGATGGATTCATGGGTACCAAGCTGGGTATCAACACTTTGAGAGTGCTGGAGTATACAACATGTCAGGGAGACAACTATCTAACTTAGGCTGAAAAAAATTCTTTTAATGTATATTAAATTCCTGATTATGATTCTACCTCTTTCCCCAAATTATAGGAGCTTTATAGGGGTTGGGACAACAAGACTCTGCTTCTAAGGTGATCCTTGATTGATTTACAAATAAAGCCAGGGACAAGAGCAAAATGCTAGGGGAAGTACTCAGGGACATTTTTTTTTAATAAAGCTTTTTATTTACAAAACACGAGTGACCTTTCAACATTGACCTTTGCAAAAAAACTTTTTTTTCCCAAGCTTTTCCTTTCCTCCCCCCCCACCCCACCCCTAGATGACAGGTAATCTAATACATGCTAGATAGGATAAATTATATGACAAATACAATACATGTATACATATCTATACAGTTATCTTACTGCACAAGAAACATCAGATCTAGAAAGAGAAGAAGAAAAAAATAACCTAAGAAGGAAAACAAAATGCATGGAAATATTCACAGAAAGTGTTAAAATGCTGTGTTGTGGTTCACTCTCAGTTCCCACAGGCCTCTCTCTGGATGTATATGACTATCTTCATCGCAGCACAACTGGTTTGAATCACATCATTGTTGAAGAGAACCATGTCCATCAAAATTGATCATTGTATAGTCTTGTTGCTGTGTATAATGTTCTCCTGGTTCTGCTGATTTCACTCAGCATCAGTTCATGCAAGTCTCTCCAATCCTCTCTGAAATCCTCCTGTTGGTCATTTCTTACAGAACAATAATATTCCATAACATTCATATACCATAATTTATTTAGCCATTCTCCAATTGATGGGCATCTTTTCAATTTCCAGTTTCTTGCCACTACAAAAAGGGCTGCCACAAACATTTTTGCACATGTGGGTCTACTCAGGGACATTGTAATTGCCTTTATTATACATACTTGACAGTTGTTTTCATGCTGCATTTTGTCCAGCACAAACCTCACTCTTCTTTTTTCACTTAAACTGAAGCAAATTATAACTATGGTATTCTCCTATTCTCTCTAAGCCTAACAATCCTGTCTATTAAGAAAAATTGGGTTATTGTTTATAAAGCCATGCAGAGCCATCATGTTAAATCTAGTCTTTTACATTCAGTAATTCTTCCTTAAATAGTGGGATATAGAATATGTTCAGGGAAGACTAGTACCTCTAGTGTAAGGTACTGAGCCCTTTTTAAGGCTGCTTTCTATTTTTGGTATCTACCTGATTCACCTAAATCTCACCTGTAATTCCAAGAAGGTATAGCATGCAATGGCCACACTTCGATAAGATTTTAGCAAAAGGGCTAAATCAGTATGTAGGTAATTCAAGTGTCTCAGATATGTTGGTGAGCTAGGAGAGTGTCTATCCCAATATGTAGTGATTTCCCCTAGTGGAATGGGTAAATGAAAACAATTTGCTCTAATGTTCATGAAGGCAGCTTAATAAGCTGTGGAACCCAGATGCCAAAGACACCAAAGTCATCTTCCACATCCTGAGGTATCACAAGTCTTGACTCTGTCCTGCCATTGGACAATAACTCTGAAAGAAAAAGTGAGGCTTAAGACTTCATGCAACTCTTGCTTACTTAAATCCAATTTATGCATGAATCCGATATCACTCATACCATTTTACCATTTCTATCTGTGCCTGACCTCTGGTAGAGCATTCTGTGGTTGTATTGGTCTGATTAGTCACAGTCGAACACATTGTATCTTGACTTTCTAACATGATGTCATTTTGGTCCTCTTTGATATTAAAGGACAACAAATGATCTTAAATAGAATTAAGGAGAATTTTGTCAGGAGTTAAAACTTCTTCAGCTACTAGTAAAAAGATTTATGGGGAAAATCAACATTATTTGGGTTAGCAATCTCTACTGCCAATTCTTTCATGACATATAAGTCATCCAGATCTGGCATGTAGGTCACCAAGAATAACAAGTTCATTCTTTTACTATCTCCCTATTTATCTATGCTTTTTACCATTTTCGTTCTATCATTCCCAGTCCACAAATTGTTCTCTTTAGTAGAGAAAACCAAAGCAAAACTATAAGAGTTCAGCATCTATAACTTTTTTTCTATTGTCATCAGTAAAATATCTTTACTAAGGGCTTACTATGCACAAAACATTATACTAAGTTTTAGGTTTACAAATAAGCCTTAACAACTGTCCCCTCTCAGCAAGCTCACATTCGGTAATGTGAGATAACATGGAGAGGAGGCTTTAGCAGCAAGGCAGATGAAAAGGCTCAGTTCTTAAGATACAATGACAGGGATGATGGCAGTGCTGTACCTTTACTGTCATTTCTATAGGTGAAACTGTATCTATTGCTTCTATCGAACTATTTCATGATGTCAGAGACTTTAGTGGTGAGCTCTTTCTTTTCTGGATTTATTAATAATTATAACTGCTGAGGATGTAGGGATTGTAGCTCCTGCAGAGTCAGTTTCCAGGAATCACCACAAGCATTGCTTCCTGGACTTTGGCTAAGGAAAGAGGCTTGGATGGAAGAAAGGGTGGTGGTCTGGGTTTCCTAAGTCTTCCTAAGACTCAAGAACTAATGCTATCCCTTCTTTGAACCTCATTTGCTCTCTCGTATAAGATTTTTAAAGTACTTATCTCTTTCTGCTTTTTGGTCAAGTGGTCTCTAGATTATCTGCTTGGATTTGGCTAAAGAATCGGTGTGAGAGCTAGGCTGCTGGTTAAGAAGACTGAGATAGTTGACTGTACAGACTAGATAAGGAGGAATGATTATTTTGGCAAGGAGGTAACTTAATTGAAGTAGTTGGGGTTAAGAATTTGAAGACTGTGGGAGCATGCTGGATTGGATAGGGGGATAAACACTCTATTAGTGTTTACCCATTCTTTATGACCAAGTTAAATCCCATAGCTTTAGAAAGCCTTCTACAGGCACTTTGTTCCCTAATAATTTTTCCCTCTAAATTTTTTATGGAGTTCATTTTCAGGACTGTTCATAGATAGATGATAGATGTAGTGACTATCTATAGATATAGCACTTATTAGACACTATATGCTAGACATTTTTAGTTTAGTTTTATTTTTTAACTTTCCAAAAAGAATTACTGAAAATAAACTATCAAATTTTTCCTATTTTGGCAAAGTAGGGAGCATGTGATTTGCAAATATACTGCAGTGTTTTATATACTGATAGAGTAAATTCTTTGCAAAAGTATTGGCTAGTTTTTTTTTTTAACATTTTGGCAAGTAATCCTTTGTACTCTGCTAGAAAATGAATTATTCTTTTAAAGAAAATAAGGCTTCACTTTGCCAATCTATTACACCATGGGAATTCTGAGTAAAAGCACATGCCAAACTATACACAAAGCATATACAAGGCATGAGTGTTACCTTGAATAAGTATTTTCACATATTTTTTAAAAATAATAATAATATTGTTTTAAGTTAATGTTTGAGCTTGTATAATGACAATTATATAAACAGATCTATATTCACCTTTAGTCTCTCTTCTGAGTTTCAGTCTTGAATCACCACTTGCCACTATTAGGCATTTCCAACTAGGTGTCTTATAAAAGCATTCCAAACTTAACCTGTCTAAATCAGAGCTCATTGTATTTTTCCCTCCTCTCTTGTGAACTTCTCCATTTTCCCTCTACAACACTGCCATCTCCCATGTTCTCAACCTCAGAATCATCTTTGAGTCCTTATCCTCACTCCCATCCCCCATCCAATCAGTTGTTAAGTTTTACCTCTGTAATACCTCATCTATCCATCAGTAAACATTTAGTAAGTACCTACTCTGGACTGTGGGCCATGCTAGGTTTAACAGAATGCAAAAATAAAAGGAAAGCAATTTTTTCCCCCAGGCAGCTTACAATCTATCTGGATAAGATAATGCTTGCATATATATGTATCTATATTACATGCAAACTATATACAAGCTCATTTATGGGAGGAGGAAGATAATTGGATGGGATTATTAAAGGCTTCTTGTAGCAGTTGGCACTTGAAGTTGAATCTTGAAGGGAATTAGGAACTCTTAAGACGTAGAGGTAGGGAGGAAAAGCCAGTGTGAAGAAAAGAGACAGGAAATGGAATACCATGTCTGTAAGAAAGATAATTTGGTTGGATCATATGATATGTGAGGGAAATGATATGTACTAGGATAGCAGAGATAGGAAGAAGTCAGTTTGTATGTAGCTTTAAGTATTAGGCAAAGGAGTTTATATTTGATGTTAATGCTAAAAGGAATTTATTGAATAGGAGAGTGACAGGAGTAGACCTACACTTTAGGAGAATTGCTTTGATCACTTTGGAAGAAGGATGTGGAATGGGTGTTAGAGTGGAGAGGAGAGAAATTAGTGTCAGGGAGATCAGTTAGGAGCTATTGTTATGATATAGGTGGGATTTAATAATATCTTGGGCACAAGTATTTGTCTTGTAAGTAGGAATAGAATATGAATAGAAGTGATGAGATGTGGCAATTGACTGGATATGTGGTATAAGCAAAAGGGAAATAATTGATGATGACATCAAAGTTACAAACTTGGGTGACTACAAGGATGGTGTTACCCTTGATAGACATAGGAAAGTCCTAAGAGAGTTGTGTTTTGGGTAAGAAATAATGAGTTCTGTTTTGCATATTTTGAATATAGAGTGTCTTTGTGACATTCAATTCAAAATGTATAGTTGGGAAATTGGTTGATAAGAGCTCTACTCAGAATCAGAAAACATGAGTTCAAATTCTACCTCAGACCCTCACTAGCTCTGTGATCCTGGAAATATTTCTCTATGTTCTGTTGGTTGCCTTTTTTCAATATCTATAAAGGAGGGATGTTGATAATACCTACCCCATCATGGTTTTTAAATTTTTTTAAATTTTGGTCAGTTTTCTTTTATTTATTCATCTTTCCAGCCTCTCTTTTAGATTTTTTTTTGGCCAGGATCAGGTTCCCTTCTCCCTATCCTCTTGGGTATAATGGGAAGACCATATTTGTTGTTGTTCTCTTTGTAGTATGTATGCTACTATCTCTGCAGTTCTACATGGGGTAGCTAGCTAGGATGAGAGCCCATCCTCTGCTGCAATCCCTGGTTCTTGTTTCCCCCTTCTAGTGGTCCAGCATTGATGTTGGCCTGTTTCCTCCTCTTGGCAGAATTCCTAACTTATAGTTGTCTTTTTACCTTATTGTGTCTGTGATGGGCTTCAGTCAGATGTTATAAATCATTCTGATCTCAGGTTAAATTCCCTTTAGCTAAAGTGCCTGGGTACTATGCTTATTCTGTATCTTGCTTTAGGACTGAAGTGTGAAGGTGTACAATTCCCAGGTCTGCTTCCTTTTGCAGTGGCCTATTTGGGTATTAATGCTCTTCCCTGCTCTGGGAAGCCAGGGCCAAGATCCTATTGGCTTCAGGTTCCCTTCTTGGGAGCTCATGCTAGCCCTCTGTCTCTTGTGGAATGTACCTTTTCTGAATACCTATGTTCTGTTGGTTGCCTTTTTTTTTTTGTGTAGTCCTCAATTGAATTGAGGACCTAATAATGTATTCTTTTGTTCTTTTTGCTCATTCTTCCACTGTGTTCTTTTACCTCTTTGCTATGATATTGATGGGAGAGTTGGACTTCTCTAAGACCTTTATGATACCATCTTAATCAGAATGGGAAAAGGACATTATAATATATCATTCCAAACTAAGATAAGTCTTTCTTTCTTTTTTTTTTTGCTGCGGCAATGTGGTCAAGTGATTTGCCCAGGGTCACACACTAGGAAGTGTTAAGTGTCTGAGGCCAGATTTGAACTCAGGTCCTTCTGACTTCAGGGCTGGTGCTCTAACCACTGCATCAATTACCTGCCCCACTAAGTTAAGTTTTTAAGAAACAACTGCATCTGATGCTTACTTGAAATGTTTAACATATATTGGATTATTTGCCATCTAGGGGAGGGGATAGGGGAAAGGGGGGTAAAATTGGGACTCAAGATTTTGCAAGGGTCAGTGTTGAAAAATTATCCACGCATATATTTTTTTTCTGAGGCAATTGGGTTTAAGTAACTTGCCCAGGGTCACACAGCTAGGAAGTATTAAGTGTCTGAGGCTGGATTTGAACTCAGGTCCTCCTGACTTCAGGGCCAGCATTCTATCCACTCTGCCATCTAGCTGCCCCTCATGCATATGTTTTAAAAATAAAAGTTTTAATAAGAAATAATTTTTTCCAGTTAAAAGAGAGAAAAATGTAAGCTATTATTGTCATAAATGATTGTTAATTTTGAATATGAATAGGAGCTAGCATTGACTACAATTGCATTTTTTTATATAAAAAAAAATGGCCCTACACAATTCCCAAACTATTGGAAAATTTTACCTACATAGCAAAAAATGATATATTTTGGGAACTTGTGTCTTACTATCAGTCCAGAGGCTATCCTATTACAACCCTCAGTCCTGAGGCAATTAGGATTAAGTGACATGGCCAGGGTCACACAGCTAGGAAGTCTTAAGTGACTTAAGACTTCCTTAAGACTTCTCTTAAGAGATTAGATTTGAACTCAGGTCTTTCTGACTTTAGGGCTGGTGCTCTAACCACTCTGCAACCTAGCTGCCACAGGGATTTCTTAAATATATACATATATATAATTTAACTAAATATATATAAATTTATATATATATAAATATATATATATATATGATATACACATACATACATCCTATAACATATACATATCTGTAGATAGATAGATATGAAATTCTCAGTCACACTTTGATAGCGTGGGGCTGGTGTGATTAAAATGGAAAATAGAAGATACTGATAGAGAATGGGAGACAAGAAGAGAGACATAAGCCAAAAAAGGCAGTTTGTTGGGAAGTGAAGATGAAATTGTTGATTTCTCTTGAAGAAACATTATAGACAATTAACAGCCATTATAGTATGGAAATTCATAAACATTGGATTTTTTGGCTTTTAAATATAAATAAAAGCATTATGCATACAAAAAAGAAATGTACAGGTAAAATGTTCTTAAATTTGCCTGATCTTTGAATAAAGATGCAAAGAAGTTCCCATGTTAACTGAATCAGTACTTTCCTTATAAAAATTGTTTGACATATGATATTTAAAAATTGGATTCTCTAGATAATTATATACACATGCATACTCCATACATGGAAGTCAAGTCTTTGCTTTTTAATGTAGAATAAAAATTCTTGAGGAAAAAGTTAAAAAGAGCTTCACTTAGTGGTTTAACTGTTCTAGGCATTTTTGATTTTTTTTTTTGATCAGCATTCACAAAGTTTCAAAATTTCTTCATTAAAAATCTTTATATTTGCATGCATCTTGTCCATTGGTATAATAGAAAACTTTCTATGTGGTTTGTTTTGAGAACTCCCCAAAGTTCTTTCTGCTATTCACATATCTACTCTTAACAGTCTGTCATACAATTTGGATACATGCTGTTAGAATTATTACTTTCAGTCAAATATTATCTTCAAAAGTTTCATCCTATCCCTTATTACCTTTGTCAGTCAAAAAAACCACATCCCACCACTTATTAAGAATATACAATGTGCCAGTTAATGTATTAAGCATTGGATACATACAACAAAAGGCAAAAATAATGGTCCTTCCCCTATCTATCTACAGATATGTATATATTATAGGATGTATGTATGCGTATATCATATATATATTTATATATATATATAAATTTATATATATGTTTAATTAAATTATATATGTATATATTTAAGAAATCCCTGTGGCAGCTAGGTTGCACAGTGGTTAGAGCACCAGCCCTAAAGTCAGAAAGACCTGAGTTCAAATCTAATCTCTTAAGAGAAGTCTTAAGGAAGTCTTAAGTCACTTAAGACTTCCTAGCTGTTTGACCCTGGCCATGTCACTTAATCCTAATTGCCTCAGGACTGAGGGTTATAATAGGATAGCCTCTGGACTGATAGTAAGACACAAGTTCCTCAAAAGAGGGTAGGGTTTGGAGTAAAGATAGTGAATTCTATTATGGGCACAATGAACTTGAGATGTCTAAGGACAGTAAATTTAAGATGTGAGTCACTTAGCTGCTCTGGGTTTTGGTTTCTTCATCTAAAAATGAATAGGTTGAAGTTCTCTACATGACAAGTCCTATAATCTCATGATTCTATGAGTTACAACTTAATTATGTATTTAACTATTTTAGATCCTGTGATTTCTTGCATGAAGCTACTCTTTCTATCAACACAAATTTGACTTACTCTTTTATAACTGTTGGGCCTGCAAGATAAATTACTTTGGAACCAACAGTGGTGATGAGATTCTTCAAAATTCATTAGCTTCTCCTTATGTTACAGATATACAGATACACCTGCATCATACTCTAAACCTCGTAATATCTATGAGAGTTCATACCTCAGGGTTACTACACCATGCTGAGGTCATAGAAAAAAAAACTTTAGTGAAGGAAATTTGCCTTGGTACATATTAATTGGCAGATAGATCTCTGCTCTCTACTAAATGAATACTGATCAGAGAGAATGTTACACGTTTAATTATAGGAAATATCACAATAGAAAAAGCAATAGGCAGACTCCAATATGACACCACAGTTAGGTTCTCTAGACAATGCCAATGAGCTAGAATCTGAATATCTAGAGGTGAGACAGATGTATTAGAAAGGAGTGAAAGACTTAAATGGATTGATATTGAAAATACCACCATTCCATAGTTCTCTTCACCAGTTATCTGTGTGGGCCTTCAGGGAAAGGAGATCCAAAACATTGAGCTTTCCTCAGTCTCCAAAATATTCCCTCTCTTTTCAGCTATACTATTTTGCCTCTGAGGCTTTAGACATCTTCATCCTGAGGCCAAATCCCTAAGGATGTTGATTACCTCTCTGAACACTTTCCCCAGTGATTAAAAAACTAATCCTTTCATAACCTTCCTATTCTAGTGATTCTGAAATTCTTATACAAACCTCATTATTCTCTGTCACCCTCTATCCTCTATTCCCCCATTTCCTCTGAGGTTCATTCAATCTTTGTCATCCAATCAAGACTGGTAGCTGTTATTGCCTGACCTCCAAGCATTCTTCTTTTCCCTAGTGAGTTCAGTGCTTTGCTCATGAAATTTTTAATATTCTAACTCTTGGCCTTATACCAAGGGGCTTCAAGATACATATGAATTCTGCCTCTTACTCTTAACTTTCTAGTCCCTCAATTCATTTCTCGTCATCTGCTCTTCCACCCCTTCACTGCCCACACAAGGCAGTTTTCAATCCCCCTCACACAGTGGCTTTTCCAAGTCTTGTCATCTTAATCACATATATCTTATGGCTCTTATTATCTCCACCCTCTTAGATGAGAACCTTGTTTCATTTTTTTTCCTGAGGCAATTGGGGTTAAGTGACTTGCCGAGGGCCACACAGCTAGGAAGTGTTAAATGTCTGAGATCAGTTTTGAACTCAGGTCCTCCTGATTTCAGCACTGGTGCTCTATCCACTGTGCCACCTAGCTGCCCCCATTTCATATTTCAATGAAAAAAAATTAAAGCCTTTTATCAAGAACACCTTCTTTCCTCTCTAATTGATCTCACATCACTGATTCCTTCTACTATTATTTCTTCCTCCACTTCTCATATGGAGATAACACTTACTTGCCAAGTCTAGCCCTTCTACATAACAGTATCCCATTCCATCCCATCTTCTCTAGCAGAAGGTGTTTCTATCATCTCTACTCCCACTAATCATCAAATTCTCCCTGTCTTCTAGTTCTTTCCTTACTATCTATGACCCTGCTTATGGGTCCCCCATTCTCAAAAAAAAAAAACAAAAAAAAACCCTTCACTTGATCTGTCCATCCTAGGTAGTTGTCATTCCATATCTCTCCTTTTTGTAACTAACTTCCTTAAGAAGGTCTTATATTTTTCCATCTCTTCTTAAATCTTTGTAGTCTGGCTTCCAACTTTCATCATTCAACTGAAAATGCTTTTTCCAAAAGTACCAGTGATCTCTTAATCACTAGATCTAATATCTTTTTTGTTAATACTTATACTTCTTGGCCTTTTTGTAGCGTATTACACTTGCAATACCCTTTTCTTGATAATTTGTTCTCTATATTATTGATTTTCCCACTACCTATCTTAACTGTTCCTTCTTGATCTCCTTTGCAAAATTTTTATTTGGATTAATTCCAATAACTGTGGATACCCCCTTCTTCTCCCTCTGTACTATTTGGCTTGGTAATCTCATCAACTCCCACATATTAAATTAAAATCTCTGCTTATGATTCTCAGATCTGCTGGTCTAGTCCTCCAGTCTTGTATCTCCAACTGTTGGACATCTTGAACTCAGCATGTTCAAAATCAAACTCACAATATTTCCCTTCAACCTCTTTCCTCTTTCTAATTTTTTTGTTAATGGAATGGTACCATCCTCCTTACAGTCATCCAGGCTTATGACCTAGATATCATCCTCAATTCTACACTCTTTCCCATCTCATATCAAATCTTTTTGCCAAGCCCTCTCTTTTCTACTTTCATAATATCTTTTAAATATGCTCCTTTCACTCCTCCAACACTGCTACCACTCCAGTTTGGGCCTCATCACCTCATGACTGGCTTAAAGAACTAACTTTCTGATTGATCTCCTTATCTCAAGTTTCTTGTCACTCTAGTCACAGAGGTTGAAATGATCTTCCTAAAGTACAATTCATATCATTTTCCCTTTCACTATCTAGTAAACCACAATGGTTCTTTGTAACCCTAAAGAAAAAAGATAAAACTTTCATTTTGGCCTTACAAATCCTTCATGAACTGGTCCTTTATTACCTTTCTTAAACCTTCTCCTTTCTCTTCCCACTTCCACAGATACTCTTGGATAAGTGATATTGGCCTCTTTGCTGTTCATTGCACAAGACACTCTAGACTCTGTGCATTTTTACTAGCTATCTCCCATACTTGGAATTCTCTCTCTACTCGTCTCTGCTAGACTCCCTGCCTTTTTTCAAGTTTCAACTAAAATTACATCTTCTATAAAAAGCCATTTCTAACTCACTGAGTAGTAATGCCTTCCTACTGCTGATTATCTCCAATTTCTCCAATATATATCTTGTTTGTATATAGTATTTTGAAAGTTGTTTCCTCCATTAGCCTAGGAGTTTCTTGAGAGAAGGTACTGCTTTTTTTTTTGGCCTTTTTTGAATATTCTTAAAACTTAACAAATGTCTCGAACATAGTAGGTGCTTAATAAATGCTAAATTGACTCTTTTATTTGCCTGGACTTTTTTCTATTTTGTGTTTGCATTTGATCTCCCTTAGAGGAGACTATGATAAAGTAAAGTTGACTTGTCTCTATCTGAAGAGATTATAAAGAATGCCTGCTTAAGCTAATTTCTGAGGGATATGATTTTAGAAGAAAATGACTTAAACTTAGGTTTGAACAAATGTATTTGTGAATTCTAATTCACACTGATCATACTTAGGATGTAAATTTTAGAGATGTTGAAAGCAATTGACAATTCATCTAATAAAATGGAACAAATGAGAAAGAATTTGTGAAGAAGGATGCCTTTTAGCTTAAACATTCTCTGTCTTTATTAACAAATTTTAAAAATGAAAAAGAATTTATGTGGTGTCAATTTAAATTTAAAAGACAAAAGGAAAAGAATAATAGCTTTGTGTCATCCATCTTTCAGATGCCTTATTCAATTTATGTGATTGTTTCAAAGATTTTTACATGAGTACAATGTGTGATGTGAATAAATTAGACTTTTACATTTGCTACTGTATATTTCTTAATAATGTAACTATAGCTTGAGCCAGATTTGGGTCCTATGTAACTATTTGGGAGAATTGTTCCTCAGAATTTCCCCTTGTTCTTAGCTAGAAGACTTTAGCTAACAGAGCTGTGATTTATCTTGGGAGTTAAAATGACATGTGTGTATACCAACTGATGATCAGACACAGAAAAGAGTTATCCAGATCATCCCTTAAGTGATATGTAGAGACTACATGCTACCTTTGTTCTATTTTAAGGTACAGTAAAAGAAAAAGCATCATGAAAGTTTTTTATAAGTTAACTAAAGCTGGAGGTGGAGCCAAGATGGTGGAGTAGATGCAGGGACCTGCCCAAGATCTTCCCCAAATCCCTCTAAATAATTACTCTCAACAAATTT
The DNA here is from genome assembly GCA_023553655.1 of Myrmecobius fasciatus. Classification (NCBI taxonomy): domain Eukaryota; kingdom Metazoa; phylum Chordata; class Mammalia; order Dasyuromorphia; family Myrmecobiidae; genus Myrmecobius; species Myrmecobius fasciatus. The sequence continues at coordinate 132,486 of JAJPUD010003964.1, forward strand.
TATATCATTAGAAACAACAAAAAGATGGAGTAAAACAATCTTCCAGCCCAGGACAACTTGGAAGGTTGACAAAAACGTTCTGCTGCAGCAGGGTGACAATAGGATGCAGTCCAATACAGGTTGCACCAGCCCAGTCTTGGCAAACCAGGAGCAGGTCTTGGGAATCACTAAGTCAGCAGCAGCAGTGGTGACTTCTGGAGATGTTGGTCACAGATAGTAAGGGGTTCTAACAACTGGTCAGAAAGAGATTACAAGGATCTCTTTGCTGGCACCAATGCAGAACTTTGTTGCTTTGCCTATACTCTAATTCAGGCCATAGTCTTGGGTGACAGTCCTAGGAAGAGGAAGATTACTAGCACACCAAGAGTTTTTAGCCAAAGTGGAGCAGAGGAAATAGTTTGAGGACAGAAAAGAGTGCTTGTACTTACTCCCAGACTAGAACATGGGCCAGGAGAGTGGTAAATCTTACATTGTACCACTTTGGAGATACTGAAAACTCAAAGATCCCTAGAAGTATCCCTGAAAATATTTGCACAGAAATCTTGAAGCTTGAGACAATGCATGCAAAGTCCTACTTTAACAGTTAAAAGTCAAGTAACAGACTGGGAAAATGAACAAACAACAGAAAAATATTCTGACCATAGATAGTTACTATAGTGACAAAGAAGATTAAAACACACACACTCAGAAGATAAAAAGTCAAAGCTACTTTGTCCAAAGTTTCCAAGAAGAATATAAATTTGTCTCAAGCCATGGAAAAGGCAAAAAATTGAAAATCAAAAAAGAGAAGTAAAGGAAAACTTGGGAAGAAAAATGAGAGTGATGTAAAAATACCTTGGTAAAGGAGACAAAAATTACTGAAAAAAATAACACTTTAAAAAACTGACTAGGCCAAATAGTAAAGGAAGTACAGAAAGCCAATGAGGAAAAGAATGCCTTAAAAAGCAGAACTGGCCAAATGGAAAGAGAAGCACAAAAATTCATTGAAGGAAAAAAAAACTTAAAAAGTAAAATTGACCAAATGGAAAAAAATTCACTGAAGAAAACAGCTCCTTTGAAAGTAGAATTGGACAAATGGAAAATAAAACTCACTGAATAAAATAATTCCTTAAAATTAGAATTGATTTTAGATGAAGAAATTAAAGATATTTCTAGTCATATGGAAAAATGCTCTAAATAACTATTGATTAGAAAAATGCAAATTAAGACAACTCTGAGTTACCATTTCACACCTCTCGGATTGGTTAAGATGACAGGAAAAGATAATGATAAAAGTTGAAGGTTATGTAGGAAAACTAATATATTGTTAGTAAAGTTGTGAACTGATCCAACTATTCTGGAGAGTAATTTGGAACTATGACCAAAGTGCTATCAAACTGTGTATACCCTTTGATCCAGCAGTGTCTCTACTCTCCTAAAAAGATCATAAAAAGGGAAAAAGACTCATATGTACAAAAATGTTTATAGCAGTCCTTTTTGAAGTGGCAAGGAACTGGAAATTGAGTGGATGCCCATCAGTTGAGGAATGATTGAATAAGTTATGATATATGAACATTATGGAATATTATTGTTCTATAAGAAATGATCAGCAGGATAATTTCAGAAAGACCTAGAGAGAGACTTTATGAACTGATGCTAAGTGAAGTAAGTAGAACCAAGAGAACATTGTATACAGCAACAAGATTATGTGATGATCATTTCTGATGGACGTGGCTCTTTTCAACAATGAGATGATTCAGACCAGTTCCAATAGACTTGTGATGGAGAGAGCCATCTGCAACCAGAAAAAGGATTATGGGGATTGAAAGGATTATGTTGGATCACAGCATAGTATTTTTGTTGTTTGCTTGCTTGCTTTTTTCTTATTCCCCCCTTTTTGATCTGTTATCTTGTGCAACATGATAAATGTGGAAATATGTTTAGAAGATTTGCAACTGTTTAATCTATATTGGATTGCTTTCTGTCTAGGGGAGGGAATGAAGAGAAAGGAGAGAGAAAAATTTGGAAGACAAGACTTTGCAACATTTTGAAAACTATGTTGAATGTTGAAAACTATCATTACATATATTTTGAAAAATAAAAAGCTATTATAAAAAATAAAAAAATTAGAATTGATCAACTAACATTATTTTATGAGAAATCAAGAAAAATAAAACCAAAAGAATGAAAAAATGGAAGACAATCTGAAGTGTCTCATTTATCAAACCAATTGACCTGGAAAATAGATCCAGAAGAGATAATGAAAAAACAAAACAAAACAAAAAAACTATCGAACTACCTAAAAGCCATGAACAAAAAAAGAGCCTAGATGCCACTTTTTGAGAAATTGTTAAGAAAAACTGCTCTGATGTTCTAGAATCAGAGGGCAAAATAGCAATTGAATGAATACATTAATCCTCTTCTGAAAGAGATCTCAAAATGAAAATTCTCAGGAATATTATAATCAAATTCCAGAGCTTCCAGGTCAAGAATAAAATATTGCAAGCAGCCCGAAGGAAATAATCGAAGAATTGTGGAGCCAGAGTACCAGAAGATTTAGCAGCTTCTGCATTAAAGGACCAGAGGGCTTGGCATATGATATTCCTGAATGCAAAGGAACTAGGATTACGATTAAGAATTACCTACCCAGCAAAACTGAGTATAATTTTTTTAGGGGAAAAAATTCAATGAAATAATGGACTTTCAAACATTCTTGATGAAAAGACAGAGCTGAACAGAAAATTTTACTTTCAAATATAAGACTCTAGAAAAGCATAAAAAGATAAAAAAGGAAAATCATAAAGGTCTTAATAAGGTTAAACTGTTTATATTCCTACATGGGAAGATATTTGCAACTCACAAAAACTTTCACAAGAACTGTTTCTTATATAATTATATATATATATATATATATATATGTACTTAAGGTTATAGGTGTTAGTTGAAAGGGATAAGGGAAAGAGAAGGGGATAAAAGTGGGTCGGGTGTGATAAAAGGGAAGACAGATTGGGGGAGGGAGACAGTAGGAAGCAAAACACTTTTGAGGAGAAACAGGATGGATATAAGTTAACAAGAGTAATTGTAAAAAAAAAATGTAGAAGCAAGTATCTTCTGGTACAGGCCTCATTTTCAAACATAGAGAACAGTCAAATTTCTAAAAATAAGAACCATTCTCTAATTGATAAATGATCAAAAGATATGAACAATTTTCAGGTGAAGTGATCATAGCTAGCTATATCTATATTAAAAATATTTTCACTATTGATTGGAGAAATACAAATTTAAACAATTCTGAAGTACTATTACATACCTATTAGATTGATTATTAGGAAAGAAAAAAATGACAAATGTTGGAAGGGATGTGGGAAAAATGAGACATTAATGCATTGTTAGTGAAGTAGTGAACTTCTTCTACCATTCTTTAGAGCAATTTGAAGCTATGCCCAAAGACCTATAAAACTATATATACTCCACCACCCCAACTCCTTTTAGAAATATTTATTTAAAACTTAAATATAAAATAGAACAAAAAGGAAATAGAAAAATAATTTGTAAAGCAGAATATGAAGATTCAAAATATGTAATGATAAATTTCCATTTATTTATTTCCATTTAAGAAAACATTTATAATAATATAAATATTCCTTTCTTCCTTCCTTCCTTGCTGAGGCAATTGAGGTTAAGTGACTTGTCCACAGTCACATAGCTAGGAAGTGTTAAGTGTCTAAGACCATATTTGAACTCAGGTCCTCCTGACTTCAGGGGTGGTGCTCTTTCCACTGTGCCACCTATCTGCCCCTGCTATGAACTTTTTACTTTACTCCCCCCCCAATTCCTCCTTCTCTAAGCATGCTACATTTGAGCAAGGATATATTTATGTATACATAAACACATATATACATATACATATACATAGTTACCTATAATCATACACAAATATACACATATATATGTATATACATCTATGTGTACTATGCTTGTTTGAGCTCTGTTTCTTTAAAGGTATAACATCCTCCTCCTTAGGTTCAAATCTCTCCATATTTTTTCTAAATCCATCCACTCATCATTTCCTATGCCACAACAATAGTCTAGCCTTTTACTGTCTAGTCTAAAATAATATTAATATGGCTGAATATAGTTTTCAATTTCTTTTTTGATTGAATCTATTTTAACGTTGTCTGAGATAAATGATAACTACCCTTATTTTTTTATTTCTATTAAATTCTACTCCTGGTTATTATTATTCTGTTTGTATGTATCTTGTTTCCCATACTTGCTGACTCTTCTAGTTTACTTCTACCAGTTAGCTTGCCTTGCTATTGTTTAATCTCGCCCCTCCCCCCACCACTCCCTTATTGTCTTCTTCCACCCATTTCCTCTCTCTTTACCCCATTCCTATTAATCTATATACTTTTTTATACCCTACCTTATCTATTCCCCCCTTATTTCTTTATAAATTTTAATATATTATATATATATGCATATATATATATATACACACACACACAAATACATACACATACACACACATACATAGTCTATATGTATAAATCTGTGTCTGCATTATTTCTGCTTTAATCCGTTCCTCTTGTGGGTAGTATTTCAGAAGTACCAGCTTTCCTCTCCATATAATTCCTTTGCTCAATTCTTGCTCTTACACCTCATTCATTTGAAATTATTATTGTTTTTGCCTTTTCCTATATGGTTTCCTGCATACCTTTTAACCTAGCAATATCACTACTAGGTCTGTATCCCAAAACAAAAAGAAAGAGGGCCTATATGTACAAAAATTCTTATAGTGGTTCTTTTCTGGAAGCAAAGAATTGGAAAATGAAGGGATGCCCATTAATTGGGGAATTGCTGACTAAATTGTGGTATGTAATTATGATGGAATATTATTATGGTATAAGAAATGATAAGCAAGATAATCTCAGAAGAAACTGGAAAAGACTTCCTTGAGCTGATGCAAAATGAATGTACCATGTACAAAGTAATAGCAATATTTTAAGATGATCAGCTGTGAATGACAACTAATCTCAGCAATACAATGGTCCAAGACAACTCTGAGGGAGTTATGATGAAAAATGCTTTCCATACCCAGAGAAAGAACTGATAACTTCTGAATACAGATTGAATTTTTCCATTTATGTTTTCTTTCTTTCTTTCACAACATGCCTAATATAGAAATGTTTTGCATCTATACATGTATAATCTATATTGAATTTTTTTGCTTTCTCAATGGGGGTCAAGTGGGGAATGAGCACGGGAGAGAATCTGGAATTCAATTTTTGAAAGTGAGTGTTAAAATTGTTTTTATACCCAATAGGGGGAAAAGCATACTGAATGATGCAGGATTAGATAGAGAACTGTTTTGAAAGGGAAGGAAATGCTGAACAAATAAATGCTTAAATTAAACATAGTCCAATTCTCAGTATTTCTTGGGGATGACTGTCTTTTGTTGAAACACTTGCCCTAACACCCATGCAGTTCTTAAGTACCTGCAGTACCATATGACTAAAAGTCAGGCAGGGCAATTGAGGACATTGCAATTGGACAGCACACTAAAGAGAGAAGGCTTTTGGGATCTTTGTCCATGACACTGGTCATCTTGGAAAGATGGCATTGTTTACTCCTTTGAACAATTATCTAGAGCAATTATTTTTGGTTAATAAATAATCAGCTATTCTTCTACAGAAGTCTGATAAAGTAACCTAGGAACTATTATTCTCATAAAAATATTTCCTATAGGTAAGATATGAATGTAATTCTTAAACATTTTGCTCATGCTCTTCTTTTTGAACCTAGTAGATAACAAGTAAGTTGCCTTGTCATTTTTAGGTTTACTTTACACTACAGTGAAACATAGTCATACCAATCCTGGATTTTCCAACAACTGACCTCATATTTGGACACAAGCTTTAGAGAACTCTACCAGGATGTGTTGAAATAAGCCAATCATTTGGCGGACTTTTCAATAGACATCTATATATACTTTGGAACAAAGTGAAAATGAATTGTCAAAAGAAAGGATGTTTTGGTATAAATAGCTGTAAAAATTAACATAGGTTCACAAATTCCAGAGTAAATTAGGCAGGGCTTTTAATAATCAGAATATGACTAAGTAGAAAATGAAAAGTGATTGATGGAAAGAACCACAGTTTTGGAGTGAGAGAACAATGCCTACTACATACCCCAGAGTATATTAATCTCAGCTTTCTTATTTGTAACTTAGGGAACATCCTTGAAGGTCCCTTTCAACTCTTTATGATCCTGAAAATTAAAATTGACAACATAATGGCAATTTTTCATATTCATCTTATTGATATCTTTTGTATTTACTTTATCTTTATTTACAAATATATTTTCCCCTTTCTCCAACCCAGAGGGTCATCTTTTTTTATATTGAAGGGAAAAAAAGAGAAAATTATTTAACAAAATTTAGACAACTTTATTAGGTCTAACAGGATTTGCATTGTTCTACACACATAGCCCCTAACATAGGAAGGAGGCTCAGCAGCTATTTTTCAGATTAACCATATCCACTGGATGGTTGCTATTGATTGTCCTTTGATCTTGAAAAGTTTCTTGACTTCTGGGAGCTGATGCCATGACACGCAGTGAATTAGATATAAGTGAAGGAGGACTATGCAATCACCAGTCTCACTTTCTCCTCCAGTACTATCTGGGTCCAATGGTAAGATTTAAATCAGGATGATTGGAGATGGCCCTGGGTGACTCACAGAGATTAAATATAACATCTGGGATATTAGTATGGGTTACAAGGTAAAAGTATTTGTGGAATGATTACATTTTTATGTAAGATTACTTAAAAGTTTCTATTAGATAGGCCTTGAATTTTAATTACCATTGAAACAGGAATAATAACTGACATTTATAGATCATTTTAAACTTTCCAAGACACTTGTAAAAGTGCCATTTGAAAGTTGAGAGCAATAGAACTTTAACTTTTACAGGTGAGAGCATAGTGTAATGTTGGGATAGAGAGAACTGACTAGGAGGCAGAAAGAAGACTAACTCTGCCATGTACCATCTGTTCCTTTGGAAAACTCTCTGGACCTCAGTTTCCTAATCAAATGAGTAGGGATAGTGACCCTTTGTACTACTTGGCTCACAGGGCTGTGGAGAGGATCAAATAAACCAATGTGTATGTAAAGAACAATGTAAATTAAGCTATTTTATTATAAATAATTTTAGTTAACACAGACTGACAATTTATAATATTTCAAAACAAAGTGAGGAGCAAGTAACCTCAGTTATAGGGAAGATATTTATAAAATCATCACTGGATATATGGCACCAATGGCTGGGACTTTTATTAGTTTTATTAGTACATCATTGAGTCTTACTAGGTGGAGAAACCTGTTGAAGTACATGCAAAGGGAGAATTCATGTTGCAATTTCAAATATTCTTAAATTCTTGTATTTTAAATTTTTATTTATTGTTAAAATGGGGAAAAAGTAAATTGTTTTAATGATTAGATCAATCAAGAATTTTTTTTTAAATTATGCTTGTTTGTAAAGTGGTGTGAAGGGAAAAGGCATGGTTTACCAGATCTGTGGCAGTAACAATGACTCTTCCATTGTCCATTGTGTCTTCTATTATTGCCTTTGTACCTGAGAAAATATTGGGTTTAATATTATAAAAGTCTGTCAGCAGTGATAGGGGATCTAGAGCAACAGTAGGAATCTCTGTTATCTGAATAACTCAGAGACAATTACAAGTTTATTGGGGTTTGCCCTTTCTTATTCTAGTGCTTCCTTTTGGAAGTTAGGAATGATAGTTTGGAATCCAATCTCCATAAAACCTTAAGTAGGATTAGTTCATTGAGTTATGATGAAGATTGTGTTTTTTCCTGAGATTGTGGTTTTTTTATGGCTAAATGTTTAATATTGAGAAGATAAATATGTATCATCAAAATGTGTGAAATCAGTTGTTCCTTGATGTTTAAGGGTCAGAGACATTTTCGAAAAGCTCACTTTCTATTTACAGTCTCTCTCTCTCCCCCCTCCCCATTCTATGAGAATAATTGGCTGAAAGGGAAATGTAGGACACATGTAGACAGCTATGTCAGGGAAAACATCTTCCAGCTTTAGGAATATGGTTCAACAGAATTACAAAATAGTGGTAATGAAGCTCTCTTTCCAAAGCATTTCTCCTTTTTAGTAGGACATTCAGTCCCTTAGCATTTTTATGAAAATATTTTTGAACAGTAAAAGGATCATTCCAGCATCCATGTGGTTTGTGCCACATCTCATTCACTGCCTGAAAAAATATTGCTTCTCCTTTTTCCTCACTCTTTTTCTTGTTTTACTGTATTTAGTTTGTGAGTAAGGTTTTTTATGTGTTATAATTATGGTGGTACACTTTGATAATTTATATATTTTTTAAGTCATGCTAATAAGTCAGGAAGAGTATGATACCAAAAAGTACTATATTTGAACTTGACACCTTATTTATGTTCTATCTCAACATCTTAGAAGGTATTGATAAGAAAGATAAATATTTAGTCAAAAGAAAATAAGGAAGGTTCCTAATACATTATGTGGAACCTTTTTGGTAAATTTACAGTAAAACAAGGAATTGAGTCATACAGGTTGGACAGACATGAATGGATGTGATCCCATCATGGGAGAGAACAACTTTACATATAGTCTAATTTATTATTTATTTTAAAATAAGTTTTAAAATTTTAATTCAGAAATTTTAATAATTTCTCTAGTTACATGGATTTATCTAAATTTGTAATTGTCTGCCTTTGCCTTCCTCTCTACTTTCTTTCTTCCTTCCTTCCTTCCTTTCCACAATATAATTCCACCTTCTTCCTGTAACAATAAGAAACAGATAAAAAGCAATTTACCAAAACCATAAATATTTTAACCAAGTCTGATAGCATATGCAATGCTTTGTACTTATATCTCTCTTTCCAAAGAAGTAGGGATGCACATTTTTTTCATTTCTTTTTTAGGAACAAAATTGGTAAGTATAAACTCAGAGCATTTGAGTGTTATTTGTTCTTTATTTGCTTTGTTGCAGTCATTACTAATTATGTTTGCTGTTTTCTTGCTTCTGCTTACTTCATTTTCATCAGTTTACATATTTCTACACTACTCTATTTTCATTATGTTTATCATTTCTTATGACACAATACAATGCTTTATACATTCACATATATAATAATTTAATTAGTCATTTCCTAATTGGGTGAATGTTAAACTAGAAAACAGATAAAATCAATATTAAATCCTTTCACTATTTGTTCTATGGGTCCTTTGTATTTTCTCCAAACATGAGGGAGATTTGTCACTTTCGTGCCCACACAACATTTTTTTTATCATGCAATTAATATATTCAACTATATAAGGCAATTTCTACTTCAAAAGTAAACAACGTATTTATAAAATTAAAATCATATCCATGCCAATCTGTAAAGGTACAGGATAGTAATTTGTCAAGTTTCTTATAGTCATGTAGCAGAAAAAATTTCATTTTGGAAAACCTTAAATTCATTCCTTTTTTTTCTGCTTGAAAATAATCTTAAGTTAAATTCTTTAGGCAAATACTGATTAAACTGAGTTCTCTGCTCTGTGAGAAGGGATTCTATGAGAAATGATCAAAGGGATTTTTTCCTTCAAAAATACAAAATGTGAAATTATATATATATACCAAGAATATGTATATGCAGTAGAATTTTTTGTCATTTTTTGTTCAAAAGTTTCCCCAATAAAATAATATTTCATTCCTCAGATTGGGATTTATATATTTCATCAATATTTTTCAAGGCTTAAAGTATTCAATGGTTAAAGTTTAGGCAATATTGCTATAGCTCTTTCTTTGAAGACTGTAAGAGTACCCAGTAAGAAGGTGGAGTAGTTGACTAGAGATTACTCTTTCCTCATCACCATCTCAACCTAGTCTTTCTTTCAGTTTCCCACTACCAGTTCCACAAAATTCAATGTAATTGTGATATTGGGTCTCTGAGGATTGTGTTATGAGGAAGGGCACAGGATATGGACAGGATTACCTAGACTTTACCTTTTTCACCGTTTGCCCTAGGATTGACCTTTTGGTAAGAATTCAAACCAAGGAGAAATACATTAAATAATAGATCTGTGGCTACTTATATGTATTTACATATGTATATGCATATATATAATAAATAAGCTGAAGAAATAATTATTCATGGCCTTAAGTTGACCATGAAATTGTAATTTTGTCTTGAAAATTTTCCCATAAAGTTTTAGTTTTTTTAACTGAGAGTTATATGAATTAAAATTTTTAAATGTGAGAATATAACCTCTTTTGTAATATGACCTATTACCAATGGACAGAAGTAGATATTAATAGTAATCTTTTACATAAAGATTCATTTTGATAGAAATTTCATACTTAGACTATATGGCACTCTATAAGTTTTATTTGTTTCCACCTTCCCTACCTAAGTCATGTCAAATATTTGGTTGAAAGAAAAAAAAATAGTGAACATTAGAGATGACTGATGTTATGTGTTTTAATGACCTAATTTTATTTCCTGTCATTGCTCAGATATTTTACAATGTGTTGATGTAATTATATTGAAAAGGTGTGTTTGCATCCTCTCCCAAACTATCATGTGCTTGAGGTAATCTGTTCCCAGTACTCCATAAAAGTATAATAGTTGATATTAATGATAAAATGAATCATCAATAAAAAATTAAAATAAGTTCTGTCCACTCCCTTTTTTTAAACAGCAGCACTTGTTTTAGAAATATTTTCTTTATAAATGAATACATTTTAAAAGTTTAACTTCAGATATTGGAAATTTATTTAGAACCCCACTTTTTGTGATTTGTTAGATAAATGAAAGCATGATGAGAATCACACTTGAAATCTTTACCTTTTAAGAAGTTTTAAGCAACAGAATCAGTTTCTGAAAGGAAAATATTTGGCAAATTTTTCTTTAGTCTTTTGAAGTTCAGACTTTACATTTTATTTGATAGCCATTTGTAGTTTATAATTAAAAAGATTGTTTTCTAGAGGCTGTATATATGTGCATGTACTTAAACATGCGCCTTAATAATGATCAAGATGCAATCCTTGGTTAGTTTATGGGAGGTTTAGTACTTAGTGAGAAGAGATATTTATTACATTCTGAACTTTATTTTTTAGCAAAGGTTCTGCATATTGACTTTAGCTAATTTTATTAATAAATGGCTCATTTCCTCACCTCAGGAAGGATTTTGGTTTTAGCCTTTTTAAAAAAAATAACAGTTTAGAGTGGATGCCCACTAATTGGAGAATGGCTGAATAAAGTATGATATTTGAATGTTATGAAATATTATTGTTCTATAAGAAATAATCAGTAGGATGATTTCAGAAAGACTTGGAGACTTCCATGAACTGATACAAAGTGAAGTGAGTAGAACTGGGAGAATAATGTACATAGCAACGGCAGGATTGTACTATGACCAATTCTGATAGATGTAGCATTTCTCAAAAATGAGATGATTCTGGTCAATTCCAATAGACTTGTGATGAAGAGAGCTATCTGTACCCAGAGAGAGGATTGTGGGGACTGAGTGTGGATCCAACATAGTATTTTCACTTTTTTTCTTGTTATTTGATTGCATTTTGTTTTCTTTCTCATTTTTTTTTCTTTTTGATCTGATTTTTCTGTGTAGCATGATAAATGTGGAAATATTTATAAAAGAATTGCATATGTTTGACATATATTGGATTACTTGCTATCTACAGGAGAGGGTGGGGGGAAGGGAGAGAGAAAAAATTTGGAACACAAGATTTTTCAAGGGTGAATGTTGAAAACTATGCATATGTTTTGAAAATAAAAAGTTTTAAAAATCAGTTTAATGGAAGCAAGCAAGAATATTTCTTATATGAATATTGCAATCCTATGTATTTAAATATTTCCTAATTTTATACTTTAAAACTTTCTTCATAAAGTTACATAAATATGATAGCAATTTTTGCTAATGTGTTTTTAAGCTAAATTATTAATTTGTGCAAGTAGTGCTCAGGATCCTCTCTCATATAGGTCCCAGAAAACATTGAAATACTTCAAAAGAATCACATTCTTGTCAGTGGGGAGTTTTCTTTTCATTGTACCTGTCCATGACTTTCTATAATGTATAATTTTTATTCATCTTCTCATAGTGTCTTCTATTTATAATTTACTCAATATAAGGAAATTAGAAAGAAGGCAAACAGGTCATGGGATGAGAACAAGATTTCATGGATGGTCATCCAGAATATTTATTTGTATCCACAAACCATTAAAAACACTAGAGGGAGGTCTTTAGCAGTCCCTCAATCAACAAGTATCTATTAAGCCCTTATTGTTTGGCAGGTACTGAGTTAAGCACTTGGGCTAATATTTTAGTAGCCTTCTAGAAAACTAATTTCATATAAAAGAAAATTGTGTAAGTGGAATTATGTTAATTTTTCTTTGAAATTTTCATTTTATCTTTTAGGCATATATTTATGAGATGGGCTCAAGCACCTTTTCCCACAAATTGGCGGGGCACACAGAGACAGTAATGAATGTGGCTTTTAATCCATCAAAACCCCAGGTAACAGTGTATTTTTGTATAATTTTCAAAATAAAAATTACATATAATACATTTATTATATAAAATGATTTGTGTATTTATGTATATTTATATGACATTAAAATAACATATAACATCTTTATATATAAATGTTTAATGTTTTATTGATAGCATTTTAATAATAATCATTTATTATTGTAAAGCCCTCATTTACACTGTCTTCCATTATAACAAAGAAAAAGTTATACAAACCCAACTAAAAAAATAACCATATCTGATGTATGTAACTTTTCACAGTCTGGTTTCTACTGTCTTTTTTTTTTTTCCAAAGTGAAGTGCTTTTCACCATATTTTGTGAGGAACCAAAATGAGTCACTACAATGAATTTGAGACTGGTTATCTTTTTTGGTGCTCTTTTCATTTACATTATTATAATGATTGTATATATTGTTTTCCTAGTTCTACTTTCTTTATTTTGTATCAGTTCATTCATACAAGTCTTAATTGTCCATGTACTAGTGGTAACAGTACTCATAATATTAGTAATTTTTGCAGTAGTTGTATATAGTAATTGTTGTTTAGTCATGTTACAGTTGTATCCAAATCTTCATGACCTTTCTGGGTGTGTGTGTGCGCGCGCGTGTGTTTGTGTTTTGGCAAAGATACTGGAATAGTTTGCTATTTCCTTTTCCAGGTCATTTTCCAGATGAAGAGACAGAGGCAAACAGAGGGACACATAGTTAATAAGTGTCTGAGGCAGAATTTGAACTCAGGAATTCCTGACTTCAAATACAACAACATTCTCTCCATTGTGACACCTGCCTATAAGAAAGTTCTATTTTTTTTTAATCACTCCCAGTTAATGCACACAACTTTTTGCTTCCACAAAAGTGCTAAAATTTCATATTATATTTTAAATGATATTTATATGTGATTAGTTTTATTTTATTTTGGGTGCTAATTTTATTTTAATTTGTATATTAGTTTTAAAATAGAAACAGTAACTGCTCATAAAAATGACTTCCATTGATGGAGGAATAGTAAAATTGTTATCTTTCCCATTTTAAATTAAAAAAAAAACTATTGTGAGAATATTTATTTGAAATGTGGGCAGAAATATTCATAAAAATATGACTATGTAGTATTTCAGAATACTTGATCGACTAGGGACCTAAGAGGTTCTTTAATTGAATCCTATCATTTTGTAAAAGAGGAAATTGAGCCATGGGGGTTTGTGAGTTAACCAACATTATTCACTTAATAAACATCAGAGGTGAGATTTGAATCCTGTGTCTTTGGCTTTCATCTCCATCTGTGTGATGTCTACATCTGTAGATCTATTTCCAGTCTCTGTGGCAAGTAAGTAGTACAGTGGAGAGAATGTTGGTCCTGGATTCAGGAAACCCTGAATTCATATCTGACCCTAGATACTTCTTAGCTATGTGACTCTGGGCATTAACCTTCATTACCTTAAAAATCAAACCAAAACAAACCAAAAAACTCCCTATTTAATGGCACTGTTGACATCTCCAAGTCTGTGTGTCCAAACCATAATACATCATTTCCCTCCCTACCTCATGCTGTCAGTTTGCCCCCTTCTTTACACTTTGCATTCATCTTTCTAGTAGTCTAATCTAGTAGTCACAACTTTGTAATCATCTCTGACTACAAAATTCATGTTTCTAAAACATAGTTCTGAACTTGTAATTTCTTTGCTCAGAAATTTCCTGTGGCTCTCTATTATTGTTTCTAGGATAAAATATAGACTCAGAATCATGTAGTAATAGAACTATACAGTTGTTAGGAACCTCATTAACCTCTCATTCAATTTATATTGAAAAGGAATCCCTGTAATTGCCTACCCAACAAGTGGTCAACCAACCACCTCTGTAAAGATGAAGAACTCATCACCCTTTGAGACAACTCATTCCATTGTCAGATGGAATTTCAGGACAATAAGCCTGAATTGGCTCCTAAGTTACATTTATACATTGCTCCTAATTCTACCCTCTTGGGTCAAATATAAATATAATTTCTCTTCTATGTGACAGCCCATCGTATACTTGAACACTACTGTCACAGCTACAATTTTATCTTCTTCAGGGTAAGCATTCCTAATTTTCTAAAGTATTCTTTTTATGATATGGATTCAAGGTTCTTCATAATTCTGTTTGTTCTTTATTAGATTCTCCTAATCTCTTTTTTAAGTGGTGGGTTCCAGAAATTAACACAATACTTTAAATGATGAAAATGGAGGATAGAGTGACTATCTCCTTATTCCTGGAAGTAAGTCTTTATTCCTCAGCCTAACATTCAATATATTCCAAAATCATTTATGTTTTCAAATAGACAATGTTATTCTCGATAATGAGTTCTATGTTTCAAATAGACTGACCCATTTCATATTACTTATGTGAAATCATGTTTCCATCTTCTGTACTTTTTCATAGACTAGTTCCCTATGTTTGAAATGATCTATGTCAACAGTTCTACCTTTTAGAAATCTGATTTCCTTTCAAGGGTTAGTTCAAATCCCACTTCCTCTAAAAGGCCTTTGTGATTGCCTCATAATTATTTTATATATGTTTTGAATATATCAATTTTCACCCTTAATTGTAGAATACAAGTGCTTTGAGGGTAGAAATGTTCATTTTTACCTTTATTTTCCCACAGAAATGTTTCTTGAATTGGTTTCATTTGAATTCTGTCCAGCAGGATCTAGCTTTAACTGTTTCCTGACAGAAACAAGGCCAAACTTTCCCTTCCATATTTCTTGTTCATGGCATCTGCTTTCATTCTCATTTTTGACAAAGTGGAGAAGAGAAAGTCAAAATATCAAGATAGGGCTATGTTTTCTAGTCATTCTAATTAATCCCAAATAGCCAGCCCATTTCTGAGTAATTGCTAGGCATTTAATATTATTTAAAATTTATTTAAATTGACATAAAGATGTCTTGGTAGCGATCATTTTAATTTCTTTTTTATGACATTTAATCCAAGAGTAAAATGATAGGAAATTCCATAAATATTCTTAGTGATTCTTGCCTAAAATAAAATCCTCTTTTTAGGAGGTTAATACTTTTAAGTATCTTATATTTGTATTTCTAATTAAGAGGTAAAGAAGGGATTTGCTTTGCAAGAAAAGAGAATACTGATAAAATATATCTATCTGGTTACCTCATTGATGTTTATACAATCTTTAGTTGTAGCATTTGCTGTACAATAAATCATAGAAATTAGGAACTGCATATGTTCCTTCACAAGAAAAAGAAATGAGATAAAACAGAATGAGAAGACTAATTAAAAATTTGTGTCTTTCTGCCTATATTCACCTGAAGTTTCCATTGTTAGGTTATTTTCTTTTAGTTTGATGAAGTATTAAAAATGTTGTTTATGGTTTATAATCTATGAAAATTTGAAACAGATGTGGATATTGACACTGTTGTTTCTAGGTACTGAATAATAATAAGAAAAATCTAATAACAAAAGCATATCAGTGATTTACTAGTGAGTTGCAATTGATTAAAATTTTTAAAAATTTTGATCTGCAAATATAAATCAGACCTTTGAAGACTGTCTATTTTGTTTGCTTCAGAAAGCACTGATAAAAATTTTCTGAGTTGAAAAAATGATCACAGCTTCTTTAGATAGGTATAGTTTAGTTGTGTAAGGTGTGACTCCAGAAAGGAACAGGAAAAAAGATTAGGGGCAAACTAATGATATATACCAGAAATGTGCTAAATGAACTGAAGCTTAATTAAAAGAGTGGATATAATTACTTTTTAGCAGTATGTTTATATTTTGCATGTAGATTTTCTAATAGCATTTTTAAATCCTTCAAAGATATGTCTGCATATATACATATGCATATATGCACACATATACATATGTATATATATATATATATATAAAATGTAGATATATTTCAGAGTATGAGAATTAATGCTACTTTAGAATAAAGGTCTGACTTTCTTGATGTAGCCTATAAACATTTTTTGAAGAAATTAAAATAAAAGATATCAAAGCAAGTAGGGCAGAACAAGTGAGCTAGTTGTAGGGACAGGAAAACAGCATCCACTACTGATAGCATTAATATGGGTGTTGTTTTAGAGCTGTTTGCAACCAACAGATAAATGCAGGCAGAAGGGCTTGGCTCTTAGTCTGGCTTTCTCTAGTACAATTGTTGAGCTAATTATCCTTGAAGGAAGATGAGAGAATCAAATGAAACTACCGTTTGACTAAACACTACAGCACTGCGGTTTCTTGTTCCTTGAATGGTTTGCTATGTGTGCTTTTTTGTATTCTTCTTTGTTGTGTATGAATTCCTAAGTAGGCCTTTTGTTGCAAGCTGCCCAGTGTCTTGGACATGCAGACTCCAGAAAGAATTGGCAGTTTTGCTTGAGTCACAAGTTCA
Source organism: Myrmecobius fasciatus (assembly GCA_023553655.1). Classification (NCBI taxonomy): domain Eukaryota; kingdom Metazoa; phylum Chordata; class Mammalia; order Dasyuromorphia; family Myrmecobiidae; genus Myrmecobius; species Myrmecobius fasciatus. The sequence goes on from JAJPUD010003964.1 coordinate 149,443, forward strand.
GTAAGGGATAATGGCAGGAGAGTCTGGAATGAGAAGGGGTTTTCAGCAAACAAAGAAAAATGGGTGACTGAGGTGTCTTGGGAAGAAGGAGAGAAAATTTAGTCTAATACAAATAGATATAGTAATTTAGAAAGATGGGTTTTAAGTCATATTTTAATGTGGCTTAAGACTATATAAAATATTTGAAAATATTTAGTATTCTATATATTTTAAGTATTCTATATATTTTAATTAGTTTTAAAGAGTTCTTCCTCTGAAATGATGCATCAACAATCATTTACATGAATGAGCTATGAAATGTTATACTCTAAAATAATCAATTAATTAATTAAAATGTGAAATATCACAAATATTTTAGTGAATTACATGGATTAAACCAGAACAAAACATATTCATTCAAAATAACATTTAAACTAAATAATTTTATTTCATTAGAAGGGATATTGCAAAAGAATTATAAGGTCCAAATAGCTTTTCAATAAGAATTCTAATATTGCAATTGTTCTTTTAAATCCTCTATTCCTTCAGTAGCAAGATTCATCATCATATAGAATTGACTTTCCATTCGTTCATGAAGCTATTATAAAAGTTTACTGAACCTGTACTGTGTGTAATATACTGAGTTTTATATTGAATTTCTTCTTATCATAGCTGGGAGTCTTCCATTTCTTGCTCCTCCACTCACTGGTGGGAAAGCTGCTAGGGGCCAGTAACACAGCCTCCATATGTACCAACTAACCCCTGCCCTTCTAATTCATGTCAGATTTTCTCTGTGGAACCTGTTCCTATGAAAGAGAAGGAAGGGAAAAGTCATCGAGGAACAGTAAATGGACCCTTCCATCTGACTGAATGACTTGCTTTCTGTTTCATGCTGTGCTTGTCTCTTGCCTGATCTACAGCCTCCTTTGGGAAGGGCTATGGTACTTTCCATTCAGTGATGAATATCAATATATCTTGTTATGATCTACACATCTCAGTAACACCAAACACTTCCTTGTAAGTCATCCACATCCCATTCTCCATCTCCTATTACTTGATTCCTTATTTCCTTCTTCCTCAACCCTTCCACCTCAAAGTTTTAATCATATATCTCTTACTTCTTCTACTGTTATCTCTTAAATGCCTGCTCCATAGACAATTAACTTTTTTTTTTTAAAATTCAAAATCTTTTCTCATGAATTCCATGTTTAAAAAAATCATTGAAATTTGGCTACCTCTTGATGATGTACTTGTCCAGGCTATCCTTTCCAGTACTAGCTGCACCTTTACTGTTTCCCCCTTGGTCCTCTGGTTAAGTGGGGAAATTAGAATACTTCTTGTTGCTCATTGCCACTTCCAGGTTCTCTTTTTACTCCTTTTCAGTTTGTTAACTACCACCCAATCAAAATCCTAGTAGCTATTCTCTATAGAGTCCCTATTTTTCAATGAATAAGCCTCAAGCTGACTCACAATTTTTCTCTCCACTTCTACTGCATTCCACATACTAGGGAGCTTTAACATATATATTGTTTTTCTCTACAATACCCTAACCACTCAGTTCCCAACCTACTCATTTCTCACAACCTATTCCTTAAGCACATCTCAGTTACATACAAAGATAGTCATATAAACCTGTGAGAGGACAACTTGGGTCTCTCAGAGAAGTTGTGAGGATAATTTATATTTGTGTTACCTGTATACAGAAAAAAAAACAGTCTAGTTCTTGAAATTAATAAATGCAATAATTTTCTGTGATTTTTGTATATTTTCCTTGGTATTTCTTCTCCTGCACACTTCTTCACTATTTATATGTTACAAACTACTCACTCTTACCATGTGTCTCTCCATTGGCATTTGTATGACCCTCAACTTTAATTCTTTTGATTGATTGAATTATAATTAAATGTAATGTTGATGTTTGGTGATAGTTTTTATTATTTCATTGCATTTGGGGTTATTATCAAATACATTGAGTGTTCATATCTATTATTAAATAGATTTCTGGAAGAATGGGAATAAATTTGAATAGACTTTGAATAAGTCTTAAAACCCCACCAAAACCAAAGATGGTAATACCCTTGATCTTGTCTTCACTCACAAATGTACCACCTCCATGTTCAAGAATCATCTCATTTTACTGTAATCTATTGATTGTCAAACTTTCTCTCCCTGAATTCCCTTACCAAACTCTACTCTTTATCTTTAACTTCTAATCCCATGACTCCTTTCCCAGGTTATCTCCCCAGCATCAGCTGTTCCCTTTTTTTTCCCATTGTGATTCCTTGGTGAACCAGTTCAATTCTACATTATCCTTTTCTTTTGGGTCTCTTATCTAAATCTCTTATATTTCAAATTAAGCCTCTCAGCCTTAGATCAATCTCACTACCATCATTTGCACTCCTATACACATGCTGCTGAATGAAGGTGGAAGCTGAATGCTATAGATAATTTACAAAATATTTGCTAAAGTATCTCATACCCTTCCTCTGTACAAGAGATGCTGACTAGACATTAATATGACTAATTGTGTTTGGAACTAGTCAGATGATGGTCATTAATTATTTGATGTTAGTTTATAAGAAAATAACTAGTAGACCTTTTTTTGGTCTCCTACAATTTTACATTTTTATCAGTGATTTGAATGAAGTGATATGTGATATTCTTATCAGATATGAATGTGACAAAATTAGGAGGGAAGGCTAACATATTGGAATGTTAATGCAGGATCCAAAAATCTTTTGACAATCTTCAACAATGGATCAAACATAACATGAAATTAGATGTAAATGTTAAAATCCTATATTTGGGATTTGGGAAAAACAATCCAAATCAATATGATAATTGCAAAATAGGGAGCTGTCAGATAGCAGTTTGAAAAAGTTCAACAGGAATATATTAAGTATTTATCATATGTCAAAGACTGACTTAAGTACATGAAACAAAAACAGTCACTGTATTCAAAAAACTTGCATTCTAATGGTGAAGTCAACATACGTATAAATAAATGGTATATAAACGATACTATGGAGTAGATGAAAGACGACTGTGGCTGAGAAGGGATTAGTAGCTGGAGAATTGCAGTACATGGGTCTTGGAAAGGCCTTCTGTAGAACATGATTCTTGAACTGTTTTCAAAGAAGCCAGCAATTCTGAGAGACAGAAGTCAGGAGGGAGAGCAATCCAGTCATAATAGACTGCAGGACCCTTGGACTTTCATATCCCAGATGGCTTGTTTTATTCATAAAATCACAAGGCTAAAGCCTTTAGATGAATCTATTTCACCTGGATCTTTGGATACATTCCAATAAATTTTGGGTAGCTGTAAAAATGCCTTCCTAGCCTCCACTGGTGAAGATGGTATCCCCTCTCAAAACTTTCCTTCTCATTTGGTTCTGTCCATGTCTTTCTATAAATCTACACTATAACACTTATTATAGAAACCTTGTTCTTTTAATATAATCAAATACCAGGTGACATAGATCTCTTGCTTGTTCCTTTCCTCCCTCTCTCTGTCTCTGTCTCTGTTTCTGTCTCTGTCTCTGTCTCTCTCCCTCCACTTGTAAAAGTAGTAACTAGTTTGTTACAAATATGAAGAGTAAGAAATGGTAGGACAACTGTTCCTGACAGTCAAAAACTGATTCTCTTCTTTCAGATTTAGTTATATAAAAGTCATCGTGGTTAGTGGAATTGAAGTCAGCAGACCTGTGTTTGAATCCTACTATTTCAAACCTTATAATGCTATATATAAGTTATTATTTGCTAATTATCTCATATAGGAGTTACTGTACTTGAGGACACTGGGCTAAAATGAAACAATCTTTGACCTTCAGGGGCTTCTATTCTGCTGAAAGTCATTGGATTAAGATATTAAAGTGTAATGAGCTAAATGAATAGATAGTTTCAGATTACAGTGTTTTTCTTTTCTTTCTTTCTTTCTCTGTCTCTCCCTCTTTTACTTTTTTCTATTTCTCTTTTTCTTTATTTCTCTCTTTTTTCTTTCTTTCTCTTATTTTCTTTCTTTCCCTCTCTCTTTTTCTTCCTTCTTTCCTTCCTTCCTTCCTTCTTACCTTTCTCTCTCTCTCTCTCTCTGTCTCTCTCTGTCTCTCTCTGTCTCTCTCTGTCTCTCTCTCTCTCTCTCTTTCTTTCTCATCTGGCCTTTATTCCACCATTGCGTCATTGCAGAGTCAACTAGGACCTAGGGCCATATTGTATTTTCCCTTGTTTCCACACCAAAAAAATAATGACCTAACACTTTTCAGCCTTAGCTTCTTGGATGGCAGACATTGATAAGTTTCCAGCACAGTATAATTTGCCATTTTGAATTATGTTCTTTTAAAAAACCAGCATGATCTCCTTATCACCCAAAGACACAGGACCAGGACTTTTTGGAAACCTTTAGGAGGATAATCAACTGTCCTAATAAATTGGAATGGATGGCTTGAGGCTAATTAAGGCACAGAGAATCAATCAAATGGCACTTTAGCTCTTGCCATTATCTCAGAATCTGTAGTCATTAGAGTTTCCCATGAGCAGGAGGCAGTATAAACAAGGGCAGAGAGCAAGCAGGTTCTGTATTTGTATTAGAATTAGATTCTGCTTGATAAAATTTCATTTTTTCTGTTGACTATCTGACCTTTAGGATTCTGAATCTGTATTTATTCTGAATTTGTATCTATTGTATTTACTTGCTTTCATATGTCTTAGTTCACCTCCTTTACTTCTAGACTGCCTAGTCACCACAGTTCCTGCCTGCTCAACTTTCCCTTTGCTAATTGACCCTTCGTCTGCATTGACCTATGGAAACTGTTTGACTGTACTCCTACTGAGTTGGATTCCCAGTCCTGATCCCTCCTGTCCAGCCCTGATCCAATGTAACCCAGCCCCCAATTTAAGAGAAAGAACATGTCCTTGAACAAAAAATCCTTAAAATGTAACTTAAAATGCAAAAATTAGTTTTGGGTAAATAATGCAAAATAGCATTTAAAGCACATGGGAGAGATTGAGAAAAGTAGGAAAAGGAAAAGCACATGTCAAAATCTCATATTAATTTGTAACAAGAAAGAGTATCATCTCTCTCTGAATAAAAATGCTTTAAGCTTTCTGGAATATTATATATATATATGTGTATATATATATATATACTATAGCTTAAATGGTATTATTGCCCCTTGTAAAAAGACTTTTGAAAATTTTTGATCAAGTAGATTTTATATACAAGAGTACAATTGTTTGAATAATATATAATGGCTAAGAAAGCAGAGTTAAGATAAAAAGAAAAACATAAAAGCTCATGGGAAAACTTCAGATTCAAAAGAATGGCTTTGACCAGAGAGTAGAGAGTGCTCTACTACAATTAAGTGTGTGCTGCCAATGACTGCAGCTGTACACCACATGAGCAAGGTCAAATATGATTTCAAATATAAGAGATAGGCTGTCGGTTCTCTGTTCATTAGACAACAAGGGGGCTGTACAGTTAGTCCTCTGTTCTATTAGCTTAGGTATTTAAACTTGTAGTGGTGGGAGGAGAGTAAACTTAAGAACATTTAGCTTCTTAATGAAATCATACTGGCTGGATGCTTAGCCAAGAGCTGCTGTGTTTCTGGGGAAAGCAGAAAAGCCCAAAGAATTCATAAACCAAGATCTCAAGAGGGAAACCCCAATAGAAAGGGTTGAATTGAAATTGAAGGCTGATGAGGAGGTGAGATTGAGGTGCTAATATAAAAACATGAGATTTTATTTACTAGAAAAGTGAAAAAAAAAGTAAAAGTAAAAAGAGTGAGAGAAAGAAAAGAATGATAACCTCATAGTAAAAGCTAGAAATAAATTTCAAGAGAAGTTGTCATTAAGGAAAAATGAAAATAACATGGCAAATTTAAATTGCATGCTCATGGGGAAAAAAAGTAGAAAAAGGACATTTTTTTTTTAAATTTACAAAATATTCTACCATTATTGTATAGAGGGCCCTTTATTTCTCTACCACATTTGTAACAAGTGACTTATTTGGAAGTAATTTTCTGTATATCATGAATATAGATTTAAAACTGGGAAAAATATGATGAATGCAAAAGGAAACTCTAAACTTAACACAAAGGCAAAAAAGGCAGTAGAAAGTAAAATGGCATAAAAAATGTCATATTGTCATGGAGTTACATTTGTTTTTCCTTTTAAATTTCTATAATTGTTTTGGTTTAATTGTGAAATTTAATTATGATCTAGTATCTTCAGGATGCTACTTGTTTTTTTAATTTGCATTTTTTTATTAGTGATTTGGAGCATTCTTTTTATGATTGTTAATAGTTTGCTCTTTTTGGAGAACTGTTTGTGCATATCCTTTGGTCACTTATTTATGGAAGAATTATTTGTGGACTTATATATTTTTGTTAGTGTCTAGATGTTTTGAGTATTATATCCTTTCCAGATATTTGCTACAAGATTTCCCGGTTGATCTCTTCTTTCTTGTCCCAGTTGCATTAATTTTGTTCATATTATTGTTTTAATTTCACAAAATCAAGATAATATCTTTTTTACCATTTACTATCATCTCTATTGCTTGGTTAAGAATTCACCTCCCTGTCTTACTTGTGAAAGTTATCTGATCTGATTATCTTCTAATTTCTTACAGTATGATTTTTAATATTAAATCACATATTTATATTGAATTTATTGTGGAATATTATATATGATGATGTTATAAATCTAATACCTGCCAGATTGTTTTCTATTTTTCTCAAAAATTCTTAACAAATAATTTATGTTTGTGGTTTAATGAATGAGGACTAGGTTATTACATTCAGATATATATGATGATTCTTTGTCTACTCTGTTCTATTGATCTGCTTCTTTTATTTTTTAACTTACCAAATAGTTTTGATTTTTACAGCTTTATAATATAGGGTGAGTTCTTGAGATGTTATTTTCTCTTTATTCATAACTTTATTCATGATTTCCCATGATATTTTAGATTTTTTTCTCAAATGAATTTTATTATTATTATTATTTTTGCTTAACTCTGTAAAGTTTAGGTATGGTAGTTTGATTGGTGTAATACTTAATTTATAAATTAATTTTGATTTTACTGTCTTTTTGTTAAATTGCTGATCATTGAATACCACTCTAGTTTTTTAAGTGTTTTTTTTTTGTCTTCACCAAAGGTAAAGTTGGCAATACAAACATGGATATTCTAATAGTTAATATATTAAATACCTTTTCAAGGTCCCACTAAATGTTAGAGCTAGGACTTGGCTAAGATAGGTCTTATTATTTTACTAAGATTTGAATTCATATGACAAATGAGATGAAAATCACATTTATCCTAGTTATTTTAAGATATGCTAAATTTTAAAAACATACTTTAGACAATAAATGAAATATACACAATGAAGGATGCAGTTTAAAAGTAAGGAATTTATATACATGATAAGAAAATAGAGAGTACTTTGATATATTCACCTGATCCACAGGAAATAATTTTAGGATACTGAAAGAACTGATAGATGGGATTGCTCTGCAATTTTCATCAAATTTTGAAAGATTGAGAAGAATCAGAGGGATATTGTAGTCTTAGAGAAAGATATGTCAGTGAGCATAACTTTGATTTATGGGTCTGAATGAATCCTTGCCATGTATGATGTAATGAAGCTTTTTGTTCTGATGTAGGATGACATAACTCCTGAAATAATTTCTAACTTTGGAGATTCTGTGGTACTTTAATATACCAAAAGATTATTTAGGGATAATTAGAGAGCATTATTTAAAGAATGTTTGCTGGTTAGAAGTTTTCATAAGTAAAACATTTTGTGTGTGTGTGTGTGTGTGCTAAATTAATCCATAATTTCTCTGTGGTCTCAAAATAGGATTACTACTTTTCTCTATTGGCCCAGTCTTTTATATCTTTCAGTTTCTCTGCTGCTACTAAACTCAAATTTTTTAACTATTCTGAGGAAGATGTAGACTTGAATCAAACCCTAGCACAATTAAGTATCTCCTCTTACTCTTATTATACACTTGTTAATTTTATATATAGTTTATGATTGTACTTCTGTGGATCTCTTTATTGTGATTTCCTTTATAGGATCTTAGAGACCTGAGAACAGATCTCTTGGCTATATTGAAAGCTAAAAGCTATATCTATAATGTACATATTATAGGCAAGTTGCTCACTCCTTTGGTCATATTCTCTCATGTGTGATTCTTCATGACTATAGCATGCCAATAATGCCTGTGGGATTTTCTTGGCAAAGTTACAGGAGTAGTTTACCATTTTCTTCTCCAGGAAATTAAGAATAATGAAGGTTAAGTCACTTAGGCTCACACAGCTAGTAAGAGTGAGGTACGATTTAAATTTAGGACTTTCTGACTGAAAGTTTAGTGTTCTACTTACTGCGCCACTTAGCTGCCTCAATGACTATGCATATGTACAAATACATCCATAGTACATATACACATTAATACATAAATACATTGTCACTGAAGTATCTGAGTGGGTCAATATATGTATAAATATAAGTATATATATATAGTATATAGTATAATATGCAGCATATATTATATCAACAAATATATATGTACATGTCTTTGTATGTGTATGTATGTATATATGTTTATATGTACACACATGTATATCAATTTGACTTACCAATTCTGTACTTTGCTTCCTTCTTCTGTGCCAGTTGCTTTAGATTACATAATAGTTTTGTAATTTAGTTTTTTTTTTTTTTAGGCACATCTCATGGACAATGTTAGTATACAGTATACAGTCTTGGTCAGAATATTTCTTCATAAAAATTTTGGAAAACAATTTTTATAACATATAACCCTAACTATTGAGATCCCTTTGGCAAGGAAAAAGAGATATATGAGTTGTTAATAATGGAAGTCAGATATCATTAGTATATTTATTTTGTTATTTTAATGTCTATGGAGATTAACTCAACTATTGGGATTTTTAGTTACCAGATACTTTCTTTTCTCTCTTCCTCTCCCCTCCCCCCCCTACAGAAAGATAATTATAACAAGCTATTAGGGACAGAGAAAAGTTTCTTTACACTGAATTTGAAAAGTATGGATTACATAAAAAACTTCACATTTTTGTGAAATTATAATGCACCAAGATTTACTTAAAAGAAAACTTAGGGTTTATGAAAGCTATCAGCCAATTTTGTTTCTTAGTTTCATTAATTTCTACAAGTTGGTATTAATATTCTAAATATAATTTGAATGTAACATTTATTTACTAAAAGCTTCAAATTTCTTTGGAAAACTCAATAAAGAAATAAAGGCATATGTTTAAGTGTAGAAGGAAAGAAGTTTATATATTTATATTATGTTTATAAGTTTATATATATATTTTTAAAGTATGATAAACAGAAAATGGGGACATGGCAACTCAGAGTATAGGGTTACAATTTTTTCATTTATTTTATTTTATATATATTTTTTACCATTTTGCCCTATAACCTTTGATGCAAATATTCAGAAACAGTGAATGATATATTTTGAAAGCTCAACTTTTTAAAGTTTTAAATTTAATTTTATCAATCTAGTTGAAGAAAAGATAGGCACAAATTAAACTTAATTTTCTTATACCACTTCACCTTGCAAAGATCTCTGTAAATTTTTCTGAAAAAAGGTTGAGAACTTTTATATGATGCTTTGAATTATTTCTATTGCAAAAGAATTGTTTGATTTATAAAAGGAAATGATCCTTTAAATAGAAACATGTATAATATATGTATATTTTCATAGATGAGTAATTTCATGAGATGCTAGAGAACAGAGATATTTTAAAACTAAAATATTAGTCACTGTGAACTGATGACCAATTCTTAATAAAAATTAAAACCAAACCTTTGAAATTTTAATATAAATCAATGAATACAAAGATTCAGTTTGTATAATAGAGCTTTCTAACAACATAGTTATTATCTAGAGGAATTATGCTTTCTTTCTTATACAAGGAAACAAAATCACTCAGTATTAATTGCGAGGAGAAATATTATGATCAATATTTTTGACCCTTTGCAAGCAAACAGGGAAGTGTGGATGTGTTAAAGTGTTGCTGTTATTTTGCATAAATGTTTTCAGCAGATAAGACAAAGTTTCCAAGATACTTAAGCAAATACTAGGCCAGAGTTGGAGCTGTTTTATTTTATCTGGAACAAAAATTTAATTCCTTTGGTGCCTCTAAATTGAATATTAAGTGGAACTGAATATTAGTACCAAATTATTTTGAGGGCTGACTTAGGATAAAGCTTCAGCTTGGTCTAAAGATTTACTAATCCAATTTATATTTATACTAGAAAATAACTTCTACATCAAGGTAATAAAAACACATAGGAAACAACTTGCTGACTTTTGTTCATTGAGAAGAGAATATTCATTCACTTCTTGTTCCTATTTGCAGATAATTTCAAAATAAATTTAATTCCACTTAAGTAATAGGTAATCACTTATCTTCAGAGAGCTATGATTTCTTTAAATATTTCATATAGTATGCTTTATAAGAATACATAGTCAATGATGTTCCTCTAAGTTTCAGCAACTATCTTGCAGCTTCTGAGCTCTCATCCAATTCTCAGATTGAGACTGAATTTAAAAGCCCTTCTAACTTCTTTACTATACTATTTTGCTTTTACAAGTGGTTAGGGATCAATACACATAACATAACAATAAAATAATAAGTTTGAACTGAGTAATCAATTAAAAAAATTGTGCTTTGCTGTTCCTAAATTTTGGACACTTAAAATAATTTTCAAATCTACTTTTGACTGTCTCCTAAGTACATAGCTAGCTCAGGCTAGCTATAATAGTCTCCTCTGAATGTCCTCTGTTCTCTAGGAGTCTTTAATTTAAAATATTAAGTTGGCCTGAAGTGGATTCTTTGTTGAAGAGGCTCTTCCTTCAGAATAGGTTATGTAGCAGAAATTGTGAGCAGCAGTTGGAAACCTCATAAGTTTAATTGGTTTGTAGGTCTTAATGAGCATCTAGAGGACATAAGCAAAGGCATTTATTGAGAAGGCTTAGTAAGAGCAATAGCTACAAAACACTTTCTTCATTAGCTTGAGACACCCTTGGAAAAATGAGCACATGAATAGATCTTTGAATGGTAAGGTATATCCATAAGGAACACATTTGGCAAAGTGATGAGTACCTTTGATACTACAGGGCTCCAGTGTCATTTCCCACCTCATGTTTCTTCCCTTGGATGCAGCATTGCTGCTGGATTGGCCACTCAGCTGGGCTCCCTGAGCCTGTTCCTCTCTCCAGCTTGACTTCCAATAGCCACGATTGAAGTCTCTTGACACACAGACTTCCTCTCCTTTGAACCTTGTCTTGCTTTTTAAAGACTCCCTAGGGAATATATCTTGCTTTTTAAAGGACCTCTTTCTAAAGATAACTTTGAGGAAGTCAGTTTCTGTAATGGTAGTGATAAAATATGGAAGATTTTTCTTAATTATATTCATTGGGACACTGAGTTTGAGATAGGGGAGATGGGTGAGAGAAGGGTGGAGATGGCCATGAAAGCCAGTGCAACCAGTTCTGGAAAGGCCTATGAGAGATGTAGTGACTGGAAGCAACATGGTCTTAGTAAATGCCAAAAGATTTTAGTAGGTTCTTTAAAGTCTTGACAGCAGGACAAAGATATATTCTGGCTACCAATCAATGTCAATGTTATTATCTGGTATGGGCTTCCTTTAATTCCTAAAAAATGCTCATAAAAAGCTTAGTTGAAACAAATAGGTGATTTGGCTCTTCCACACTCCTTCCTTTTTGTCTTTTTCACAAATTTGACATTGCCTGTTCTCCCCTGACATATCTTGTTCCTTTGGTGAAACTATTGCCCACTTCTCCATTCAAACTAGGTAAGTGCAAATTAACATTAGCCCAACAGAAATGATGATATAAGAAGCCTTTTCATAGGGATGAAAACAGCTCAGAGATAAAGTGCTTTGTCCAAGATCATAGTTAATATCAGAGCTGGCATTTGAACCCAGGCTCTCTAATGTCAAATCCTTTCCTTTTCTGATTACATCAGCTTCCTCATCGATAGAGTACCTGCCCTCAAAAAGCTTACAACTTTGTTTCAAAATGTTGCTATCTCCCAACCCCCATTTACACAAATATGTTTTTCAATTCCTCCTCAATTCATTCCTTTTTTTTTTTTGGTAGCTTAATTTTTGATCTAAACTTTTGTCATCTGGTGTGTATCTTTGCTGCATCTGACTTCTCCAATCAATCAGATGATGATTACTACTACTACTACTACTACTACTACTACTACTACTACTACTACTACTACTATTCTACTACTACTACTCTACTACTACTACTACTACTACTACTACTACTGCTACTGCTACTGCTACTAGTAGTACTACTACTATTGTTTTCTCCCCATAATATTAGAATCATTATTCACTTATTTGTGATTTTTAAACTCTTCTAAGTATAGTGCACTTAAAATTTTTCTTTTTAAAGTTTGGCTTAATACTATGCTAATTTATATTCCTATTTTTCCTTATTCTTTATTTCAATTAAAATAATCTGTTGACAGTACCAAAAATCTGCTTATCCTTCTTTTAGTATTGAAGCTTCCAATTTACTCTTTTTTAAACTTTTTGAACTATTTCTTACTCTACATCTACCATTATAGTTTCTTTGATACTTCCAATATCATCTTTAACTTCACTTCTTTCACAAAACATTTTTCAAAAAAAAATAAAAGTGATAATATATAACTTATCAGTATGGAAAAGGAGAAAAGACCCCCAAAACTTTGATTCATCATCCTGCCTTTGTCAGAATGTTAATTCCTGGAAATAAAAACTCCTCTATCCTTTCTTCATCTGCAAAATATAGTTTAACAGAATCATATAATGTTAGGACTAAAAGAAAAACTGGAGGCTCATGTGATCCAATTTTCTCATATACAGGTGAATGAAAGATAAAATTATTTCTCTATGATTACACCTCTAGTTAATGTATTTTTTTCTTTCTTTAGTAAGGATCCAAATGAGCCATATAGGAACTAGAATTGGATTTGGACTCATAAGACCTGAGTTCAGAGTCTCTTTGACACATATTCCCTGTGTAAATTTGAGGAAATCATTTAATTCCTCTGGCATCTCAGTTTTCTCATTTTATGGGATGAAGGGCTCAGACTGGATGGCCTCTATGGCCCCTTACAGCTTTAAAATCTATGATCTAGCCTAGGGTTCCTTAAGCTTTTTCCACTTATGACCTTTTTTTTTCCTGAGAAATTTTTACATCACCTCAGGCATATAGCACATAAAGTACAACCTCCACATTCAGTTACAAGACTCCATATAGGGTCATGATCCACAGTTTAAGAAACACAAATTTACCCTGTCTGTTTTATATGAATATCAAAAAAACAGAATGAAGTAATAGATGGATGATACTGTGAAACTTTTTTAAAAGACACTGCAAATGCAAATGATCATCATTAAAGAAAGATTTGATGGTGATCATATTTATAAATAAATCCCATTTGTTATCATCTCCTTTTTAAAAAAAAAAAAATGAAACCTACTTCTTACACAAAGCCTACCCTGATCTCGCAGTTATGAGACAGTAAGAATCCTCCATGAAAATGACTTACTATATAATTTTTCTTTACTTGTCTATATGCATTTTTTTTCTCTCTCAATAGACTGTTAGTGTTTAAAAGAAGAACCAGGTTTAAGCTATTTTCCCTCCTATGCTCCTTGCCCATTAGAAAAAAGAAAAAGAAATTTATAAGAAATATTCAATCAAATTCCTGCATTGTTCATATCCAAACAGATATATCTCCTTCTGTATTCTGAGTTCATTAACATGCTTCATTATCTGTCCTCTTGGTTGGTCTTGTCATTGATCAGAATTCTTAAGTCTTTCAAAGATGTTTGTTTTTAAAATGTTCTGGTTATTGTAGAAATTGTTCTCCTGGTTCTGTTGACTTCATTCTTCATTAGTAGATATGGATCTAGCTAGGTTTCTGTGAAGCCATCTCTTCTATCAGTTCTTACCATATAATAGTATTGTTATATTCAAGTAATTCATCATATTCAAATAATTAATTATATTCATATAAAATAATTTATTAATTCATTTCTCAGTTGATAGGCACCCCTTGAGTTTCTAGTTTTGTCACAACAAAAAGAGCTACTATAATATGGATTCTTTCCCCTCTTTTTTTAGACTTAGTAATGTTGTTCCTGGATTAGAAGACATTCAATTGTTCAGTGATTTTTAAGGCATAATTCCAAATTCATTTTCAGAATAGCTGGATCAGTCATAGTTTTTACCAATAGTACATTCATGTACTTATTTTCCAGAAGTTCCTCATTTTTTTTTTTTTTTTTTGCTTATCTTATGGGTGTTAGCTTACACCTTTGAGTTGCTTTGTGCTTATCTAATTGTTAATAATTTGCAGCATTTTTTTCACATGGCTATTAATATCTTGAATTTATTTTAGAAAGGTGCCATTTCCTCTGACCTTTTATCAAATGGGGAATCAATCTATTCTTACATATTTTTAAATCAATTTCTTATTTTAGAAATGAGACTTTATCAGGAAAACATATTGCAGATTTTTTAAAAAAAGTTACTGTTTCCCTTCTAATTTAGCTGGATTAGTTTTATTTTTCTTTTCTATGATCAAAATTAACCCATTTAATTTCTATGATCATATCTATTTTTTAAATCATGAATTGTTCCTCTATCCATAAATCTGAAAGATATTTTCTTTCTTGACCTTCTAATTTGTGCCACTATTTATACCTGATATGTATCCATTTAGAGCTTATCATGGTATTCAGTGTAAGAATATCTATACTCTGGTGGTGCTGGACTACTTTCTATTTTTTCCTGCAGTTTTTGTTAAAGAGTTCTTAATCCCAATAGGAAGGATCTTTGGATTTGTCAAACACTGAACTGTTGGGTTCATTTGCATTTGTATATTGTATACTCAATCTGCTCCACTGATCAAAACCCTTATTTCTTCTTATTGTTCATATGCTTCAATCCTGTCCAACTCTTTGTGACCCCATTTAGGGTTTTCTTGGTAGATATTGGAGTGGTTTGCCATTTCCTTCTCCAACTCATTTTACAGATGAGAAAACTAAGGCAAACAGGGTTAAGTGACTTGCCCCAAGGTAACAATTATCTAAGGCTAAATTTGAACTTACATCTTGACTCCATGCTTGGAACTCTATCCATTAATTTGTAGAATAATTTGATATCTAGGATTGCTATTCCACTACTCCTTCATTCTTAATTTTTTTTCCTTCAAATTTCCTTCTCTAATAATCTTAATTCTTTTATATTTTCCTTAATTTTATCTTATTCCTGTTCCTCATACCATCTAGATATAAAATCTGAACTATTATATAGTACTTAAGATTGTTCCTCAAATATTTTTTCTCAATTTCTCCAAATTTTGTTTTCCCAACTATATTATTCCCAAATTCCCCAAATCACCATCTTGATTTCCTCCTTATTTGTTACTTTTTCTATAATATTGACCTACAGGAGTCTGAAGTCAGTTTATGTATATATATGTATATATACATATATATATACACACACAGACACATATATGTATGTATGTATGCATTTTGTAGCTTTTTTATATAGACTTTTTGCTATTTTTCTTTCTTCCTTGTTTTTATTCATAATATGTAGAAATTCTTGAGGTTTTTATCAGCTGCTTTTTGTTGTTTTCACTAAAGTCTTTTTATTCTCCCTTGTGACAAAAAAGGGCAATTGAGTATAACCTGCAAACTAAGCCTGATAGCATATGACATGTTCTGCCTTAGTGATCTTTCCTTTATGTTCAGAAGATACAAGGGTGCTTCATTATCTGGTCTCCAGACTATTTATGAGTACAATTGATTTGGATTAATTCAACTATTTTGAATGAATATTTTCAGAGAATATGTGCACAGATGAATTTGAGCTTTTTACTGTATTTTAAAAACTATATTATTAACCATTTAAGAACTGAGTATGTATTAGTAAGTAGGTGTGGTTTTGTGTTATTAATTTATATTTTTATAGTGTTTTACAAAGAATTTTCATATTTGTCTCAATTGAACTACTCAAATAATCCTCATTAGGTAGTTCATGTTTATTATCCCCCCAAAAATGAAGAAGAGCTGAGGATCATAGAGGTTAAGTGACACATCCAAAAGCAAGTAGATGGCACAGGAAAATTTGAACCCAGGTCTTCTAACAGAGCCTCACTGGCCATACTTGCTATGCTCTCCCAATTTGCCTCTAACTTTCAAAGCTCAGTGTGTCACCTGTTATACAAGTTTTGTCTTTACTTCCCCCAGTCACAGTTATTAGATCATCTCTTACCCAACCAGATTACTTTGTGTTCTAAATTTGTATTGACTTCTTTGTCCATGTCATGTCTTGCCTCATCAGTAGAATATAAACTCCTTAAAGACAGAGATGATCTTTGTGTCTGCAACCCGTAGTACATACCTTCTATATGTACTTAATGCTTGAGGAATTTAATCCACATTGAATCTTTATGAAATTCTGTTTCTACTACATGAAACTGCCTTACTGTGTGCCTCTTAGTTTTGTCATAGACTGAGAAGACACTAGTTGCTTTTTAATATGTACCCACAGTGACATAGAGTTCCAATAAAAGTGAGAATTATGACAGGAATAGGGAAGATAAAGTTATGGTCACTTTTAGTATCTACAACTGAGATAGAGCAAGAACCTGGATTTCCAGACAGAATGATTCAATATTGAACTAAAATAGAACTAGTTTGTGTGCAATAGATTATGCATTTGGAGATAATCCATAAATATAAAGATAAATAATGTTTATTTAATTATTTATATTGAGAGTTCATATACATTCTGTATATGAACCTAGCTTAACCTAGCTTAAAATTTTTTTGGTGTGCAATGCAGAATATGATATAGTTTTTCCTGGGAAGCTCTAACCTTTACATGCCTAGATGGGTTTTTCCAGTGTTTTGTTTAACACTATGCAATTAATAATGTTTGAGTAGTATTGCAGTTCTTATTTTCCTTCCCCTTTCTATTGAATGAATTGTTTTAACTACCATGCTTCCCCAATAAGATTCTGTATTAAATACTTCATTGTCTCTTATCATTAGGCTGGAGTTTGTTTACAACACAGATAAAGAACTTAAATGCTTTACATCTTGTTTGGATATTCACAATGGGCATTTGTTGAAATTTAAATTACTGACAAAACAATGGCAGGACACTTTCTGCCATAAAACTAGTTAGTGCATCATTTAGGTTCCTGATTTGGCTATTGTCTTTGCTGGGCTCTGCAGAATATTTTTCAAAAGAATTGTCAATTGCTTGGGAATAGAATGAATTTTCATGCTATGGACAAGAAAAAAAAGTAGGCAAGATTTGGAATTTAGAGTTAAATTTTAGTGTTAGAATATTACATATACATATATAAATGCACATAATTGAAAATTTTCATTTCTCAAAATAAATACAAAAGTAGAAAAAGAGAAAACCAGCACTATACCACTGACCCCTCAAAATGCCATATTTATTTATTTATATAGACAGTGTTACAATGTAGTTTCTCAAATGAAATAAATTTCTAGAGTAGATGGAATAACCTTGACAACCTGAATCCTTTGATATTTGTCAGTTATTTTTAGAAAGGATATAGATAATTCACCAAAATTGTTAAAAGAATGGATGCTATTAATAAAGATACTAGAGTTGAGATTTGCTATACCTGGAAAACAAAAGGTTAGGATTTGATAATTACATAACAAATCATTAATGGTTAGAACTTAATAATTGTCTTCAAGCATGATCTATGAGGTTGGTTTTTTAACCTCCATGGTCAGTAAGTTAAAAAGGCCTGAACTTAAATTACCTGAATGTGAATCTGATTAGACAAAGAAATTTCCTAACTAAATTTCTTACCTAGACAGATAATTAAATATTTAAGTAGGCTACCACCCATAGGGACAATTTAAATAGAACAGATTAATGTTCACTCACTTTGTATGGCTTTTCCATTGATCAATAATCTCAGAGATTATTTAGTTTGCTGTGGGTTAGTTGTTTCACTTGTGTCTTCCCCCCCCCCACTCATTTGTTTACTTGTTTGTTTTGGCAAAGATACTGGAGTGGCTTACTATTTCCTTCTGCCACTCATTTTACAGATGAAGAACTTAGATTAACCAGGAAAAGTGACTTATCCAGAGTCACACAGCCAACAAGTATCTGAGGCCAGATTTGTATTCAGGAAAGGAAATATTCTCAGCTTCCACCTCAGCACTCTATCCACTGCTCTACTTAGACCCTATTATTTAGTTTTACTCATATTTAACCAAGTAACTCCTCTACCTCTCCTTACTCTATATTATTCATTAGTATGCATTACTCTTTTGTGAAGTCTATAGCATACTCAGTGATTATTTGCCTTACTTGGACACCTTTTGCAATGAGGGAGTTGGTACTTTGAAAAATAGTCCATTTCATTTTTGGACAGTTCTGATTATTAAAATAATTTTCCTTCACATCAAATTTAAATGAACTTTTTTCTTTCTGTAACTTCAACCCATTTTAAGGTAACTGAGAAAACTGGAACTGAAAAATTGGGAAAATAACAGATGCAGTTAGATTTGTTTTTTATTTTCTGTTTTTTTTTTTTTTTTTTGCTATTAGTTTTTTTTCCCTGAGGCAATTGGGGTTAAGTGACTTACCCAGGGTCACACAGCTAGGGTGTGTTAGGTGTCTGAGACCAAATTTGAACTCAGGTCCTCCTGAATTCAGGGCTGGTGTTCTGCTATTAGTTTTTAAAAAGCAAGGGCAAATAATAAATGGGAAGCTGGGTGGTACAGTGGATAGCATGTGAGGCATGGAGTCAGGAAGATTCATCATCCTGAATTCAAATTTGGCCTCAGGGACATACTAGCTGTGTGACCCTGGGGAAGTCACTTAACCCTGTTTGTCTCAGTTTCTTCATCTGTTAAATGACCAATTTAGATTTATACCAGAAATGGCAAAGCATTCAGTTTTTTTTGCCAAGAAAAATGTAAAAATAATACTGTATTGAAGTCTTTTAAAATGTCTGCTGATGTGATCATGCATTTTCTCATTTTTATTATTAATATTATCAAATATGCTAAGAATTTTGCTACTGTAGAAATATTGTTGCATTCCTAGTATAAATCTAAATTGGTCAGACTGATTAATTTAAATTTTTTTGCTAGCTTTTAAATGTTTTATTTAATATTTTTGTATCAATAATTCCTAGGAATGTTAATCTAAAGTCTTGATTCACTGTTTCATCTTTCTCTGGTTTGGGAATTTGAGACATAATTTGTCTCACAAAAAGAAGTTTGTAAGGTATGGTTTTTATTTTTCCAAATAATTCACAAACATGCATATTTGCATATACACACATTTCAGAGTAAAATCAAGTTGAATAGAATTTGCTTGTAAATCCATCAAGACTAGGATTTTAAATTTTTTTTAGGATTTTTGAACTTTTAAGTCACTTTATTTTTTTACTTGCTTGATTTTTTTTCCCTCTGGCATCAGATTCTTTAGCTTCTTATTTTCCTTTGTTACCCTTGATATTTTATAATATTGTCATATGCATTTCATTTATCTTCTTTTAGTTTTGTTTGATAAGGGGAGAAAAAGGAAGAAAGGATCCCCTTTTGGCCAGTCATGGCTTCATGAACCTCAAGAAATGAGGAGCAAAATGGGTTTATTACAGCCTCAGAGAAGCAGCTTTCTTAGAAGGACAGTTCCAAAAGGGGAGAAGTAAAGGTGGGTTATTAGCAAGATGAGTTTACATTGAGTAGTAGCTCAGTGGGTTTTTTCCTTGTGTAGGAAATAGCCAAGGTGAGTTGACCCTGAGCAGGAGTTCAGTGAGCCTTTCCTGGTGTAGGAAATAGGGAAGACTTGGGGTTCAAAGTCATCCTTTTATTTTGCCTTCTAAGGCTTCAGACTGGGAGATTAAGAGCTAGTTTCTGTAAAGGGTAGTGATTATGTCCTAGGCTAAGATTTCTGATTGAATTACAAGTTTGTCTATGAATAGGTGGGTGAGGCACCTCCTATCTCAACCAGAGAGTTTTTGAGATTTGGGGTCTCTCCAGCCCTTCCCTCTCTCCCCACCCCCGACAATCAAGGACAACAGTTTACATCAGTTACACATAGTCATTTCTCATACTTTTATTTATTTTTTCTCCATTTCATTTTGAATGGGATAAACAGTGAAGACCTCATGTGAATATGAACTTAAACTATACCCTAATTGTGACTTAAGACTTTACTATAACAAGTTGAGCTAAAGCTAAAAAGCTGCAGGTATTCCATTGTCTTGGATAAACATTTCCCTTCCTGCTACTTAGCATTTAAGTACTTCTTTTAAAGTTCATGATGGCTTTGGAAATTCAGGTAACAGAATTCTCTCTTCCAAGAATATCTGTTTATATAGCAGTTCTCTAGGGAAATTTAAATTAATAGTTATTATTAATTGATATTCTTTTGTTTTGGGGATGGACTTTTGTGTTTAGAGTGTAAGCCTGGACTCCCCCAGACAATGGGAGAAAAGGTTGAGGTGGGGGGGGGGGCTCTGGAGGATGGAGGCTTTTGGTCTATAAATCTTGTGTTTTGCAGTTTGTACTTTGCACTCCTCCATTGATACCTTGTTTGTTAGGAGTTGCCCTTTCTTGGGAGATAGTAATCTCTTTTTGCTTTATTTTTAATTTTTTTTTTTTACCTCAAGAGTCTGATTTTTAATTTGAGTAAGAGTCACTTCCCCACACAATTTGAATTCTTCTTCATTTTCGGCCTTGGTAATATGATTTTCCTTTATTTAAAAAAATTAAATTGGCTAATTGTCACTTTATTAACCTCAAAAAACTAACTCTGTGTTTATCTGCAAAAAGGCAATATTGTCTTTTCTACAACAGATATTGGACTAGGTAGTGGGTTCTTAGAAACCTTATCTTCTATTTTAGGACAAAAAGAAGGCTAGAAAGTATAGAGATTTCCTGTAGAAGGTGATATTTATTCTGTTTTGAAGGAACTGAGGGATTCTATGAAGTGGCAGAACATTTCAAAAATGGGTGATGACTAGAATAAAGGCAAAGAGATATGAAGTGGAAAACCATTATGAGGAACAATGGAAAGGCAGGTTTGACCACATTATACAGGATAGGGAATAATTTATAATATGACTTTAAAAAATTATGTTGGGATCAGATTGAGAAGAGCTTTAAAAGCCAGATAAAAGGGTTTTTATTTTATCCTAGAATCAATAGGGATTGACTGAAGTTTATTTAATAGTGTATTGGTCAGAAGGATGCTTATGAAACAATAGCTTTAGCAGTTGTACGAAGAATGAATTCATTCTATTCACATAGCCATTATCCCGGTCAGCTCTTCCCAGGAACATTCAGTGGCTTAATTGCCCTTCTTGCCTTAAGTCTTTTCCCACTCTTATCTATCCTCCATACAATTGCCAAAGCTTCTCTTCTTACCCCTATTTAAATGTCTGTTTTTTTCTTGATTATATTTTTATCTCCTCATTAACAAATACTTTACTTATATAAAATTTTTAATTTGCAAGTGATCCAATAATATTTTCTTTTATAGTCAGAAAGTTAATTCAAGATTAAGACACAAAATTAAGAATATAATTAATAATAGATTATTGCAATTAGAATCTTACAATATTTGTCATTTTGAGCTAATTTTGAAAAGTATTAACAAGACTGATATTGAACATTTTTTCTCATTTTTTTGGTGAGGCAATTGGGGTTAAGTGACTTGCCTAAGATCATAGTTAGTGAGTGTTAAGTATCTGAGGTCACATTTGAACTCAGGTCCTCCTGGCTTCATGAATGTTGCTCTATCCATTGTGCCATCTAGCTACCTTGAACATTTTTTGATTGAAGTTGGAATTGGAATGTTGGATAAATTTTGTACTGTTGGATGAATTGAGACAAAGCATCAATACTTTTATAATACAAAATCATTTTATTCTGGTTAAATTTTTATTTTGTTGTAAATTAATTTAATAAAATAGCCTCCCCCCCTTTTTTTAAAATCAGATATTATTTTTTCTTTTGATTGTATTGTATAATGTGTTTCTATACATTTATGGAATGGTATTTGATTTTTAAAAAAAATTCAGACTAGACATTGTTAAGTAAATTATTAGCTCAATTTATAGTCTGAAAGTAATTAAATTTAAGAGGGCCTTTTTAGCAAGCTTCAGCAGTTTGGTCCCTCAATGTTAAGTCTTTAATCATTGATATCCCTTGAGTGTGGTTAGTTGCTATGTGTCAGAGGTCTTAGTTATCTTCATAAGTATGCAGTGAATCTATGAGATTACTCAAATAATAAATTACTTAGCCTAATTTCACAATTTTCTCTGTGCAGGGCATATGTATCTTTAAATTATGATGTACTTTGGGAGATTAGACTATACATGTGGTTTGGTCAAAAGTACTCTGAGACAATGTCATCACACGAGAACTCCATTTGAGAGAAGTATAATAAAGGGATCTTTCTAAACTTCTTCTAGCCTCATCAGTGATTAGCAGTGATCTTCCATATCAACCATGTTTCACAATAGAAAAGGAAGCATTAAAATTCATTTTGACACAGATGAGAATGTTCTTTAGAGGGCACTTTTAGAGACTATTATCATTGGAAGGCCAGATACTAAAGCTGAAACTGAAATATTTTGACAACATAATGAGAAGATAGGACCCATTGGAAAAGACCCTGATGTTGGGAAAGATTGATAGCAAAAGTAGAAGGAAACTGTAGAGGATGAGATGGATATATCTATTTGGTGTAGTATCTAGTATCATGGAATATTAGCTTTGGCAGATTTTGGGAGATACTGGAAAACAGAAGAACCTGAGATGCTATAGTCTAGGGGGTCATAAAGAGTTGGACATGACTGAATGACTGAACAATAACAATTATTGCTTAATGCTTAAGGTCACATCATGATGATACAATCTATATTGATAGACTTAATTGTCCATGTCCCAGATTTTTTTTGTATGATAGTAGGATAAATTCTTCAACATACTTATCATAATACATGTTTAAAAGTTATCTGTATTTGTGTTTGTTTTAGTCTTTCTTGGATTGAAGCTCTATGATAGTAAGACCAATCTAGACTTTTTTATCCTCCAGGGCCTAATGCAGTGCTCTACCAATATAGTTAATACTTTAAAAATTTTTGTTGGATGTTGAATGGATGTTTAAATGAGTGCAAAAGTTGAATGCAGCCAGGCTTATATTTTGTGAAATACTTGGTAACCTTTCCCTTGAATGAATATTTGTTTATTTTTTTATTAAAGCTTTTTATTTGTATAACATATATATGGGTAGTTCCCCAACATTGATCTTTACAAAGCTTTCCATTACAAATTTTACCCCCAGTCCCTTCCCCTCCCCTAGATGGCAGGAAGTCCACTACATGTTAATAATGTTGAAATGCTTGAGAAGTTATGCAAGAAAAATCCTATCTACAAGAAAAAAAAGAATCAGAGAAAGGCAACACAATGCAAGCAAATGTCAATAGAGATCATGAAAATGTTACGTTGTGGTCCATATTTCATTTCCCTCTCTCTGGGTGTATATGGTTTTCTTCAGTGAACAATTGGAACTGGTTTGAGACAATTCTTTGTTGCAGAGAGCCATGTCCATCAGATGAATATTTATTTTTAAAGCATTAAAATAATACTTGGTGCTGAGCTTATGTAACAACATAGTTTTATATATTTTTGCAAATGAAATTTCCCATAAAAGCCTTTAAGAAACTCAACACATGCATGTATGTAATGTAATATTCATGTGTCAGCTGTTTTTGGATGATAGCTCTTTGAGGAGAAAATTCCTTATTTAGAGTATGACATTGATGCAAATAGGAAAGTATATTTGAAATGAATTTTTCTGTTAATAGTGTTTTTCATTGTCAGAGACAGTGGATAGATTATTAGAACACCTGAGTTCATATCCAGTTTTAGACACTTATTAGCTGTGTGATCCTGGGCAAGCCATTTTACACTATTTGCCTCGGTTACTTCATCTGTAAAATGAAGTAGAGAAGGAAATGGTAAATCACTCCAGTATCTCTCCTAGAAAACCTCAAATGGGATGCTAAAGAATTGGGAATGATTGAAATGCCTGAACAACAACAACAGTATATATTGTAGAAGCTTAGGAAATTACTTGGCTAATGTCTCTAACATTTCACTAGATATGTCTACTAGAAACTTGAAATTCCTTTAATATTATAAGGGAAAGAAAAAATTAATATATGTATATTGTAATTTATGTGCAGATTACTGCATGACTAATTTTTGAGATTTCAAACTCACATCCTGCAAAGCTCCCATAAACTACCTGATTCAGATGAAAATGTAATTGGGAAATGTTTAATAAAATAAATAAAGATACATTAAGGCATAGATAATGTTAATTGGTGTTTTTTTAAACCAATATGTAGCAATATTCTAATAGAGGAGACAAAATGTACATATTCAGATATATGCAAAACATATAAAAACCCAATTTGAAGTAATTTTGAGTATGCAAGTACTAGCATCTAAGGCCTCCTGGAAAGTTCTGTCTTCTTTTATCCACACAAAAACTTAAATATGTCCAATCATGTTAATGAAAACACTCCTGTTATTGTTTCTAAATAGTTCATTTTATTTGTTTTTATCATATCATGTGTTATGTGATGCAAATTTACCCTAAAATTTTCCATGAAAATTTAATAAACATGCGGCACATGAATGTTTGTAATTTTTAACATGGTAGACTATTGGAAACTAAATGACTTAGTATATGTATGAATTATAGGTTGTATTATAACCTGCCAGGATTGAAAATTTATATTAAGCTGGAAAGTACAGTTAATCCCTCTTGAAGATTACATGGTACATTTGTTGACCAAAGCAGAAGTTGGTGATATTGCGTGTTTTGAAGAACAGACAATCTGGATAGCCTGGATATAGAAATTATATAGTAAAACATTTTTTATGTTGATGGTATCAAATTGTTTTCCTCCAGATTCCAGTGGCTAGAATTTTCAATAAAGTTTCTTGTTGCCTAAAATTTTATGAATCTAAACATCTAAGATAGTTAATTGTATTGAATATTTCACTGATTACAAGCCTCGCATTTCATTCAAAGTGCTTCTTTCATTATCTTTGTCATTTAAATGCAGAAATTTGCATTTTGTAGGTATTGGTTCATATCAGAAGTAATGGCTTCAACAAAGGCATAATTCGTAACAGATGTTGAATGTTTCACTGACAAAACTACTGGCAAGTTGCACATCTTTTCCTCATCAGATGAATTGCCCATTTTAATTGGCACACTAACATTCTTGGTACATAAATCATCAAGCTTTCCTTTCCCATTCTGTATATATACGTATCCATCTGCCATTCCACTCTGCCAAGCCACAAAGTTCTTCCAGACCTTGAGGTCGAAGAGAACATGTGCATTGGGCTGTCAGAAAGCAACCACACGTTTCCAGTTATAGTTGTTGTTTAGTTTGGTATTGGAGCTATTTGATTACCTTAACAGGACAGTAGCTGAATTCCTTTTGGTTGTTTTATTGCCTCAGATAATGCTGACTTTTTGCACAGTCCACATTTGTTTGGGTAAAATTTCCGGAAAGCTATAGAAATAACTGAATTGATGCCAAGGTCTGCTACAGGATAAGTTTTAATGGTTTTGTTAGTTTATTTTGTAAACTTAACATGTTAGAAGTGTTCTTTTTTGGTGATTTTTTTCTACATGGCATCCTAAAATATTTTTCCATTTGCTCTAGGATAGATAGAGCTCTCTTTAATTATTGAATCTTTCATTGCTGTCCCTTCCTCTGTTAGACCCTACCTTTATGGATAAAATAAGACCAAATAAAATTGCTAAATGAAATATTGATTTCTTAGCATTAGCTATGGATTTAAAAAAAATTCCAGATTTAAATCCTTTATAGTACATAGAATTCAAAAAGAAATAAAAGTTTGACTTGAGGAATAAGAACAAAGGTTAGGAAAAAAATTATAGAGTCAAAAAGATCCATATCTTATTTGAAACAAACAAAATTGGGGAATAAAAGGTCTGTCTTTAATTCTTTCAAACTTTATGTTTGAGGTAACATTTAGGATATATTTTGACTTAATGTTATGCTTATAAGCTATATTTATTATAATATGTTACATGTATTTGTCACAATTTATATATTATTTAGGTTATTCCTAATGGTCTGATAGTTTTCCCTATTTTCTTCAATTTAAATCTGCAATAAGAAACTGATGATCTGAGCCACAGTCATCTCCAAGTCTTGTTTTAATTGACTCTATAGAGCTTCTCAACTTATGGCTGCAAAGTATGTAATAAATCTCATTTCTTTTTTTGACCATTTGGTGATGTCAATGTGTAAAACTGCCTTTTGGGTCATTGAAAAACTGTTTGGCACAACCATCCAGTTATTTTGATTCTAGAGAATGGCAAGGAAAGTTAAGAAGGTTTTCTTAAATGAGCAATACAAACAAATGAAAACAATAGAATGAGAAGGTGAGATATTTTTGATATCAAAGGAAAGTTTCATGCAAAAAATGGGTATAATAAAAGACAAAAATGGTGGTGATTTAACTGAAGCAGAAAATATTAAAAAGAAGTGGCAAGAATGCACAAAAGAATTATACAATATATCACTGATAACTACAATGGTTTGGTTATTGATTTAGAACTGGAGTAAAGTGAGCCTTAAAAAGCTTTGTTTAACAATAAGGCTAGTGGAGGTGATGGAATTCCAGCTGAGCTTTTTTCAAATCCTAAAAGATAATGCTGTTTAAGTGCTATACCTAATGTGCCAGTAAATGTGGAAAGCACAGTAGTGGTCACTGGATTAGAAAAAAAAAATCAGCATATGTCCAAATCCTAAAGAAGTATAATGCTGAGGAATGTTCAGATTACTGAATAATTATATCAGAAAAAATTATACTTAAGATTCTTCAAGCTAGACTTTAGCAATATGTGAACTGAGAAGAGCAGAATGGTTTTTCAAAGTGTCAGAGGAACTAGAAACCAAATTGCCAGCATTAGTTGGATTATGAAGAAAGCTAGGGAGTTCCAGAAAAAAATAACATACAAAACATACAAAAAAAACCATGGTATGTAACTATAAGTATATCTAACCCAATATAGCTTATAATTATAACATTAAGTCAAAATATATCCTAAACATCTACTTCGGCTCCATTGACTACACTAAAGCCTTTGATTGTGTGGATCACAACAAAATGTACCAAGTTTTGAGATGGGAGTACCAGATCATCTTATTTCTCTCTTATGGAATCTGTACATAGACCAAAAAAGTAATAATTAGAACCAAACGTAGAACAACTGATTGGTTTAAGACTGGAAAAGAAGTATGACAAGGTAAGAAGTCATCTTATTTATTTAACCTATATGCAGAATACATTATACAAAAAGCTAGATTTATTGAAGCAAAAATTGGAATTAAGATTGTTGGAAGAAATATCAATGATCTCAGATGTGTAGGTGATACCACTCTGATGGCAGATAGTGAAGAGGAATTAAGAAGCCATTTGAGAGGATGAAAGAGGAGAGTATAAATGCTGAGTAGATGTTGAACATAACCCCCCCCCAAAAAACCCAAGAAACAGACCAAAAACCAAGATCTTTGCAACTAGTCTCATCTCTTTCAGACAAGTAGAGGGGGAAGAAATGGAAAGAGAGTGTGATTTTATATTTTTGATGCCAAAGATCTCTGACGATGCTATCTTCAGTTATGAAATTAAAAGACACTTGCTTTTTGGGAGGAAAGCAATAGCAAATCTAGACTGCAAACTTAAAAAACAGAGACATCATCTTGCTGACAAAGATACATTTAATTAACATTATGGTTTTTCCAATAGCAATGAATGGCTGTGAGAGTTGAACTCTTAAGAAAAACTGAGTGCCACAGAATCAACGATTGTGAATTTTGATGGTGGAATAGATTTGAATATTCCTTGGGCAGCAAGTCAGTACTTAAATTAATTCAGGCTATTCATTAGAACATCAAATACTGAAACTGAAGCTTACATAATTTAGCCACAAAATGAGAAGACAGGACTTGTTGGCAAATACCCTGATTTTGGGAAAAATTGAAGGCAAAAAGAGAAGGGAACAGTAGAGAATGAAATAGATAGTATCATGGAAACAAGGAACAGAAACTTGGACAGACTTTAAGAGATAATGGAGGACAGAAGGGATCACAAAGAGTTAGATTTGACTAAAAGGATGAACAACATATTTGAAAAGCATCACCAAAAATCAGATAGAGTCCCAAAGTCTAAGGTAACTAACAGAAAGTTAATGGTCTTTTTTTTTTTTTTTTTGGTTTGTTTTTATTATTGTTTTGTCATAAAAGGAAGAAGAAAATTCCTCCTCAGGGAACATGATATATGAGCTGAAAACTTATAGAAATACTCCTGAAATAAACAGACATCACTTAGCTATTTCACACACCACTGAATTTAGCTACTATAAGCAAAATGACATCTCTGAATAGAGCCTATGCAACAGCTAAACTTCAAGAGTGGAAGCTGAACTTCAAGAGTGGAAACAGAAAATCATGTATGAATTTACCAGAAACATATTAACCAAGAAGCAGAGAAATGACTAAATTAGAAAATTATTTTAAGAAACAAAAAGGCTTGTGATGGCAGTTCAGGGCTAGATCATGTCACCAGGAAAATGGATGGTTTATCTTTAATGAGTCTGTGTTTGTTTATTTATGCAGATTATACCCATATGTATAAGTGTGTGAAGGGTAGATTTTCCCACTTCAACTAATATAATCATAGAAGGTCTAGACATCTCAAATGAGGTAATCACAGATTCATTTAGAGAATGATCATCAGTGGGTCAAAGTTTTAATTACAGAATGTAAACTAAGCCATTGAGGAATTTTCCTATATTTCTGCTAAAAGTTTCATTAAGTCCCTGATTAGTTTGAAAGAACTAAAGGGCTTTGGTCATCGAATAAAGATAAATGATATGATTTATAGAACACATCTTTTAGTTGGGCAGGAGTTATGCCTTAGATCTCCGAGTATAAATATCGTTAGTTTGTGAGTTCAACAGTCCAGTGAAAGAAATATTCCAGTTTAGGGTTTATCATTTTAAGAACTGGAGTCATAAGTGAAGGAAAAACCAACTCCCTATGAGAGCATCACTTAGAAGAGGGAAGCTTTCAGACTTTTTCCTTTTTCTTTTCCTCTGCCCCTCACTTGACTATGTCATTGGAGGAGACAGCTTATTTAGCCTACAGCAAAAATACACACTTCAAAAAGACATTACTCAAGAAAGAAGGTAGCTACACAGACTATGACCCCTTCTGGTACAGAGAAATTCTGTCTATGGATTTATCTAGTTGTTAGAATTATATATCAGAAACTCTTTTTTTAAATAAACAAACAGAAGTACAAATATAGATCTCAAAATATCCTTGAGAAGTGAACAAATAAATTGCATTGTAACTGGACCATTACCATAGAGAGAGAGACATTAATTATGTTGTCATCGGGCCATTTTCACTTGTGTCCAACTCTTTGTGATCCATTTTGGGGTTTTCTTGACAAAGATACTGCAATACTTTGTCATTTTCTTCTCCAGTGCAGTTTCCTCCCAGGTGAGGAAATTGAGGCAAACAGAGGTAAATGACTTACTAGACAGCTAGTAAATGTCTGAGGTTGTATTTGAACTCAGATCTTTCTATAGCTCTTTTTGTAGTGACAAGAAACTGGAAACTGAGTGGATATCCATTAGTTGAAGAATGACTGAATAAGTTATAGTATATGAATGTTATGGAATATTATTGTTCTATAAGAAACAATCAGCAGGATGATTTCAGAAAGGAAGGCTTGGAGAAACTTTCATGAACTGATGTTATTTGAAGTGAATAGAACTAAGAGAACATTGTACATAACAGCAACAAGATTATATGATGATCAGTTCTGATGGATGAGGCTCTTTTCACCAGTGAGGTGCTACAGGACAGTTCCAATGGTCTTGTGATGAAGAGAGCCATCTGCATCCAGAGAAAGGACTGGGGGGACTGAGTGTGGATCACAGTATTTTCAATTTTTTTTTTGTTGTTTGCTTGCACTTTGTTTTCTTTCTCATTTTTTTTTCATTTTTGATCTGATTTTTCTTATGCAGCATAATAATTGTGGAAATTGTGTATATGTTTGACACATTGGATTGCTTGTCATCTGGTGGAGGGGGTGGGAGGAAGGGAGGGAGAAAAAAATTTGAAACAGAGTTTTGCAGGGGTGGATGTTGAGGTCTATCTATGCATGTGTTTTGAAAATAAAAAGTTTAAAAAACCCTAATATCCAGGCTATGTGAAATGACTAGCTTTCAAAACACAGAGGTCTAGTAGAAAATAAAAAAAATAAAAATCATATGGCAACAAAAGAAAGTCTGTTTCCACTCTGTGGTCTTATATTTTCTGCTACTAGAAGTGTCCCCAAAATACTTTTAATGAACCTACTACAGACAAGTTTACATCCCAATGTTATTAAAAATAATAGAAAGTAATTATTTTATCTTCTTCTGTAAAAATCAGCATAACATTAGACATTAAAAATAGTAGTACACTCTTTTGTCCAAGAAATATTTCTCTCTGAGCTCTGGTACATGATTAGCACAGAACCTGGCACCTAAAAAATTGCTTAACAATTCCTGATTTGTTAAAGCTACATTTATATACTATTTATGACATTTATATAATATTTTACAGTTTCTGAATTTTAATTTAATTTGTTTTGAGTAGTTAGTGTAGTTATCTCTCAAAACATCAGAAGAGTAAATAATTTATAACAACAAAACCACAAAAGCATCTTTTTCATCATTATCACAAACTCATCTTTTAAAGGTTTTTTGTTATATGAATAAATAAGCAGCCATAAGTGAAAGAATAAGTTATATGTGCTCATCTTTGTCTGTTAAATTATGTTTATCCCATGGCTATTGTAGTGGATTTTTAATGTTCACTAACCTTGACTTTTTAAAGAGTGAATTTGTACATTGGCTTAATAAAAATGTAAATAATATATGGAAAGAAACACAAAAGAGCATTACATTTAAATTAAATTAATGTATGTATTCAGTTATTGCTTTAATAACAAAGTGACTAGACACACTACTATTTCTCATAAGGACCAAGATAATCATGAAAGTTAGTTCTCAGGATTGTAAGCTTGTTATTTATTTTCTACCAGAATGGTAATAAAGTAAGAAAGCGGAAGGAAACATGCACAGAAAACCCAATGTTAAAAGAGATATCTTTGTATTAAGGTCTCTACAATTGAAAGCTTTGGCAGATCTTCCATTTTTCTTATGGAAGCTTCCAAATCACCACATGCATCTGGCTTTCTTCCATTCACTATGTTGTCCCTCTTTTATTCATTTTATGTCAGTGTTTGGTTGACCAAGAGCTATATCTTTGTTTATGGACTGCTCCTATATTATGCCAAGTCTTTCTAGAGAGCATAATTAAGTGTTAATCCCTTCAGATGAATGCACAGTCAAAAGAGGTAGAGTTCCTTTGGGAAGGGAGAGGAAGTGCCAAGAGCAGAGCAGGTAACTTTTTCCTTCATAGAATTCAATTTGGATTGAGTGGGGCCTTCTAATTAAGCCAGTAGGATTTCCACAGAGGAGCACAATATGCCAGTGATTTCCAAAGTTTATGGAGATCTGTTGAAGAAAGAAAATTTCCCTTTTAAGTTTTTATGAACCTTGGTATGGTTAGGTGTTCAGACAACAGGTTTCCAATGTCTTTTCCATTTCAAATAGTATAAAAGTAGGATAAAAATACTGTGTACTCATATGATACTTTAAAACTTAATAGAGCATTTTCATATGTATTCTTTCATTCTTTCATTTCATTATCTTCATAACAACCATATAGTAGCTTGGCAGACCTTCTTGGCTTAGTTTACAGATGTGGAAATTGAAGCTCAAAGATATAAAGTGACTGGCCCGAAAAAGGGTCACACAATTAATAGGGATCTATTCCACCCAGAAATGGAACCTGAGACTTTTGACTGCAATGAATGCCAAGGTTCTTAATACTATTTGACAAAGAAAAAATACATATATGTGCCATCAAGTTACTAATTGTATCAACTTTTGGAAATCTTTGATGAAATATAAAAATCATTGGTTTTTAAAATTTTAGTAACTTTCCTATTTTTCTTGTAAACATAATTACATTTTCTAGTTATGATATTAACTACATGAAAATTCTTAAAGTTTGAGTAATGAGGAGGGATGGAAGTCAATTGCAAAAAACATACTGAGTTCATTTAAATTTGTGCATCAGGTTTTTAGTTTGGTAGAAAACTTTTTTTTTTTTGGCTACCTTAAATACATTTTAGGATAGTTAGGTGGCATAATGGATAGAGAACACTGGGCCTGAAGTCAGGAAGAACTGATTTCAAATATGGTTTTAGATACTACCTATATAATTCTGGTCAACTCACTTAAGTGTTTGCCTCAGTTTCCTCATTTGAGAATATCTGGAGAAGAAAATGACAAACCACTCTAATAGCTCTTCTAGAAAACTCCAAATAGAGCCATGAAGAACATTTGTTGAGTTGAACAGCAACAGCAGCAGCAACATCAAAAATAAGTACATTTTGAAAAATTTATTTAAGGTTCAAATTTCTTTTTCTTGTTTGTTATTAATGTTTTGTTTAGACATAAGCACCTCACCATGAACTCCCAGATAATTCTTGCACCCCCCCACACAAATAATACCTTCCCCAGACATGGTTAAGAAAAAAAATCTAGCCTCATAAAGTGATTGTAACTGATCCCACATATCTTTTTCTACTTTTGTACTTTACTTTTTGTTAACAGAAAGTGTGAGTTTTGATTTTAACAAATTAGTACCACATTGTCCATTATATTTGACAAAAGTTTTGTTTCTTTTTAGCATTACTTTTTTGCATTATTGTAGTCATTGTGGATGGCTTTTGGCTCTTCTTTTTTCACTGTCACTTCATAAAGCATGTGCCCATAGTCTTAGTGAATTTTAAACTACTACAATTTAGAACTATATTAAAACTTTTGGTATATACTTTATTTTTTAAAATTTTTTATTTATTTTTGTTTCTTTTTTAATGAGGCAATTGAAGTTAAGTGACTTGCCCAGGGTCACACAGCTAGGGAATGTTAAGTGTCTGAGACCAGATTTGAACTTAGGTCCTCCTGACTTCAGGGTTGGTGCTCTATCCACTGCACCACCTAGCTGCCCCTGGTATGTATTTTATAAGTCTTCCCATTTCTCTGAATTTTATATATTCATCTTTGTCTATGGCAAAAGAATGTTCATTATGTTAATATGCCATAGTTTGATAAGCTATTCTTTAATATTCATTCATATAGCTTGTTTCTAGCCTTTTATTATCAATACTGTTATAAATATTTTCACACATATGAGTCTTTTCCTGCTATCATTGACCTTTTTGAGTCATAAATCCAGTAAGATTATCTCAAGGTCAAATGAACTGAAATATAGCAATTTTTCTTGCATAATTCTAAATTATGTTTAGAATGATGAAAACAATTCATAGTTCCAAAAGCGATGAACCAGTGCATTACCTTTCCAATGTTGATTTTTTTTCTCATACATCTTTGCTAACAACTCAATTTAGAAAATTTTACATTTTTCTGGTTGTTATTAGTAATACTGAACTATTTTTTTCAGATGTTGATAATCTGTATTTCTTCTTCTGAAAAAGGTTGCTTATATCTTCTAATTTATGAATTGTAGATTTCAATTCCTTATGGATTTTGAATATTAGATTTTTATCAAGAATGTTTAATGTTCAAATATTTCCTTAGGCTTAATTTTTCTTCAATTTATTTGTCCAAAGTATTTTAGTTTCAGGTAATCACTGTTGACATTGTTGACTTTTGCAATCTCTTTCCTGAAGGTAGCATGTCATAGAAGATAGTGAACCATCTTTAGAGTTAGAAAGAAGTGAATGAAAGCACTGTCTCTGACATAGAGCAGATATGTTACCTTAACTTGTTGTTGGAGAACTTCTTGAAAACTCTGAACAACAAAAGAAAGGAATTCCCAATAATTCAAAGATACGTTATATGTGTTCTCTAAATTTCAGTATGTAATTTTTAGTTTCTGGTAGTAGAATTTGTCACAGACTTTAGAGTTTTTGAACTAAATCTATTCCACTTTAATAAAAACATCTTCATAAAAGGTAATTAAATCAGATGGATTAATGAGTATTAACTAATAATTGGTGGAGAGAAATTATACTAGTGGAGGCTTATTACATATAGCATTTGCCTATGTCTCTTTATCAGGGTCCTTTAAAATTCTGAGGGGAGATATAGGGACAGAACTCTCTAGGGACCTAACCTTTCAGTGTGAATAGTGTTGTGAGAGTAGCCCCATAGTCTGTGTTACACTAGCTTGTAAAAAGATTTAACTTTTGATATATTATATTCTAATTATTTTATGGCATGTGTTTTTATATTTGTTTTTATTCTTTGGAATTTATTTTGTTATAGAGCCTAAATCTATTTTTTACCAAACTGCTTTGTATTTTTTGTTTGATAAAAAGCATTCTTCCCTTGTAATTTATTATTATGGTCTGGAAATAATAGAGAAAATTTAATCAGTGAAATTCATTAGGCAGTGAATCAAAGGAAGAAATGTTCAAAAGTCTGCTTCCTGGTAAAGTCAAGGAACACAAATGTTAAAGTCCATTATTGTAATTTAAAAGTCTTTGCAAAGAATTAGATCAGCCAGTTATTGATGTGAAATCAATGTCTTTTTAAATTTTATTTGGACTATGTAAAGGAAGATCCCAAAGAGAAGATAACTTGATTTAACCAGAGACATATATGGAAATGGGAAAAGATCAGTAAACACAACTAAGGCAATGCTCTAACCCTTTATACTGGAGTCAAGAACAATACCTCTAAATAGAACAGTTCATCAACCCCTCACAAATAAGGTTATTTCACTGATTTGCCCAGATCCCAAAACTTGGACTAAATCTAACACTTTTAAATCCATACTAGAAGAATAAAGGAAGGGATACAACCAGAAATGTCAACAGAAAGCCTTGGGAATAATAGTGTTAAAGCCACAATAGGAAAAAGAAATCAGTGATGATGTGGGACTCTTGGATCCATGCTTCAGGGAAACTCCTCAATCCAATTCAAATGTCATGGTTGATTCTGGAATAGAATTGTCCAGAGTAGATGTTTTTATAAGGAGAGAAGAGTGATTCATGTGTTCTTCCCTTTCTCAATTACCTTTAATTTTTTTTTTCTGAATAACCATCCCTTTTGGTCTCCTAATTTCCAGAGATACTAATTCACATTTTTCTTCTCCCCCTACTTTCTTTTTTTCCTTTAGGACACTTCCATCTGATCAGCTTTCATGAGATAATCTAATAGCTATTCTTTTCATATTCTTTCAGTGACACTCAGTAAAGGTTGGCCTTCTCAGGGACATTAATCTTTTTATGTTCTTGATTCATGTAAACATTGAATTATGATTGGTACGCTACTTTACTCTTATTCTTTTTCTTTTGTTTTCCATATTTCTTTTCTAAGGGTACTGGCATTCTCTTCCTTTCAGGGAAGAAATATTTGCAAATCTCTGATCCTGTGGAATGGTCATCTTTTTTTAGATAGGCAAATACAAACTTGTAGTTGTGAAATATTTCAATGTAATTATAAACCCTTTCTGATAATAGATTTTCTTTTTCATTTAAAGTCCAATGTCACACTCATAATACAAAATTCAAGTTACGAGTTCAATCTTGCTTTTCCCATTGGCTAGGATCCTTTCCTTTCCTCCTCTCCCTTCCCCTCCAGTTATATTCTTGAAATAGTTTCTTAAGAGTAGTACCTTGTGTTAGTCCCTAAATAAGAGGTTCTGTGGGCCTGTGGATATACCTGAGGGGGTCAATGAACTTGGATCAGGAAAAAAATATATAGCAATATAATTCCTTTCCTTTTAAATCTTATATATTACATTTATTTAAAAATGTTATACTGAGAAGTTCAAAGGCTTTATGAGTTTGCCAAAGGGGTATGAATTGATAATTTATGAAATTAGGAAATAGGGCCAGGCACATTCCAATATTCACTGGGAAAAGCATACTATCATGTTTGGCAGTGGGAAACAGAGTGGCAGTTTTACTTTAATAAGGCATAGAGACAAGCCCCAAAAAGGGTACAGAGCCAGATTTTAGCATGGGAACAACAGATGGTGTGGTGAAAGAAGGCAGGCAGCGTTGGGGAAGAGGATGGGACAGAGAGACACAGAGTCTTATAACCATTGTTTAGAACTGGAAGCGTTCAGTAGCATGACCTGATAACAAGGGAAAAGTGCCTGGGGGGCAGGAGTTTGAGGTTTCATTTTTATAAAGTATTTTTGGGGAACTGACTAACTTTTATCTGTGCCCCCTTGAGATTAGTTTATTAATATATCCAAATCTTCTCAGAGTTATTAGTAAAACTTCAAGGTCTTCATTTCAGAGTTATTAGTACCTTCTGATCTTCTACTGGTCTGGAGCTGTGGTCTAGAATTTGTCTGGAATTTACATGATTGTCCTTCACTCTCGAAGAGGACCACATGACATCACTGTTGGGGTCAAGGTACAGTGTGTCCTACTGTGGCTGATCAGATCAATAATAGCTTGGAAGGCTCTACCATGGATTAGGGTGCAAATAGCCTGTTGGAATTCACATATTATAAGATTAGAACCCTGACACTAATGTCTAGATGACTTCTGCTGATTTATCATTTATTACCAGACTGTGAATTTTGGTTAATACAAGGTACAGTTTGTAAATTATGCTTTTTTGATCTTTAGGATAATTATGATGTGTGACTTCAACTTTCCCCTTTATAATGTTATTTCCTACTATTACCCCTTTATATTATCTACTTATAAATTTACTATACAGACCAGAGAGGGGAGCTGGCCAGGGGAACCATAACAAGCTACAATTTTGACAAGGGATACATGAGGCAAGAAATGGTAGCCTAAATACTGTCAGATATTGTTTATGTAATGTACAATTTTTTATACTTTTTAATACATAGAAGTAAACTTTTTTGCCTATGTTGCATGTGTTGCAAATATATGTTTTCTGCATGAGTCATTACTCAGGTAAATTATGGTTAAAAACCATGGAAGTTTAGTCTAATTTATTTACATAGAAAAACACTTATGATTGCATGGGTTAGGGAGCTCTATAAGGGGAATGCAATTTTCTTCTGTTTATTATATCTAACTCTATGGATTATGATGGTCTAGAGAAAAAATACAAAAGACAAATTTTTGTGGCATTAAGCAAATTGTAGCTTTGTCAGTTCCCAAGTTCTATTTTTAAGATTTTTTTTTCTGATCATGCCATTTAAGTAGAATGTGAAATGAGTGGGTTATGCTTAGTGTTGCAAAAATATTAGCACAAAATATTTTAAGCCATTTTTGATGATAATTATGATACTACTTTCACTTTCCTTCTTTAGCACTATATAAGAATACTGTGTAGGCACTGTGCCAGTTCTGATAAAAAATAAGATTTCTTCTAACTTCAGTGAGAAGTTGTGTAATAAACAACTACATGGGCTACTACTAAATGGTATCCTGGACACTGCTGATATTGTATTTTCCTTCTCCGCCTTTTTTGAAAGAATTTTTGTAACAACGATGTAAATAAGCAAGACTAAAAATTTCCTTCTTTCTTTAATTGGTTAACTGAAATCTTGTGATACCTTTTTTTAGATGAGATGTTGAATCTGCAAAAATGAATTTTGTAAGAGAGAAGAATGGCCTTATAGGTTAATACCATATAGGTTAATTTCATAATCTCAAAAGGTTCTGAGATGTATGATTTCATCAGTATGGTGTATTTTAGGGTTTTGTTATGGAATGAGAAACTAATGAACAGCATGCATTAGATAGCACTGAGATCAACATTTTAAAAAATAAACAACATGCCAAATAGACTTCAGAAACTGCTGGAACATAGTTGCAGTTTTGCTTTAAAAGAAACATGAGGTTTATCCATAGACCAATTGCATTAAGATGAGTAATTTGTACAAATAAAGCTTTAAGCTCTGTCTTCAAGAAATTTGAAAATTTGATCAATTGGAGGTTGATGGCTTATATTTATGTGCTGTAGACAGTCCAATTCAACTTTGAGTCTCTTTTGGAATAAACACATTGTTATGTTTTAAAGCTTATTTGGTCAAAGGGCAATCTCTAAATTGTGAAATTATTTGGTCCCGTGTTTTCCATTGGTAAGCATTAACACTGAGCTTTGTGAATAGGTAAGGTTAATATTGGTGCCCTACTTTTTTATTTGACCATTCCCAATTGAGAATCACCTGCTTAAGTTTCAATTCTTTGCTACAAAAGAAAGTGCTGATAAAAATACTTTGTATGTCTAGGTCTTTCCCTACTTTTGCTGACTTCTTGGGTCTATATTCCTGGTGATATAACTGGGTCAAAGAGACACATTCATGACTTAGAGATTTAGTTCCAAACTGATTTCCCCAGTGTTTGAACCAGTTCACAGTATCAACAATATGCCAGAGTGCTGGTCATCCAAAAAGCCCTCCAATAACTGTGATTTTCTTTTTTAATTTTCAAGATTTTTCTCTTTTGTGTTTATTTTGGATTAGCTAATTTGATGATTTAAAAAGTTTTAAAATTATATACTCAATATATTAATTGTTCCTGTTATATTCAGTTCTATAATTTTCAATTTTGTGGGGAAAAAAACTTCTGAAATAATTTAATTCCTAATACCTTCTTTAAACAATATTATTTATTTTTTGAACCATTCTGGGGTTTTTTGCTGTTGTCCCATGATCCCTGGGGAATCTTCAGGATTCTCTTTTTGACTAGAAAATTTTGCTTCATTTTCCTTCATAGTATATTGCTCATAAAGTTCATATTTTTCATTGTATATTTATGCAGTTTACCTTCTATCTTTAGTAGTATTAGTTGGTTTAAATTGTGAACGAGGTTTTTTCCTTTGTCTTTCTCCTTTGGTCTTTGGTCTTTCAGTCATTCTTTTGTATTCATAGTCATTTGTTTCATCTCTCCATGTTTTTGGCTTCTCCTTCTGCTTCTGCCATGTAATGGTATTTCCATCTTCTTATCTGAATGAATTTAATGACTGGCACATGTCCTGAATATGACCTGGATCATTTTCCCAGAGAAAGTCCAGTGACATATCTTTCGACCTTCAGGACTCTTCTAGTGCTACTGATGTGTTACAGCTTTCAGGGAAGATATAGCAATAACCTCAAGGCCACCTGGCCTTGGGAATGTTGTAGTTGGAAATGCTATATTTCTTCCCCTAGGTTATTCTACCCCCATTTACTCTATATCACTGAAGGATGCTATAGCTACAAATATTGCTGGCTGTCAGGTAATAGTCTGTTGGTCAGTGATAACAGAATTTCTGAGACTAATGAACAACAATAATGAGGTACTTTAAGTTGATGCAGGCACAGAACAAAACTGGGTGTCCGCCACTTGACCTAGTGACGTTTCAGACCTAAAAACACACCTCTGGAAGGTTTCCCATGAGTTCTGCCCCGAGAATTATGGTATAACACTGAGCACTAAGTTAGAACTACACTACTTCTCAACTCTAGCTCTAAGCCATAAAATTAGCCAGTGACATGAAGCACCTGATTTCTCTAACTTTTCTCTATAAATTTATCTTTTTTGCTCCTGGATTTTGTTTTTTGTTGTTGGTTTTTTTTTGTTGTTGTTGTTTGTTCATTTCTTTTGGAACTTAGCCCATTGTTAGTAGCTCAATAAATCTTTGCCTCCCTTTTCCCTCCCTTTCTCTTTCTCCCTCTCCTAGACAGCAAGCAATCCAATACACATTAAACATGTGCAATTTTTTCAAACATTCTTCCACATCTATCATACATACAAGAAAAATCAGATCAAAAAGGGAAAAATGAGGGAAAAAAGCAAGTAAACAATAACAAAAAAGGCTACTAGTGATCCATATTCAGTCACTCCTCTGGATTCAGATCTTTCTCTCCATCACAAGTCCACAGGAATTAGCCTGCATCAACTCATTGCTGAAAAGAGTCAAGATCTCTTTGGATTCAGACCCAGTAGAGACACTGCAGGATCAAAGGGCATGCACATTTTGATAGCCCTTTGGGCATAGTTCCAAATTGCTCTCCAGAATGGTTGGAACAGTTCACAATTCCAACAATGTATTAATGTCTCAATTTTTCCATATCCCCTCCAATATTTATTACTATCTTTTCCTATAATCTTAGCTAACCTAAGAGGTGTGTAGTGGTACTTCAGAGCTGTCTTAATTTGCATTTCTTTAATCAACAGTGATTTAGAACATTTTTTCATATGACTAGAAATGGCTTTAAGTTTCTTTATCTGAAAATTGTCTACTCCTATCCTTTGACCATTTGTCAATTAGTGAATTACATGAAAAATTTTGTAAAATAGTTTTACATTCAGAAAGTTTGGGAGCCATTAATCTAGCTCTGCTACCTCAGTGTACCAAAAGAAGAAACTTGTCTCAGTAGGCTCAATCATTTGTTTAAGAGGACACAGCACGTTAGTGACGGAATTAGTACTAAAAGCTAGGGCTCTTTATACTTTATCACACAAATGCCTTTTCCTATATTTAAAAAAACATCTAAGTAAAATTTCATAAGTCTTAAAAATCACAACTTCCTTTTGGATCTACTTTTTGATTCATTCTGTTTGGCTAAAGACAATTTCAGTGCAACACTAATAGAACTATTTTGCTACAATTTAAAAATTCACATGGCTTTAAATGATTTTAAATAATTTTTTGTATTTGACCTTAGGCCTGTCAAAACATTTATAGGTAACACTATCAGGAAATGTAGAGGTTTCATCAGGAGCATGCTAATTTGCATGTTGAAAATTGTTTAACTTTCCTCATAGCTGGACTGAAAACGATCAATTCTGAGAATTGCTATTTTAATCCTGTTATCACTATTAAATGACCTGAGTACTTGTGTAAGATATTACTCCTCTCATAAATAGTATTTGCTGAAAGGGACAGAAAAAAGACCATATGTTTAAAAAATTGATAAAATTAGTTTGAGAAGAAATAATTACTCAGTGAAAATTTTGAAGAGAGACATAGACTTTTCTTATCAAAGACAGAGAAATGCTTCCAGAGCTTTAAATTCTAAATCAAATAGCTATTTAAGCATTATGTGAATATTACACAGGGATTATTGGAATCATACTTAACAAAAAGATGGGGATTTTGTAAATCAGAGATAGGTCCCTGCATATAATGAGACCCTGATTAATTCAAAAACATTACAAAAAAGGGGAATAATCAAATGGAGATAAAAAAGAAAAGGAAACTGATAAAGGAGGATCTGAGAATATAAGTCAAAGGAGGCAATGTAGAGAAGTATCTACAGAAGACAATATAGGAGCCAACAAGATCTAATCAAACAGCTAGGTGGCGTAGTGTATAGAGCATCAACCCTGAAGTCAGGAGGACCTGAGTTCAAAATCTGATCACAAACACTTAATACTTCCTAGCTATGTGACCCTTGGCAAGTCACTTAACCCCAATTGCCTCATTAAAAAAAAAAAGTAACTCTGTTGCAGCTATGTTTCTGGGAGCTTGCTAGAAGAGGCTATGCTTTTCTGAGAGCTGATGGGTAAGAGAGAATTGATCAGCTCCAATTTCAGTTTGATCAAAGAGAATCTTTTAAACATTCACTTGAGTTTCTCTCTATTGTCTTCCATGGTTTCAGGTTTAAAAGGAAGAAAAAATTGGTTGAAAAGGGGTTGGGGGCAGAGATAGACTTTGCATCAGTAAATCACTAAGTCCTCTTGTGATTTAGGCAGTGTTAGGTTTTGGGAAAAATGAGTACAAAGTATGAAACTTTCATTATAATAAGGGAGACAGTAGTTAATGTATGAATATACATACATACATTATAAAATTTAAAGCAAATAAATACAAATGTACACAAAGTATTTATTAGAGGGCAAAAGCTAGCAGTTGTAGGCTGGGAATCAGGAAAGGTTTCATGTAGAAGATGGTGTTTGAGCTGTATTTTAAAAAGAGGGATTCTGAAATGTGAACTGTATCTCTGCTAGGATTTTGTAAATGTGTGTTCACTTTCCCCTATAGACACTGTTCTGGGGATTGTGATTCTAGTTTCTGAGAAAATATTTAATTTTTCCTGCTCTTGCCATCTATTGAGTAAATGCTGTAATTATTTTTGCCTCTGTCTTTTATTGAGTAAGTGTTAGTTATTCTTTGCCTTCTAATGAGTAAATGTTGTTATTCTTTTAAAAATTTTAATTTAGCAAATTTTTCATGTGAAAGAATTAGTGATGTCACTAACTTATTGAATTATGTAAATAAAAAGCATGCCAAAGGAAAATGTGAAGCTGTTGTGGAGAAAAGTAAGAGTATATTCACAATACCCACAAGGTTTACCCTAGGAATTAGAGTTCCAGTAGCCATTATGGGATAGTAGATCACATGGGTGTCCATTTGGACATATCACAATGACCTGTGCAAGTTGGGGGTGATTGAGGTAGGTACCACAATGCATATCATATAAAGAGTATACAAAATCCACATAGATGGGAGCTGGTGTTGTGCCCACTTTAACTTGGATGAAATTGCAATTTGCTATTTCATCTTCCTCCTCATTCTTCTTGTTACATTTTATGAACCCTTGCAAAAAGATACCATTTTAACACCTGCAGCTTTAGCTTCACTTTATCATGTAGCTGAAGAGATCAGTGCCACAGACATGAAATCATGGGAAAAAAA
The DNA here is from genome assembly GCA_023553655.1 of Myrmecobius fasciatus. Classification (NCBI taxonomy): domain Eukaryota; kingdom Metazoa; phylum Chordata; class Mammalia; order Dasyuromorphia; family Myrmecobiidae; genus Myrmecobius; species Myrmecobius fasciatus. The sequence goes on from JAJPUD010003964.1 coordinate 192,373, forward strand.
ATCCCACGTTGAATTGTTTGTTGTTGTTGTTGTTCAGTCATTCATGTTATAACAGTTAGAAGAATTCTCTGTTTAATTGTATATACGATGGAGGGTTTGCATAGGGTTTTATTCTTTCTTTTCTAAATGTAAACAATTTAAATTAACAATTTAGCATGCTTATTATTTGTAGATTAAGAATGGATGTTTTACTGAATCCAAGACAGATGATGAAAATATTGAATATGCCATATGATATTGTTTAAACTTGAGCAGTTTAACATGTATCAAGTAGTTTTTTTTAAATTAAAAAATTTTTCAATAACAGCTTTTAATTTTTAAAATATATGCAAAGATAGTTTTCAACATCCATCCTTCAAAGCCTTGTGTTTCAGGTTTTTCTCCCTCCCTTCCTCCTTGCAAGCAATCTAAACATTCAATACTTCTCTATATATTTCCACATTTATTATGTTGCATAAGAAAAATCAGATCAAAAAGAAAAAAAACAAGAAAAAAAACCAAGCAAACAATAACAAAAAGGTACAAATATTATGTTGTATTTCACATTCAGTCCCCACAGTCTTTCTGGATGCAGATGGTTCTCTCCATCACAAGTTCATTGGAATTGGCCTGAATCACCTCATTGTTGAAAAGAGTCAAGTCCATCAGAGTTGATCATCATATAATTTTATTGTTGCTGTGTATAATAATCTCTTAGTTCAACTCATTTCATTTAATAGTTCATGTAAGTCTCTCTAGGCCTTTCTGAAACCATCCTGCTGACTGTTTCTTACAGAATAATAATATATTATAATCATATACCATAACTTATTCAGCCATTCCCTGACTGATTAGTATCCACTCAGTTTCCAGTTTCTTGCCACTACAAAAAGGGCTGCTACAAACATTTTTGCATTTATGGGTCTTTTTCTCTTTTTATGATCTCTTTGGAATACAGGCCCAGTAGAGACACTGCTGGGTCAGAGTGTGCACAATTTGATAGCCTTTTGAGCATAGTTTCAAACTGCTCTCCAGAGTGGTTGGATCAGTTAAAAATTCCACCAACAATGTATTTATCCCAGTTTTCCCACATCCCCTTCAACATTTGTCATTATCTTTACCTGTCATGTTAGCCAATCTAAGATGTGTGTAGTGGTACCTCAGGGTTGTCTTAATTTGGATTTCTCTGATTAATAATGATTTAGAAAAATTTTTCATATGACCAGAAATGTTTTTAATTTCTTCCTTTATAATCTTGGCTGCCTTGATTTTGTTTGTACAAACCCTTTTTAATTTAATATAATCAAAATGATCCATTTTGTCTTTTATAATGTTCTATAATATTCTCTAGTTCTTCTTTGGCCATAAATTCCTTCCTTCTTTAAAGTTCTGAAAAGTAGACTGTCCCTTGTTCTTTTAATTTGTTTATAGTATCACCCTTTATAGTTAAATCTTGAACAGATTTCAAACTTATTTTGATATAGGGTGTTAGGTATTGATCAATATCTAGTTTCTGCCACACTATTTTCCAATGATCCCAGTAATTTTTGTCAGATAGTGAGTTTTTATCCCAGAAGCTGCAGTCTTTGGGTTTATCATTAAATTACTATAATCATTGATTATTATGTCTTGTGAGCCTAACTTAGTCCACTGTCAAATAATTTTTTAAAAATGTGCTTTAGAAATATGTGAAAGTGATAATACTTCCTTATTTAAAAGACACACATTTTGATTTCTTTTTCTCATTGTGGTAATGCTTGTGCTTATTCATCCATAATCTCTCATCCCTATTTCTTTGACAACCAGTAGAGAATCTACATTAGGTAGCTGCCCAGAGTTATAGACATGTCATTTTTCTATAAATGATCTTCTCATAGTCGAGTTGTTTGTTTGTTTTTTTGGTTATTTTTGTTGTTATTTAGTCATTTTTCAGTTATATCTGACTCTTCTTGACTCCATTTGGAGTTTTCTTGGCAAAGGTACTGGAATGGCTTGACATTTCCTTCTCTACTTCATTTTGCTAATGCGGAAACTGAGGCAAACATGGTTAAATTACTTGCCTAGAGTCTTACTGTTAGTAAGTGTCCAGATTTGAACACAGGAAGAGTTCTTGACTCCACATCTGGCACTATCCACTGAGTTATCTGACTGCCCTTAGGTAAATCTTACCTAAATATTAAAAACCCATAGCTATGTCTTCATTAGCTTTGTATTTTTATCAGCTTCCAGCGAGTCTCTAAATGTATACTACAGACTTTTAGTAGTAGGGATTCTAAGACCTGGCATACCTAAATATATATAATTTACTCCACTCATCTATCAAAGTGATCTTCCTAGAGCTCAAGTCTGATCATGTCA
>JAJPUD010003964.1:194719-209221 GCA_023553655.1 Myrmecobius fasciatus
AAGACAATTCATTTCCCAACTCCAGCCATCATTCCTGGCTGTCTCCTGTGCTTATGTCTCCTCATGTCTGCTTTCTAGCTTCTGTTTAAAACTCTTTCAAGCCTCAATTCTAATTGTATCTTCTAGGCTTTTCCCAGTTTCCCCTTAATGCTAGTCCTTTTTTTGTGAGAAGACCTTTAATTTATACTTTATATGTCTATTTTTGCTTGTACTTATTGTTTGTGAGTTGGCTTCCCCATTAGATTGTGAGGTCCTCCAAGTCATAGATTTTTTTTTTTGGCTTTTGTTTGCCTAGCATAGAGCCTGGCACACACCCGGGGCTTAAGTGATACTAGTTAACTTGACTTTTTAGACTTACAAAGTGCTTTTTACATAAATATTAGTTTTGGTCCTTAATATTATTGCCATTTTTATAGATGAAAAAGCAAAGGCTTAGGGAGGCTGACAAATCAATGTTTACAATTGAAATGTATTTGAGACTACTGATTTTATAAGTAAAGAAACTGAGACTTAAAGAGATTACAGTGATTTACCCCAGATCATGAAGGTACTAAATAGTAGAGCTATGAAATTCACTTCCATGTTCCCTCATTCATGTAAGAAATCTGGCAGATATTTATTTGTAAAGGCTACAATGATTATGCTGGTACACCCATACAAAATAATCTTTCAGATTTAATTGTATGTTGACTTCTGTTGGGAATATTTATTTATTACTTATAATCATAACTATAACAATATATTTGTATTTAATGCATTAAATATAAATAATATGTAATGAATAATAATATAAATATTTATAAATATTAAAGATCATTTGTAGGTCAGTGCCCTAATTGTGATCAACAGCATACAGGATATATCAAATATGTGGTTCTGACCTGCTCTTATGTTAATCTTAAAAGAAAAAACCCAACAATACTTCCATTAAGGGAATTTTGAAGAAAATATTTCAAGTTGGAAACTACAGAAGTTTCACTCTCATTTGATCTATTGGCAAAATATTCCTTTTGCATCCTTCTGTAAGTTGTTCTTATTGGCAACATAAAATCCCTTAATACTTTTCAGAGATTCAATCCTACAGAAATGCTGACACCTCTCAGTTTTGTTTCTGTTAAGTGGACTGCCAGCATTTGATTTCTCTGAATGAAAGATTTTTGGGAAAGAGTTTAGTTTCACAAATCTGAAACTGGTAACCACTGATTAGAAGTGACATTGGATAGGGACATTATTAAGAACAGAGTACTTTGAAGTTCAAAGCTGAAAATTGATTCCATTTATCAGAATAATTTATATTATTTCTGTAGAAGCCTATACTGTCTCAAGACCATTTTTAACCTTTTAAAGTGATATTTAGTTTTCAATCCAGTCTCTGATACCTTCTGGCTATGTTAACCTGGGTTACTTGACTTCTTACTGTTTTAAGCAATCAACATGCCTTAGTAGAGGGGGTTTCATCATTCAGAGAATTCACTTTATCAGTGAAATCATAGGCCTACCCTTCCAATATTATTTATTTTTAGATTACATACTTAAAGAAAGGTTAAATATCTTTTATTATAGGTTGTTTTAGTTCATCCAGAAAATGCACTGTTAAATTATTATAGCATGCTTGAGAAGTGGGACATAACCTGGGAATAAGTAATAAGTATTCATTTTCCAGGGAAAGGTGATCTCCTGGAAAATACTTTATCATGTAATTTATTCTCTTGATTTCTTCTCTTTCCTATATGCCTGTCAGAAACTTTTAAAAAATAGATTTTGAGAAATGATGTTTTTTTTCTCTGTCATCACATGCATGTCAGTTATTTAATATGTGTTTATTGAATGAAATCGCAGTGATATATAGAAAACTTTCTGATGCTAATTTGAAATATTTGGTTAATAAAAATCAAGATATGATGGCCTTTAATAGACAAATATAGAAAAATGAACCAAATCTCTGGAAAATAAGAGATAGCTAATTTATATATGATACCTGCTCTGAGGTGACCATCTCAATTTCTTCTTGCCTGATGAATTGCCTTCTCAAAATGTAGCTGCTATTCCTTTCTTGGGCTCTTCAATCCTTAAAAGGGTTGTATGTATATGGAAGGTATCTTTCTAATGTTACATAGTTGACAGTTATTATCAATTATAATCCCAATGATCATCAGTTAATATAAATTAGCCACACATACTCAAAATTAGCTTTTAGAAAGACACATTTAATAAGGTAGCATAATAATAACCACTGGTACACATCTCCCCAAGTCTGTGACATGTTCTGTCACTAGAATGTATAGAGTCTATGAAAAAGTGATTTAACCCTGATTCAATTTAATTAATTTTACAAAAATAGTGAGACTTAACTAGCTTTCTGAGCTTGGTCAAGTGATACTGCTCTTTTTGAACTTTCATTGAACCTTAGAATTTTAGACAGTTGAACCGATTAATCTTTAAAGTTTCTTTCTAATGTCCTATGGTAGTAATATGATATCTCTCAATAATTAATAAGACTTTCATTTTATGGGCAGGAATTTAAAATAATTCTATATTCTGAATTTTAAGATACATATATCTTATGATTTTTATTTCATTACTTCATATTATTTTAATCTACCTATGAATATTTTGTTTTTCAGATTAAAATTATTAGCCTTTAAAATTATTTTTAAAAAGTTAGAAAAGTTTTCATCTTAAAAATCATATTACCTAACACCTTAATTTTATATTTATAAAGCAAGGCCCATGAGAATTAAATGATATATCCAATGTTACTCAATTAGTGAGGGACAGACTAAGGAGTCAAAATTCACATCCTTTGATTCCAGGTCCAGCACCTCTGCAGTACAAAGCTGTCACTCTCAAAATATGTAGAATGCTCTTATACATAAAAAGAGTAGATTAAAAGAACCAACTGCATATTTCAAGCAGATATGAGATAATAACTTATAGTTTTGTAGAACACAAGAATCCTAAGGGAGTGTTGTATACATGAGATAGATATTTTCTGGATTAAAAAGCTGTATTTGAACTTTTTTTTTTTTAAATCAGTGTTACTTCCCAATGCTCTTCTTTATTCAACCCCCTGTGTTATAACATTATATTTAGAGAAGTAAAACAAAGCAGCACAATTGGCCATACTTGACAATGTGTACAACTCCTGAAGTCTACCATTTCTCTGTTCAAAGAAAGGAGGGAGTCTTCTAGATTTGTGATGAGATTTTTGATGCCTTTCATTATTACTTTCCCTTATATTATTGTGCTAATTTTGTGAATTGTTCACCTGGTTCTTCTTCATTCTTCATTAGTTTATATATGTCTTCCCAAGTTTCTCTAATTCTCCACATGTGTTGTTTTATATAACATGATAATGTTCTTTGCCTGTCTGCAATTCTCCAATAAGAAGTCTTTTTTTTTTTTTTTTTTTAATTTTTTTGCTGAGGCAATTGAGGTTAAATGACTTGTCCAGAACTACACAGCTAGGAAGTGTTAAGTGTCTGAGACTAGATTTGAACTCAGGTCCTCCTGACTTCAGGGCTGGTGCTCTATCCACTGTGCCACCTAGCTGCCCCACCAATAGGAATTCTTTTCTCAGGATTTTTGCTTTTAGATTTATCAAACACCAATTGCTGTTATATTGAATAGCACCTTGGTCTCTTGACTATTTTGTTCATTAATCAATTAAAAAATTTTTTTAAAAGCATAACATAATTTTGATCATTTCTCTTTTAATTAAAGCATAGCTTATATTCTGGTAACATAAGGCCTCTTTTATTTTTCCTTTTTGGATTATTTCCTTTCAAATTTCTTTTTTGTATGAAATTAATTTTGTTATTTTATCTAGTTCCATAAAGTAAATTTTTTGTTTTATGGTTAATACACTAAGTCTGAAAACCAATTTAGACAGTATTGTAATTTTTACTATATCAATACAGCCTAGCCATAAACAATGAATATTTCCCAAGTTATTTAAGTCTTCCTTTATTTCTATAAAGAGTGCATTAATCAATATAAATAAGGCTGACTTAAAAAAACTGAACATTTGATTCCTGTTTCTTTCTCTTCCAATTATTTTAATACATGTAATTGTTTTCAGCAATATCATATAAATTTCTTGAAGAAGGGATTGTTTTATTTTTTCCTTTTATATCCCCAATATCTGACACTTTGATTGACACATATTATGTACTTAATGCTTGTTGATCAACTGCGAAGTATTTGTGAGTCATAGAAAAGATAAATTGAAATTTAACATAGTATTATGAATATATTACAATGAAATATTAACAAGATAATACAATTACTATGCAATAAGAAAATAATATAACAAATATATGATAACAAACCATAACATAATAATACTACATGCTCTTGGATTGAAGGAAATTTAATAATTCATTCATTTTAAATTAGAATTAAAATTAATATAATATTAATTTATGTTTATATAGGACATTTAGGTTTTCAAAGTGCTGTGCTCACAACAATCCCATGATGTAGGCAGCACAAAAATATTAGATAATTTTCAGATAAGATAACTGGCTTAAAAAGGGTGAATAATTTGCCCATATTCACATAGGTAGTATTTGAGATGGGATTTAAAGCTCATTTTCCAGACTCCTAATCTAATGTTCTTTCCACACTTTAAATTCAGACAATAAGAAAAATCATTTCTTTTTTTTTCTTTTTTATAAAAATAGTATTTTATTTTCCAAATACATGCAAAGATAGTTTTTAATATTTACCTTCGCAAAACCTTTTGTTACAAAATTTTCTCCCTTCGTTCACTTCTCCCTCTTCTCCTAGACAGTAAGCAATCCAATATAGGTTAAACATGTGCAATTCTTAAACATATTTCCATATTTGTCATACTGCACAAGAAAAATCATATCAAAAGGAGAAAAAAACTCCTTTTCCTCTTCTTCCAGTGTTATCCCTTTTCTACCTCTAATTTCTTTTTCAGTTTATCATATCATAATAATCATAAAATCACAATAAACATATCATAATAATCATAAAATCACAGTAATCATATCATAATAATCATAAAATCACAGTAATCGTATCATAATCATAATGTAATAATAGATTCATAAAATCAACCCTCATTCTATAAGTATCAATAACAAATATAGTTCTCAAGAGTTTTTTTTTTTCTTGTTACCTTTTTATGTTTCTCTTGTGTTCTGTGTTTGTAGATCAAATTTTTTGTTCAGTTCTGGTCTTTTCAGTAGAAATAGGTGAAATTCTCCTATATCATTGAATGACCATCTTCTTCCCTGGAAGATAATGCTCATTCTAGCTGGGTAACTTATTCTTGGCTGTAATCCAAGTTCCTTTGCCCTTCGGAATATCTGATTCCAGGACCTTCGATCCTTCAAAGTAGAAGCTGCTAGGTCCTGTGTGATCCTAATTGTGGCTCCCGATATTTAAATTGTTTCTTTCTGGCTTCTTGTAATATCTTTTCCTTGGTATGATAGTTCTGGATTTTAGCCACGATATTTCTGGGGGACTTAATTTTTGGGTTTCTTTCAGGAGGTGATCGGTGGATTGTTTCAAGGAGTATTTTGCCTTCTGGGTCTAAAATATCAGGGCAGTTTTCTTTTATGATTTCCTGGAAGATAGTGTCTAGGTTCTTTTTTTCATCATGGCTTTCAGGAAGCCCTATAATCCTTAGATTGTCTCTCCTAGATCTATTTTCCAGGTCAGTTGTTTTTCCTAGGAGATATTTCATGTTTTTCTCTATCTTTTCATTTTTTTGTTTTTGTTCGACTGATTCTTGAAGTCTTGATGAGTCATTCATTTCCAATTGTTCGATTCTAATTTTTAATGTCTTATTTTCTTCAGTTACTGTTTTTAGTTCCTTTTGCAACTGACCAATTACATTTTTTTGTTCATTGCATTCTTTTTCCATTTTTTCTATTTTATTTTGCAGTGATCTCATTTCGTTTCCCCATGTTTCTTCTAACTCTCTTTTAAGATTTTTTATGTAATCTTCAAAGAAAGCCTTGTGACATGGAGACCAATTTACGTCTCTCTTTGGGGCTTTTTCTGGAGTTGCTTTACCTTTAGGGGCCTCAGGATTTGAGGTCTGTTCTTCCCTCTCTCCATAAAAGTTGTCTATGGTGAGAGCTCTTTTTGGTTTTTTATTCATTTTTTTTTTTTTTAAAGGTGTGAGATCTGTTTAGGGCAGAGGTGGGATAGCTGCTTTAATTTGCCCTGGGGCAGTTCTGCTGATTGAGTTATTTCAGGAACTGGGCAGTTCTGCTGATTGAATTATTTCAGGTACTGGGCAGTTCTGCTGATTGAATTATTTCAGGTACTGGGCAGCTCCGCTGATTGAATTATTTCTGGTGCTGATCAGTCCTGTTGTTTGATTGATTGCTTTAAGGTGCTGTGTAAGGGCAACTAGATCTGATGCTCATCAGGGGTTCAGTGGTTCACAATCTACCCCCCACAAAAGGCAGACCTTCCAAACCACCTGCCCACAATCAGGACAGATTGGTCCAAGAGGCTCACAGAAGACTCACAGGTGTGTGAAAAGCACAACGCTCCCACTGCTGTTCCAACTCCTGTTCCAGCTTCCTGTTCCAGCTCCCTGCCCCGGTCTCCCTGTGCTGCAGTCTGGGTTCAGTAGACCACCCCCCTGCCCAATTAAAACAGACCTGTTTTGAGGTTCTTCCAGAGTATCTTCTTCTAGAATCGTGTTGTTCTCCAGATATTGTGGATTTTTTTTTTGCTTCAGAATCAGTCTAGAGGCTTCATATGTTGTTGGTTTGAGGGGAGGTTAGAGGAGGGTACAGAGACTCCTGTCTGATCTCCGCCACCATGGCTCCACCCCCGGAAGGAAGTCCAAAAAATCATTTCTGTAATGATTTTTTAAGAATAACAGAGTCATGTTTGTTCTTAGAAAAATATTCGACATTTTACCCAGCAAAATGCAATGAAATGCTAAAGTGAATATTTTTTCAATTTAATTTGTTGATAATAAGATTCTTTCTTATTTTTTCAACATAGCATTTTAAGTGAAAAATGTATGACACAATATTTTCTTGTGTTTTTATACATTTATAATATCCTGCCTCATTGGCATGGTTTCATAGTTAAAAATGTCACTGTTTGAATTAGTTTAATTTGTCAGCATAATTCAGAGGAACTATTTGAGGATTTCTCATTCCATCAAATTGAAACCAAAGTGATTTTCAAAAATGTACCTTATTTGTTGGTAGAAAATAGTATGCTTTTTGAAAAAAAAAGGATAGAAGGCTGTCTTATTTAGCTTTACATTTTATAGATATATAGTTTAAAGAACCAGTACTGATGATAAAGCAAAAAACTAAAGCCCAAACCAAAAACACCCTACAAACTCTACTCCAGACAATTAGTACTTTGTGAATTTAGATTAATTTCATTTAGTTTTTTAAAAATATGAATTTTAAAAAATGAAGTATGGCTTTCTGTAGGTATCAATGGTCTAAATGCCACCTACAAATCAGAAATATCAGGAAAACTGAGTTTAAGTCCCAGTTTTGCAGCAAACTTATGCTTTCTTTTAAAGAATTCTCTTACTCTCTCTGCACTTCATTTTGTTCACGTGTAAAATAAGGAAGTTAAAAGGAGATGGTTTCCAAATTCTCTTCTATTTCTAATGATTTATAAATTTATAATAATGATTATTATAATCCCATATTATCTTTCTCTGTCTCCTGGCTGCTTCCCTATTTTCTATAAACAAGTTCATGTCTCTCTTTCCCTCCCCTCATTCTCAAAAAATTCCCACGATTCATTCATTCTCACTAGCTATCATTTCATAGCTCTCCTTTCTTTTTGTGATTAAACTCTTTGAAGAGGCTACCTATAGTAAAAACCTTCATTCTCCTTTTCTCTCACTCTCTTAACTCTCTATAATCTGGCTTCTAACCTCATCATTCAACTGAAATTACTCTCTAGAAAGTTACCAATGATAATTTAATTACTATATTTATAGTTGACCTTTTCTCAATCCTCAATTCTTGATCTTTCTGCAACATTTGACTCTGTCAGTAACTTTTTTCTCCTTGAAACTTTTTTTTTTCTTTAGGTTTTCTTGATGATTCCTTTGCTGGATCTTGTCATACTCACTTACTATGTGTACCCACTAGGGCTTTTCCCTAGGTCATCTTCTCTTTTGCTATCTACTATTCCAGTTGGTGATTTCATTAGTTTCCATAAATTGTCACCTCTATGCTAATGATATTCAGATCTTATCCAACCCATTTGTCTCTCATGTTAAAATTGAACTCATCTTTTTCTCCAACATGTTCCATCTCCTAACTTTCCTATAATCCTAATTCTGAGAGTAGCACTATCCTCCTAGTCATCCGGATTCACAACCTAAATGCTATTTTTACTCTTTTTCTTTTATTCCCCATATCTGATCAGGTGTCAGTTACTGTCAGTTCTACCTTCCTAATGTCTGCCATATGCACCCTTTTCTCTCCTTTTACACTGTCACTACCCTGGAGCAGACTCTCATCACCTCACTGCAGTGATCTGCTAATTGACCACTCTGCCTCAAATCTTTTATCCACTCAGTTGACAAATTGAACTTCCTAAAGGACTGATGTTCCTAAAGGCCAGCTCTGACCTTGTCAGTCTCTTAGTCAAGAAACTCCAATGGCTCCCTGTTACTTCAAAGATCCAATACAGGATCTTCAGCTTGGCTTCCACTTTTTTTTAATCTTACATTCTGCATGCCTTCTCCCTCCCCACCTCAATAAATTCTGAAATCCAGTATATTGATGGTCTTGATGTTCCTTACGTAATGACAATCCATCTCCCAATACCAGCATTTTCCTGGGCTAATTCCCATCCTTAGAACCTTCTCCCTCTGCATCTATACTTAGTTTCTCTGACTTCCTTTGAGATGCAGCTAAAACCCCACATTTCACAAGAAATCTTTTTCAGGCTTAATCTTAATGCTTTCTCTCTGAAATTATCCCCAATTTCTCTACTATAAAGCATATTTGTACATTGTTGTTTGCATGCTGTCTCTGCCATTGAGCTTTCAGCTCTTAGAGAGCAGAAACTGTTCTTTTTCTTTGTATCTCTAGCACTTAGCATAATGCTTGGCACCTTTTGTTAAGTCATTTTTCAGTCATGTATAACTCATTACATCTTTTATGTAGTTTTCTAATCAAAGATACTGAAATGGCTTGTCATTTACTTATTTAGCTTATTTTACTGAAAACTGCAATAAACAGGGTTGAATGAGTTGCCCAGCTAGTAGTTGTCTGAGGCTAGATTTGAACTCAAGTCTTTTTGATTCCAGACTCAGCACTATATCTACTGTGCCAACTAGCTCTTGCCACATAGCAAGGGATTAATAACTTAATAAGTGCTTAATGACTGATGCCAATATTAAAACTAAATCTGGGTACACAGTTAATTCAGTGAGTGTTTCTCTAAAAAATTAATCCCTTTTTTTAATCCCTTAAATTTCTAGAGCCCTTAACAGTTCAAAGAATTTTGACATCTATCATCTTACTTGATAATCAATATTTCAGGTGAGCAGAAGAGCTATAATTAATCTCTTGTTAGTATTTAGGAATTAATATTTAGAATCCAAAAAATTCTTTGGAGAATTTTCCCAAAAGTTCAAAGTTAATAAATGATAGACCCAGGGCACCAAATGCAGTCTTTTGATTTGTCTCTCTGCCTTGTTTGTTCACAATCCATCTTATCCTTTATATACAAGCTGGAGAGATTTTACTTTTTGGCCATATCAGTCTTCCACTCAGTAAACTGCAGTGGTATCCTGTTGCCTCTAGGATAAAATCTGAGCTTCCTTTTCAATTTTTGAAACCTCTTCAACATATCTTAATTTCCAAACTAAAGGGCTTTGCAAAATTTAAAGGATTATATAAATGAAAATTATTATTATTGTTGAAATTTTTGTTGTTATTATTACTAATTTTTCAGTTGATTATATATTTTTTATGATTATACATTATTTTTCCAGTCATCTTCAGACCAGTCAAACTGGTCCTTACTGGTCCCTTACTGTTCTTTAAACAGGATAATCCATTAGCAATTTCTTTTTATTGGCTCTCCCCAATGCTTAGAATGCCTTTTCTCTTTCCTTCTACGTCATAGAATCTCCTACATCTTTCATCATTCAGCTCAAACTTCTGATCTTCCCCCCTCACTAGTTATTACAATCCTCTACCAAAACTGTCTTGTATTTTTTCTATATATACTTCTATATATTAGTACTATCTACTTTGATTGACTTTCATTTCCATAAGGACATGGACTATTGTTCCATTTTTATCCTTCTGTCTGCGGGACCTAGCACTGTATCCGGCACATGGTAAATGTTTAATAAATGCTCATTGATTGATCGATGGATTGCCTCTAATTACTAGGTTTATGCTTGGCATTGTCACAGTGCCTGGAACAGTAATACTACTTATTAAGCGCTAGTTAACTGAATATTTATATATATATATATTTTTTTTCCATTTCATAGCTACAGAGGAAGTATCATTACTTCTTTTTGTGTTACTCCTTTACTGGAATACCTTTGGCTCTTAGGATGATAGTTTAAGAGCTGGAAGGACTTTATATATGCTCCTCTTTTAATAATTGAGAAAGCTGAGGTCCAAGGAAGTAGGGTTATGTGTATAAGACCACCCTTCCAGTGCATGTCAGAGCTGGGATTGGACTATGAGGTCCTCTGACTCTGAATCCAATGCTCTTTTCACTATCCAGATTAGCAGAATTATAGGAAAGGTAGCATGTTCTGTAGTTCTACACATTACTAATAAAACAAAATTCAGATTCTCATGTTCATTGTGAGCAAGAGGAGTTGGGATAGATGAAGAACAGTTAAATGGGATTCAGAGTTGCTTGAAAGACAGTACAAAGTACCTTAGAAGGGGTTAGTGTCCACCTGAAGGGTTTGATGTTGTTTCTTGTGACCTCCTAGAAAAAAACTTTGTTGCTTTGTGCTTAACTCTTTTGCAGGGTTCATTTCTGTCAACTATTTGAAAGAAGGCATCAATGAAATAGATGCCTTGGATTTATAAAAAAATGGAACTAAAATTTTAAAAAAGCCATCCATTGGATAGCAAAATAAAGTTCTGAAACAGTTTCAGTAAATGGAAATAGACCAAAACTAGCAAGATAAAAAAATATAGAGAAATTGTAAAGTCTTCAAATGAGATTCAGAAAATTAACTACAAAAATACAGAATAGAGCCCACAAGGAAGAATAGTAGTTTATGTGAAAAGATTTAGAAAACTTGTAGATGAAAAGCTCAGTATCATATCTGAGTAAAAAAATGAAGGAGTAGGAAATGGAAAAAATGTTTACATAGGTGCTGTTGTTGTTCAATCATTTCAGTTATGTCTAACACTATAAGATCATATTTGGAGTTTTCTCAGCAAAGATATTGGAGTGGTTTGCCATTTCCTTCTCCAACTCATTTTACAGATGGGAAAATTGAGGCAAATTGGATTGTCACTTGAATTAACTATGTGTCAGTTATCTTATTTAATTCGCACAACAACCTCATGAGGCAGGTGCTGTTGTTATTCCATTTTATAGTTAAGGAAACTTAGGCAGTTTAAGTGTTGGTCCTTCCTAGGGTCACACAATTAGTAAATGACTAGATTTGAATTCAGGTCTTCCTGACTCTAGGCTCTGTGTGGATCCACTTTGCCACCTAACTGCCTATCCTTAGTCTTCATTAGGAACAGAATGATTGTTTACTAGCTTCTATGAGAATTAGCGGTCATCTGAAGCATTGCATCCAATTCAGAATCACAGTTCTTAGACTGACACAGTCCATGAATATGGCCTCTGATCCAGAACTTGCTTTCAGAAAGGTAAGATGTTATGAAGCTCTTTACAGATAAAAGCTTGCCAGACTATTAGGAACAATAGGAACAATTAATATTTATTTTACACAGAATCTAAATAATTTATCCAGAGTTACAGAGGAAAAAGTATAGTAATCTTCTACTTATACCACAATATATACAACAGAACTTACATTTAGCAGAAAAGCCTTACCTAGAGCATTTTTCTACCTATGGCAAGGGGTGAGGTATACCTTGGGTGTAGCTGCCCAAGGGGTGATGCACTCTGATGCAGCAAGGGTTTATATGCTGCTGAAGGAGTTCATAATAGGTGAAGTAAAAAAAAATTGTATGTGTCTGGGGTCAAAAGTACATCCCAAGATGATGTATATGGTCTATATTTCAGCACTCCAGAGCAAAGTCTGAATTAACCTACTTTATTGTTGGTTCTAAGAGTTCATATTGCAATGAACTAGTATTCTTAGTAAACAAGTAAAATTACAGGATAACAACATGTAGATTGTGATTGCAAAAATCAGATATACATTGCTATGGATGTTAAGCAGCTTAGAAGCAAGCCCTATCTTTCACTAACATTTCAATAGAGGTGTCTGAAATTTATTATGGTTTTGATATCAAATATAGGAAATTGATAATATAAAGAAAAAACAGAAAAAGGGATGGTCTAAAATGAGTGTGCTAAGGAATTGTTATTTTGTTTTTTTATTTTTTCTTTTGGAAAGAGCAAAAGGGTATTTCCAAAGTGAAAACTAAGGTGTCACACAGAATAAGCCACATGTCTAGCATGATAGAAATCATTAGATTTCCAGCAACACATTAGCAACTGTTTATATCTGTAGCTTTTATACTATGGCTGTGGAAGAAGGTGGTTCATATTATATTTAATGATTGTTGATCTAATATCTGGCTAGTGGTAGCTGTTTGTTCCTAATAGTCTGGCAATCCATTTGTCTCTGCAAATACTCCCTGTGAAGGCCTGCAGCCCAAAGCACATTGTGGTCACATTGGAGGAATGTGACAGTTAGGTCCTGGCTTTAATTTGTCTCTGTCTTTGAATGATTTATAAACTAAACTTGCAAAATGTTTCTGAATCTCCAAAAAAAAAAGGGGGGGGGAGAGGAAGAAAACATAATTTCAGTTATTCTCAAAGCATGGCATTCTTATTTATGTACTTTCTCCTGTTGTTGATAGTTATTGGATGGTGGTAATGAAGTATGCCAATTATCATAACATGGGAACATGTTTATTATATTACAAAGCCAATTGTAAAGCAAGGCTAATTTAGAACCAGGCAAAGATACAATATCACATTTTTCCATAGAGAGGACAAAAAATCATGACAAGTTATTTGTAGCACAGTTATTTTAGAAGTTTTATTTAATGTTCCAGAGTATGTAAACAATTCAAAAAGCATTTAAAAAAGGATGGACCTGATTTAAATGATCAGCCAAAAGGTTACTATTTAAATGTGTTCATTCATTCTATGTTTAGACATATGTCAATGGCAAAGTTGAGATTTTAATAATAAAATGCAACTGAAATCATACAGTAGTGAATAAAATATGAATACTATACCAGATGTCTCCTTAGGAAAACATTTATTAGATGAATGGAAAATGGGGGGAGATTAGTGTAGAACACCATCATGTAGACATACTAAGAGAAACCATTGGCTGAAAATCTTTTTTAACCTTCTTAATTTAGATAAGATTTTATTTTTGGTAAAGTAAATTGTATTTTTCATGATTCAGTTTTCTTTAGTTGAAGGGTGCGGTGGAAGAAAGAAGAAAGATTAAGGAAACTCCTAACAGGAAAGAGATTTATATCCAAAATCCTTGCTAGACCTTTAAAATATTCTTTAATTCTCAATTCATGATCCAGCTGACAGCTGGAAGCAGAAACACTAGTCATGTTTCTTAGTTCAACAAATATTTGTCCAATTGAATTCTCAAAGGAACTGGAATAAAACCCTAATACTAAGGTGAAACAAACTATTATGTGGAATAATTCTAAAAAAGTAAAGATAGACAATCAAGCTATATCACATTTGGCCATGTCAGAAAGCTTTTGGCACAACTTTTTGCTAAAAACCAATAAAGAGTTTTAGGTTGGCATATTTCTCATTTATGGGCAGCTAGATAGCACAATAGATGAAGAGCCAGGTCTGGAGTCAGAAAAACCTGACTTCAAGTGTGGCCTCAGACACTTACTAGTTTGGTGATGCTAGGTAAGCCACTTAACCATGTTTGCTTCAGTTTCCTCATTTGTAATATGAGTTGGAGAAGGCAATGTCAAACCACTTCAGTATTTTTGCCCCAAAATCCAAAAATGGGTCACAAAGAATTGGTCACAACTAAAAATAACTAAAATAACAGTACTCTCTATTAGTTTATCCCTTTCCTTTCTTCCTTTCCCTCCCACCTTCCCACAAGGAGGGTCAGGCCTTTCTTTGAAGCAAAATGTGTCTGATATACTCTCTTAGAGTCCAATCTAATGAGAGTAAGGTTTACACAATACTCATCGCCCTCCCTTCTTTCCCTCAATTATATTAGATCTTCTATGTCTCTTTATGAGATTTTGCCTTATTTTACCTCCTTTATTTTTACTTTATTTCTCCCCCCTTTTTTTCAGTATGATATCCCTTCCACCTCTA
>JAJPUD010003965.1:0-63464 GCA_023553655.1 Myrmecobius fasciatus
AAAAAAAAATCTATCTACCAGTGTAAATTGGCAAGTCTTTTCCAACTTCTAGTGGCTACTTTGGGGTACTGAGCAAATAAATAAATTAGTCCTAGTTACACAGATTGAATGTGTCAAGAGGAAGGACTTTAATTGTGATCTTTATGACTCTCTCTACCACACCATACTCTTCAAAAGAGATACAAAGAAATGTTGTTGTCCAGACACACAAATGGTAATTTAGTAATATTTTATATAAATTGATGGATGATTATTGTCAGCTATGAATGGAAATTAAGATGGGGACACACAATGGGAAAAGAGCATATCCTTAATTTGTCAAGCTTGGCAATATGGAAAACATCTAGGACCTTTTATAATCTAGCTCTTGATGTCCCTCTCAGAGACAGACTATTGGCCTAGGATTGATCCAGTATGATAACTGTCATGTTCTGAAATAGTTCTTAAGAAATATCTGAATGTTAACTTTAACCACAGAGTCTTGAAACAATTTTTTCACCTTTTGTACTGTTTTAAAAAGTATTATGGTACAAAAGCACTTTCACTAGTTTTTCTCTTCCAGAAGCTCCTCAGTATTCTTAATCTTCCTCCCTTATTCCCTCCCTCCCTTTATTTCTTTGTTCTTTCCTTTCTCTTTTTCTAGACTGTGTCTTCCTATTTTTCATAGGCTATAAGTACAGTAGCCACTCACAGACCTGAATTTCACTACTGACCAGAAACAGACTCTCTGACGTGGTCTACTTCCAACCTGGTGACTTTTTAGGTAGTCTGTGCCCCCAGTTGATCGAGACTCACCAAAGGTGAGATATTTTACTGCAGATACTTAAATGGTGATGATTCTGGGTAGCTCAGATTATCTGAGTTCAAGTGATGCATCAGTCTTAGCCTCTTTAGGAGCAGAGACTCTAGGTCTAGTCACCACACCTGGCCTCCATTTGTTTGTTTGTTTTTTTAAAGGAATGCATTATGATTGTCTAGTTCTATTAATAAGCCCTTTGATATTTTTTATTGGTATTGCACTAAATGTAAATTAAATTGGGGAGTTATTGTCATTTCTATTATTTTAATTTGGCCCATCCATGAGCAATTTACCTACTTATTCCAGCCTTCTTTTATTTTGGACAGTAAAATTTTATAATTATCTTTAAAGGGGTCTTGAGTATTCCTAAATAAATTAATGGCCAAATATTTGATAGTTTCTGTTGTTATCATAAAATGGGTTTGTTTTTGCTTTCTTGATCTTTATTGCTAAAAAATAAGAAAGCAGATGTTATTTTGGGGACTAATTTACATTATAGAACTTTACTAAATCCATTTTTCATCTCCATTATTTTTTCTTCTTACCTTCTGTAAAAAGTTTTGCCTCCCCACAGCACCAATCTTTCTTGGATAATTACAAAATCCTATATTTCCTTCAGTGGACGCATAGAATTCATAAATATGAATGTCTCCAAATCGCCGGATGAATTCCCTCCAAACATCTCCCCGCAAGCCATTACCAATTGCTGTTCTCACTCTATGATCACGATCATTGGGTTTCTGTGGGAAGAAGAGCCAAAGGTCATGGAATAAAGACATTTCACGGGACAGAAACAAATATCACCATTCACTTTTATTTTCTTTGTTAGTGATGACCTGACTTTGCCATGTAATGTTTTAATGCAGAGGTAGAATGGGCTAAAATGAGAGATAAGGGACTTCAAATCCAGTCCAAAGGGAAAGTCACCTGAATGCCTCTTAGAAGGGCAGTGAGTAAACTTACCATTAGTTGAAGTGGCTAAGAAATAGAGTGATGAATCAGTGGATTAGATTTGATATATAACACACAGTGGGCAATGACCATAGTAAATTAGTGTTTGATAAATCCCAAGACTCCAGCTTTCGAGATAAAAACTCACTATTGGACAAAAACTGCTGGGAGTGGAAAACAATAGGACACAAACTAGGTGTTAACCAACATCTCACATGATATATACCAAGATAAGGTCAAAATGGATGCATGATTTAGACATATAGAGTGATACCATAAACAAATTAGAAGAGTAAGGATCAGTCTTCTATTCAGATCTATGGGAAAAGGAAAAATTCATGACCAAAGAAGAAATAAAGAGCATTACAAAATGCAAAATAGATAATTTTGATTATATTAAATTAAAAAGCTTTTGTATAAACAAAACCAATGCAACCAAAATTAGAAGAGAAGCAGAAAGCTGGACAACAATATTTACAAGTGTCTCTGATAAAGCCTTCATTTCTCAAATATACAGAATACTAAATCAAATTTATAAGAATACAAGCCATTCCCCAATTGATAAATGGCCAAAGGATATGAACAGTTTTCAGATGAAGAAATCAAAGCTAGTAGAGGCCTATGAAGAAGTGCTCCAAATCACTTTTGATTAGAGAAATGCAAATTAAAACAACTCTTGAGATACCAGCTCACACCTATTAGATTGGCTAATAAGATAACAAAGAAAAGTGATAAATGTTGGAGAGGATATAGAAAAATTGGGACATTAATGCTTTAAGTAAAACACTAAAGTAATGGAACAATTAATAATTGGTGGAGTTGTGAACTGATTCAACCATTCCGGAGAGCAATTTAGAACTATGGCCAAAGGGCATTTCTTGAGTGGTATTTGAGTTGACTAATCCCCAAAGGAACTTGGTGTTCTAAGAGATAGGGATGAGGAGGGAAAACAATTTAGCAATTAAGAGATCTTTGGTAACTCTGCAGGCAGTAGTTTTGTTTGAGTTGTGGGGATGGAAGCCAGATTACAAATGAGAAATGAGGGAAAGCTGAAAAATTGAAGGCAATGAGTATAGAAAGCTTCTTCCTAGAAGTCTGGCTTGTGAAAAGGTGGAGATATTTAGGACTGTAGAATGAGAAATGGTGAAATCCAGTAAAGGTTTTTCTACCTTCATGGATTTTTACATGCTATTCCCCATAACCAGAACATATTTCTGCCTTGACTTTACCTGTTAAAATCTTTCAAGGTCCATTTCAGACGCCACCTGCTTCATAAAGCTGTTTTCTGTGATTTCTCCCATTTCAAATTGACCTCATAATTTTCTCAGATGATTTTGTCTGGATCTACCTTTTGCATATTCTACTATGCATTATACTTACTTGTATATGTCACATGCCCCTAATTGCAATGTAAATGTAAAGTGTTACACATATGTCACAGGCCACAATTCCCTAAACCAGAATATAATGTAATTAGAAAATATCTGACAAAATAAAAATACAGTTGAACAGAGATAACGTTAACATGTGGATTTTCCAAGTCAATATGCAGTCTACAGGTTTTTATGTGAGTTTGATACCACTGGTATAAACCAGGGGAAGACACAGAGAAGAGCTGTACTGCTGGATGAGCAAGCATGGATAAGTTGAGAAGTCTGCTTTGCTAATAAGGTCACCCAGCTACAGGAGCACATATACATGCAACTTCTTTGACATATATAATTGATATCATATTGCTTGCCTTCTCAGTGAGTGGAGAAGTGGCTAGAGGGAGAGAATTCAGAACTCATTTTTTTTCCCCAAAAGCTAGAAATAAATAAATAATAAATTGAAATTTTTAAAAAAGAGAAAAGAAATATACCAGCAGCTCTTTAAAGGAAGACTTTAGGTTGCACCTCCAACTTCATATTCCTAATACTTGCACAGGACCTAATACATAGTAGGTAATAAATATTTGTGGAATTGAATTGAAGGGCAATACAACATGGAAACCTTTCAGTGAAATCATCTCTTTTTTTTCCCAAAGGGCACAGTCCTGCCCTATCATACTTTTAAGTTTCAGAATAACCACCACTAGGGACTCTACAGTTAGCTCTTCTTAGCTCCGAGAAACCAAAATATCTAAGGGGACAATGGTCAGTCAATCAGTCAATCAACACATTAAATGCTTACTATGTGTCAGGCCTTATGCTAAGTTATGGGGATGTAAAAAGAGGCAAAAAAGATTCACAATTCCATGGAGGTGACTGCTCTCAAGGAGTTTACAGTCTCATGGGGGGGCCAGGGAAGCAGGGGGGGAAACGACATGCAAACGAACATATATAAAGCAAGCAAATGCTGAGTCGTGTGCAATTCTCCATAATCGCATCTGCAGTTTGCTTTGCAAAAACACTGGAATGTTTTGCCATTTCCTTCTCCAGCTCATTGTACAGATGAAGAATTGAAGTAAACAGGATTACATGATGTCACACAGCTGGTAAATATTTGAGGCTGGATTTGGACCTAGGGTTACTGCAGTGGAGGCGCTCTGTTCATTTGCTACCTAGTGGTCCATACAGGATAAATACGAACAAATCAATAGAGTGAAGGCATTAGAATTAAAAGGGACTGCAACATCTCCAAAAGTCAATAAAACTTTAAAAATAAATAAAACATTTATTAACCTTGTACCGCGTGTCTGGGTCTCTGCTACATCCTGGATAACCAAGAGAAAAGCCGGAGACCATAGCCCTATGGGAGAAGTATTCAACTAGCAAAGAGTTAAC
Organism: Myrmecobius fasciatus; assembly: GCA_023553655.1. Classification (NCBI taxonomy): domain Eukaryota; kingdom Metazoa; phylum Chordata; class Mammalia; order Dasyuromorphia; family Myrmecobiidae; genus Myrmecobius; species Myrmecobius fasciatus. The sequence continues at coordinate 4,516 of JAJPUD010003965.1, forward strand.
TAAAAATAGAAACAAAGATTATTAAAGCTACAAAGGACCTTAGAGATCAGCTAGTCCAACCTTTTCACTTTATGGAGAGGTTAAGTGACTTAAATCAAGGTCACCCAACTCATTAAAGGCAAAACTGGGTATATAATACTGCCCCAATGGAGCAGAATGGGAAGAATGAGAGGAAGCTATCTCCCAGTTGCCTCCAGTGGCCTAAGAGGAATATTCTTTGCTATAAATAAGCTCTAAGAAAAGATTTCAATGTGAAAGGCTGAAAGGAGGGTTTATATTAACAAGTGTTTGTGTATGGCAGGGCAAGTTATAAAGTGGGAAAGATTATTTTTATTCTTTCTCTTGACATCAGTCAGTCAATAACATTGATCAAATGTTTACTATGTTCCAGACACTTGGGAAGCATGAGGCATACAAAGAAAGGTAAAAACACATAGTCTGTGCCCTTATGGAGCTGCATATTTTAATGCAATTAACTATGCACTATATAGTAGATTTGCATCTTTATGAGCAATCACCCCCTTTTTAAAAAAAATAATACTATATTATGGAAATGCTTGTTTTTTCCATAAATTAAAAAATACAGTAAGATGTTTAAAATAACTATGTACTTTAAAAATATATATAATGAAAGAGTGTTTGCTGTCTTGGGGATGGGAAAGGAAAGAGAGGGAGGGAGAAAATGAATGTTATAAAAATGAATGTTGAAAACTACCTTTACAAGTAATTGGAAAAAAGAAAATATTATTAACTGGGGAAAGAGGAGAAAAAAAATAAACATAGAGTGTATTTGGAACATAATTTTAGAGAAGAGAGACTAGCAGAATATCCTCTTATGAATTCATTCAATTAATCATTTAAGTGATTGCTTTGTGTCAGGCATTGGGTTAGATGCTAAAGATATAAATCCCAAAATAAAAGAGCCCTTCCCTCAAGGTGCTTATTTTCCATGGGAGGAAAACAAGTACACAGAGAAAAAAAAGTCAGATTTCTTCAAGATTACAAGTACTTTACCTTCCCATCTTAGGATCTGCTATACACTTTAGTCTGCATTAAAATCACAGTTACTTCTTCTAGAAGTACACACATTTGAATCCATTTTCTTTAATTTTAACATAGAAGGTATAGATTTTTAATAAGAGGAGATTTTGATTAGAGAAGAAAGGCAATGGAGGTGGGAAGGGTGGGAGGAGGTCACTTTGGCCAGAATCATTGAACAAGTATCTATAGAGAGGAAGGAGAAGCTCTCATTATGGGACTTGGGAAGTAAGGCGACTCCTGATAGAGAGCAGTCAGTCAGTCAATAAACATTTATTTGGAGTGGTATGTGGAATGGAAAAAAAAATCAGATGTTGGCAAATGTAGGTTTAGGTGGGAACCAGGGATAGGAGAAGGACACAGGCTCCCCAGAAGTGGGCATCTGTACATATTTTTCACCTAGATTCTTAATCCTGTGTAAGTGTGTAAAATGATCCCTGTGTTACATGACGTAAACTGAGCCTGTGGTATTATGACTATAAGCTCTTGCTCACTCCCACCACAAGTAAGCTCTGCACCTGCGAGGTACTGCCTACTTCCCACGCACCCAGAACACCTGCTCCAAATATTGCATCTTCCAGCTTCTGTCTTTGATGGAACTATGCAGATTTCCTGGCTGAGGCAAGGACATTGCTAGGTCAGAAAGGCTTTTTATCTTTCACTTGTAGGATTATTAACTTTTTTTTTTGGGGGGGGGAGAAATGATGTTAAGCCTGTCGTCTGCATCTGTTATTATGCTTTCTTTTCAGTATATTTTGTGAGATGGAATTGGATTTATTTAGACAGCCTTTGAAAAGCAGCAAAGAGTAGTAGACAGAAAATCAAGAAAGACTGAGGATTTGAAAGATGGGAAAAGGAAGCAGGAAGATAAGATAGAATGAGATAGGAAAAAAGAGATATAAAAAGAAAAAATAGAGAAGAAAAAAGGATGCATTTTCAGAATGAGGAAGAACTTGGGTTCTGGCATATATTGGCTGTGTGATCTTGCCAACTTCTAAGTTCAACAGGAAACTCTCTAAGGTTATAAGTTGCCGAGCAGTTGTTGGAAGCTCCACTGGCAGCAACAATTTCCTTAGCAAAAATTCCCTATAGCAATACATGGAGAAGTTGGGTTTAATGCCCTTCTTTGCCACTAAACAAAACAAAACAAATCATTTGACTAACCAACAACCTTCCAACCAACAAACTTGCTATCAGTATGTACCAAGAGCTCTTGGAAGTTCTAATGGAGGTATTTGGTAACATAAACACGAATCAGTTCCAAAACAGAACAGGTCAGATTACCTATCGATGCTACTTCTTCTTTGGGACTGTGAGAATCCAGAAAACTCAAGTGCAGAAAGGCATTTAGCGAGGATGGTGGAGTAGGTCAGAAATTCCCAATTTCTTCCACAAACAGACAGAATTCTGCCACAAAATGGACATAGAGCAGCAAAAATAAAAGGACAAAGCAATTGTCCTCCTCAGACAACTTGAGAGGACCTCGGAAAGACAGAATCTTCAGAACTGAGGTTTGGCCAGAGTGAAATGAAAACACCTAATGATCATGTTGAGGACTTATCTGGACCTTATTTTTCTGACTGCTTCTATTATGACACTTTTCCACCAAAGTTATGCCCAAAGGACCAATCTCAGGCTCATACAAAGACAGCTGAAGGGCCCTTAGAAGGCATTTTAATACATGTTAATTATGTTAAAATATATGACAAATCGAATACATGATTTGTACAGTTATCTTGCTGCACAAGAAAAATCGGATCTACAAGAAAAAAAAAAACCCCGAGAAGGAAAACAAAATGCAAGCAAATATTAACAGAGAGCATGAAAATACTATGTTGTGGTCCATGCTCAGATCCCACAGGCCTCTCTCTGGGTATATATGGCTTTCTTTATCACTAAACAATTGGAACTGGTTTGAAACATCTCATTGTTGAAGAGAACCGTGTCCATTAGAATTGATCATCATATAGTCTTGTTGTTGCCGTGTATAATGATCTCCTGGTTCTGCTCACTTCACTCAGCATCAGTTCATGCAAGTCTTTCCAGGCCTCTCTGAAATCATCCTGTTGGTCGTTTCTTACAGAACAATAATATTCCATGACATTTATATACCATAATTTATTCAGCCATTCTCCAATTAATGGGCATCCCTTCAGTTTCCAGTTTCTATCCACTACAAAAAGGGCTGCCACAAACATTCTTGCACATGTAGGTCCCTTTCCCTCCTCTAAGATCTCTTTGGGATATAGGCCCAATAGAAACACTGCTGGATCAAAGGGTATGCACAGTTTGATAACTTTTTGAGCATAGTTCCAAAATGCTCTCCAGAATGGTTGGATCTGTTCACAGTTCCACCAACAATCTATCAGTGTCCCAGTTTTCCCACATCCCCTCCAACATTCATTATCTTTTCCTGTCATCTTAGCCAATCTGACAGGTGTATAGTGGTATCTCAGAGTTGTCTTAATTTGCATTTCTCTGATCAACAGTAATTTGGAGCACCTTTTCATGTGACTAGAGATAGTTTTAATTTCATCATCTGAAAATTGTCTGTTCATATCCCTTGACCTTTTTTCAATTGGAAAATGGCTTGAATTCTTATAAAATTGAGTCAATTCTCTATATATTTTTAAAATGAGGCCTTTATCAGAACCCTTAAACATAAAAATGAGGGGCAGCTAGGTGGTGCAGTGGATAGAGCATCAGTCCTGAAGTCAGAAGGACCTGAGTTCAAATCTGACCTCAGACACTTAACACTTCCTAGCTGTGTGACCCTGGGCAAGTCACTTAACCCCCAATTGCCTCAGCAAAAAAAACAAACAAAAAAAAAAAGAAAGAAAAAAATGTAAAAATAATTTCCCAATTTATTGCTTTCCTCCTAATCTTGTCTGCATTAGTTTTGTTTGTTCAAAAACTTTTTAACTTAATATAATCAAAATTATCTATCTGGTGTTCAATTAAAAGTTCCAGTCTTCTTTGGACACAAATTCCTTCCTTCTCCACAGATCTGAGAGGTAAACTATCCTATGTTCCTCTAATTTATTTATAATATCACTCTTTATGTCTAAATTATGAACCCATTTAGATCTTATCTTGGTATGTGGTGTTAGGTGTGGGTCAAGCCCTAATTTCTTCCATACTAGTTTCCAATTTTCCCAGAAGTTTTTGTCAAATAGTGAGTTCTTATCCCAAAAGCTGGGGTCTTTGGGTTTGTCAAACACTAGATTGCTAAAGTTATTGCCTAAGTTGTCCTGTGATCCTATCCTATTCCACTGATCGACTGCTCTATTTCTTAGCCAGTACCCAAACAGTTTTGATGACCTCTGCTTTATAATACAGTTTTAGATCTGGCACAGCAAGGCCACCTTCATCAGCATTTTTTTTTTCATTAATTCCCTTGAAATTCTTGACCTTTTGTTCTTCCAGATGAACTTTGCTACTATTTTTTCTAGATCTGTAAAATAATTTCTTGGGAGTTTGATTGGTGTGGCACTAAATAAGTAGATTAATTAAGGTAGTATTGTCATTTTTATTATATTTATTCAGCCTACCCATGAGCACTTGATATTTTTCCAACTGATTAGGTCTGACTTTATTTGTGTGGAAAGTGTTTTGTAGTTTAGTTCGTATAGTTCTTGACTTTCCCTTGGCAGATAGATTCCCAAATATTTTATACTATCGGCAATTATTTTGAATGGAATTTCTTTTTGTATCTTTTGCTGCTGAACTTTGTTGGTAATATATAAAAATGCTGATAATTTATGTGGATTTATTTTGTATACTACAACTTTGCTAAAGTTGTGAATTGTTTCTAGTAGTTTTTTAGTTGAGTCTCTAGAATTCTTTAAGTATACCATCATATCATCTGCAGAGTGATAATTTGTTTTCCTCATGACCTATTCTAATTCCTTTAATCTCTTTTTCTTCTCTCATTGCTAAAGGTAAGATTTCTAATACAATATTGAATAGTAATGGTGATAATGGGCAGCCTTGTTTCACTCCTGATCTTATTAGGAATGGTTCTAGTTTGTTCCCATTACATATGATGCTTGCTAATGGTTTTAAATAGATGCTACATTATGTTTTCCTTTTCAGGTTTTTTTTTTTTTTTATAGATCCGATTTTCTTGTACAGCAATATAACTGTATAAATATGTATATACATGTTGGATTTGTCAAATATTTTAACATAATTAACATGTATTAGACTTCCTGCCGTCTAGGGGAGGGGGTGGGGGGAAAGAGGGAAAAATTTGTAACAGAAAGCTTTGCAAGGGTTAATGATAAAAAATTACCCATGCATATGTTTTGCAAATAAAAAGCTTTAATAAAAAAATAAATAGATGCTACTAATCATTTTAAGGAAAAGTCCATTTATTTCTATATTCTCTAGTGTTTTTAATAGGAATGGGATTTTATCAAATGCTTTCCTTATCTTTTTTTTTTTTTTTTTTGCTGAGGCAATTGGGGTTAAGTGACTTGCCCAGGGTCACACAGCTGTTATGTGTCTGAGACCAGATTTGAACTCAGGTCCTCCTGACTTCAGGGCTGGTGCTCCAAATGCTTTCCTTAGAAGGCATTTTAACCCCTCTCATTTTAGAGATGAGGAAATAGACCCAGAGAGTTAAAGTGATTTACCTAAGATGACAAAGTCATTAAGTAACCTTAGATTTGAACCTGCTTCCAAATCAACTTCATATGTTCTAGTTACACATAATAACAGATGGCATTTATAGAGTTCTTTAAGATTTTCAAAGCACTTTATCATTTGAGGATGAATTAATACCTCATTTAATCTTCTCAATAATTCCTTGAGATGGGAGCTTTAGGCATCAATTTCCCTATCTTACAGATGAGGCCCACAGGGGTGAAGTCACTTGCCTAAGACTATTAAAGTCCCAGAACTGAGATTTGAACTCATTGCTTTTGACTTCAAATTTGGACCCCATTACATTAAAACATAGTCACATAGCAAGTGAGTGGGAGATGCAGGAGTCAAACAAGTTTTTCTGACTTTCAGCCTTTCAGTAAAATGAAGCTACTTTGACAAATGTTTGACAACAACATTTTAAGATTTTCCTGTTTCCTTAGTGTTTTAGAATATAATCTCCTTGAAGATGGAGACTCACCATTTAATTTTGTATTTCCAGCACCTTCCAAAGTGCTTGGCTTATAACAGGTGCTTAATAAATGTTTGTTAATTGGATAATAGCCTAATTGTGAAGCTAACTTGATTAAGTTGTTTTATTTCCATGTCTATAACAGGTTCTCTTCTTCAGTTATAGTATCTGCCTAATTTTTTTCTCGTAATAAGTTCTTATAAAAAAAAGCACCTTTATTGCTAAGCTAATTTGTGCTGTAGAAAATCAAGTGGAAACTTCTGGGAAAACCGATTACTAACACACAAAATAAATTTTTGGAAGTATCAGGTTAATGTCCTGCTATCTGCCACTGCAACTTTCCCTCATTATCCCTTATTCCACATATCCAATCTGCTGTCAAATCTCCACAAAATCTTTTGCATTTGACTTATAACATAGCTACCACCTTAATTCAGGCCATCATTACCTCTTGCTTAAATTATTGGAATGGTTTGTGATGCAACAGATGAAATACTGGCCCTGAAGTGAGGAAGACAGACCTGAATTCTAGTCCAATTTCAGACACTTACTAGGTATGTGATCCTGGACCCATCACATAACCTGAATCACTTTCCTCATCTGTAAAATGGAGATAAAAATATCAAACTACCTTCAGGGCTGTTGTGAGGACCAAAAGAAATGATAATTGTAAAGTTCTTAGCATAGTGCCTGGCACATAGTGAGCACCATAAAAATGTTAGATAGCCCTCTCCTCCAGTTCCCCTTCCCTTTCCCACTTTTTTTTTTCCTTATTAGTCAGACTGGCTCTAACCTTTCACTCCAGTGCATCCAAGTACAATGCTGCTAAAGTAATTTTCCTTAAGCATAGATTTAGCCTTGTGACTCCTACTCAACAAATTCCATCACTTTCCTATTTTTTCTATTATCAGATATAAACTCTTCTATCTTTTAAAGCCCTTTTTAAGAGCAACTAGGTGGTACAATAGATAAAGCACTGGCCCTGCAGTCAGGAAGACCTAAGTTCAAATCCAAACTCCGACCTTGGGCAAATCACTTAAACTCAATTAAAAAAAAAAAACACCTCTGTTACTTGTTCCCAGTCTATCTCTCCAGTTTTAATGGGAATGACTCTTCCTTTGTAGATATAGCTAAAGCAACAACTTCAAATTGGGGTCTTTCTTGATCACCCCATCTGTTAAAGCCCCCTCTCCCAAAAGATTCTGCACTGGGATTATTGTATTCATTCACTTTATAACTGAATATATGTACATCCATCAATTCATGTATTTGTCTTTTTCCTCATCAGAACTCAATCTCTTTGAAGGCAGGGATTTTATTTCAACTTTTGCTTGTGTTCCTAGCACATTGCCTGAGCACATGATAGGTCCCTTAATATATTAATTATATGTTATATTATATGTATATATAATATATATATATTAATATATAAAAATTAATTGACTGGGAACCAAGCTTTTCTCTGTTTAATGAATTTTCTGTTTTTTACTCAAGAGTAATATTAAAGAGAGGGCAGATACTCAGAATGAGCTCAAAGCAAACTCACTATTAAATGATGTTACCACTATTTTATTTCTCTCTTTAAATGTAACAAAGTTGCTTGAGCTCAACAAATGTTGATGGCAAACATTTAACAAAATAAAATGCAATACAATAGAGATAATGTTAATCTGTGGTTTTCTAAGTCAATAAGTAGCCTGCTGGGATCTAGTTAAATTTTACATCACTTTGTGGATATGTGAATGTGGATAGATATTCCAGGCCTTGGAGTTCTGGAACTGGCTTCTGACTGTGACAGAGTGTTAAGAGGCTCATAATGTGAAGCAATAAAAAAAATCCTCTAATTGGCTACTGAGTCAGAAGAGTGGATAATTCAGTGGACCATTTAAAAGGGAAGAAAACTTCTGCCTGAACTCTCTTGGTAACCTAATGGCCACTCCCAATGTAGAATTGTGCAATGTGGATTCAATCAGGCAAGTTTGCACAGGGGAGTTCTGTTCAACTCCACCCTTCTAGTATTTGTTTTCTCCTAATTTTAGGCAAACAAATATCCCATGGTGTATGTGTCCAGGACTTACAGATACTTGTAAATTTTGAGTTCCAAAAATTTCAGAGAACTTTAGAGGCCTTTGAGTCAGAGGATATAACATCTCAGGAGCTTTATCCCTGAAGAAATCCATAAAAAAGAAGACTGAATTAAGAATGGAAGCCTCTTATATTTGTGATTCATAAAATTACCATAATTAGGAGAGGGTTAAAGGGAAACTTCTTAGATGATAGGAAGGGATCAAAGGTAAGAGTAGAAGAGGTTGACTTTGGCAAAGAAAAGGGTCACCAATTTGTCTATAGACAGCGTAAAGGCACAGAGAGTTGGGAGATTATGACTTTCCAGGTGTAAAACAGAAAAGGGAAGGAAAGCTAGGTGTGAAGTGTTGGGACTAGAGTAAGGAAGACTCCTTTTCTTAATTCAAATTTGGTCTGAGACACTATGTGATTCTGGGCAAGTCACTGAACTGCACTGCTTTCAGTTTTCTTACCTACAAAATAAGCTGGTGAAAGCAATGGGAAACCACTCCAGTATCTTTGCCAAGAAAACCCCCATTAGGATTATGAAGAGTCAGACATGACTGAAAAACTCCCCATCTCTGCGTCTAGAGAGATGGATTGATAGTAAGACAGAGTGTTTATTAAGATTTATTATGTTCAAGTACTGGAGATTTGCATACAAGCAAAGAAGATGATTTTTCCTTAAATTTACATTCTAAGGCAGGAAGCCAACCTGTATCTATTTCTGGGACAGTCTATTTTGGGGGAGTGGATGTCAAGGGGTTTGGCTATTAAATTACTGGAATTGTCTTAAAGACATATACTATTAATCCTTTTATCCTAATTTTTCAGAAGGCTTGAGATGCAACACACTAATAAGGTTTGTGTAGTGTCTGGAGATAGCTAAGCATAAACAAGTTTATTATCCTAAAGTACAAAGGGAGCTCCCGTTAGAACTAATAGGAACAACATAGACTCTCCCCCGAGACTGGTAGCTGACAGGCTGAGGCATTATGGGTAGAGACAAAAAGATCAACAGATGGAGACCATATGGGCTACTGTATTTTAATCAAGAAAAATATGACCTTGTAGCCAAGTAAGATGCTAATGTGAAAGAAAATCAGTCATGAAATAAACAGACACTGAGAGGCTAGAGTCTTTTTCGCCAAGAATGCTGTGCTGAGGCAGTTACTGAAATGATTCCTGGCAAACTTTCTGAACAATCAGGATGAAATAACTCATATTTTACACCTTTACGATATTCATTGGTTTGGTGGTCCAACATCACTTTTTTTTTCAAAAGGACCTAACCTTACCACCTGCTTCTTATTCACAGGTTGGTGTGAGAAAGACCCGAGTTCAAAAAGAGTTTCAGATAGACATTTACTAGTTTTGTGTCCCTGGGTTCGTTGGATAAAGTGCTAGGTCCAGAGTTCTGAGTTCAAATCCAGCCTCAGACACTTACTAGCTATGTAATCCTGGGCAAGTCACTTAATCTGTTTGCCTCAGTTTCCTCATCTATAAAACTGGGACAATAATAGCACCTACTTCCAAGGGTTGTTTTAAGGATTAAATAAAATTGTAATTGGAAAGCAATTAGCACAGTACATAGTAAGCACTATAAAAATGTTAGCTAATATTATTATTACTTAGTCTAAACTGGGTCACAGAGGAGCATGACTTTGCTGAGGAAAGAGTCTGGATATGGAATCACAGGATGTGAATTTGAATACTAGTCTTAGCTCCCGATATGATTTTAGGTCTCCTGGGGCCCAAATTTCCTTATTTGTACAATGTGAGAATTTCACTAAGAATCTCTTAAGATTCAAACAGAAATCAACAATATGTATAGGAAAATACACAGCACTTCAGCACTATGCTTAGCAGTCATTTTAAACAACAGAAATCAATAAAAAAAGGACAGAAATGCAAAAAACATGGTACTAGATAGATTGCAAAACAAAACAAAACAAAACAAAACAAAACATCTGATTACAGAATAAGAACTGAAACAAGAGGGCCAAGAGTTATTTAGTTTGACCTCAACTGGAAACATGAGGGTTAGGAGACTTAAATTTTTCCTTGCTTTGAACATGTCTACAAATGATTTCAAAAGTAGACATTGATTTTGGGTTACAAATAAATTTTAAATAGTAAATAAATTCACAAATATGGGATCTATGAGTAATGAAGATTGACTTTGCCAGCTTTATAAAGAGCTTTAGGGTTTGCCCAGTGCTTTACATATGTTAACTCATAGTATGTGCCATTATTATCCCCACTTTAAAAATAAGAAAATTGAGGCACACAGAGATCATTTAAGGGACTTGTCTAAGTGTCTCACTGCTAGTATTTGAGGGAAAATCCAAATGCACCCTACTTTGTCACATGACTACCACTTACTTAGCAAACATATTCTTGGATAGGCTGATAGATCTTGATCAATCTACATTATTCTTTTCTCACAATAAATCTATTCTTTCCATCCTCATACCCTTACCTCCCCCCAAAAGATTTCATTTTTAAGAAAGTTTTTTTTACCCCAAGAAATACAATTGCTTCCTAATGTTTGTTTCTAGAACAGAGTTCAGCAAGTCCTGGGCTTGGCATTAAAGGCCCTCCAAGGTCTGGTCCGATCTACAATTTTAATTTTATTTCTCTATTTCCCAAAGAACACTTTTTATTATAACCAATGTTCTATTCACTATCTTGTTCTTCTTTTTGGTTTTGAATTTTCTTTTCTATTCATCCTACATAGATCTGTTTAAGTACTAGCTCCTCTATAAAAGCCTTTGGGACTAAGTCAGATCACAGTGATCTTTACCTAAAGGATCAGAAGATCAAAGATTTGAAACTGGAATAGAAATCACAGAGGCTAATACCCTAATAATAAAGTCCAGAAAGTTTAAATGATTTTTGCATAAGGTCACCCAGCTAGCTAGCAAGTGCCCAAGGTGGAATTCACACCCACATCTTTCTGGCTTCAAATCCAGCACTCAATCCACTATGCTATTTTATATTCTATGCTCCCATAACATTATGAAGTCCTGGACAAGAAACTGCAGACCCTATGAATATAGGGTGGTTGTTGTTGTTTTTTTTTTTAATCACTTCTACTGATCAAAAGCAAGGACTATAGAAGAGAAAGGCAGACATAGTAAAGGCAGCTAAGAAATTGCTTTCTAAGAATTGAATTTTTAGATCATAGTTTATAAGATAGGAATGGTGGAATCCTAGCAAAATTTACTAAGATGAGATTTTAAAAGAATAAATATAAAATCTCAAGGGCAACTAGATGACATAGTAGCTAAAGTGGGGCCTGGAGTCAGGAAAAATCATTTTTGTGAGTTCAAAACTGGCCTTAGACACATATTAGATTTGTGACCCTGGAAATCACTTAACTCTGCTTGCCTCAGTTTCCTTATCTGTAAAATAACCTGCAGAAGTAAATGGCAAACCACTCCAGTATCTTTGCCAAGAAAAACTCAGAAGAGTCATGAAATGTCAGTCATGACTGAAATGACTGAACAACAATTATTAATCAGATACCACCTTGTATTTATTGCTTTTTCAGCAATATATATATATATATATATATATATATATATATTACATCTCCATTAGAGAATAAACTCCTTAATGGTAGGTATGCTGTGTCCACAGCACTTAGTACAGTGCCTTGTTCACAAGAGACAATAAATACTGATTGTTTTATCTGGTCCTTTAGAATATATATATATATATGCAAATAACCATTTTACAAGGTTGTTGCTTGTCCTTCGTTCTCAGAGACTGATGGCAATGTCTTAACTTGCAAGTGGACTGGATTTAAGTGAGGCAGAGCTGGGCAACATCATCAGCCTCCCTCTCCTCCAGAGTCAATGAAATCCAGTTGCAAGACATGAGTCAAGATGACTGGCGATGGTTCAGGATGAAGTGGGTGACTGAGGCTTTTCTAAATTAAGGGTCTTTTCCAGGTCTCACTTTGCCCATTCAAGGACTAAGTTTTGAGACAAAAGATGGCCCAATGTTTTGTAATAAACAAGAGTGGTACAAAGAATTACAGAAATCCAGCTTAACTCTGGCTCATGGGATTAGAGGAGGTTTATAAAAGAAATAAACTGGATCTAAAGAATGGGAGGAATTTTGTAGGCAGTGATGGCAAGGATGGCTTTTCAGGTGAAGAGAATGGAATGAGCAAAGCCCTGGGATATGGGAAAGGGAAAGGTGAATCTGGGGCAGGGGACTGAATGATTAGCATCCTGAAAAGGAAAAGAAATCATCCTGAGAAAGCTGTTACAGAATCCCTGAATCTAATCTTCTCTGTTATGTGCACCTAGCAATATGGGCTTAGAGTGAGTAACTCACATATGTTCATTTTTGCCCTTGTCCAGTTGTAGCTCCTAAAATTATGGCTCCCTCACTGATGAACATCAGCCAATAAATTGGAAATTCTGTTGGCTCAGCCATTAAAAAAAAAAAAAGATTCTGTAAATGAAGAAAGGCGATGCTAATTTTAGTCCAAGTTATTAATGTGTATCAGAATCTTCTGAAATACAGCATAATATAATATGATGGACTTTTAAGCCATATCAGAGTGTGTCAACATTTTGGCCTGTGTGGGTTTACCTCAGGCATGTTGCACAAATACCGTAGCAGCTCACCGATGTACTGTATGACTGTCACTTTGTATTTTCTGCAGTCTTCCCAGAAGTGGCTTGCTGAAAATTTGGTTCGCAAAGCTAAAGTAGCACCTATAAACCACAGAAAAGATGAAGAATTGTTATATGAGAACAATAAAGAAGCCCAAAGGTTTTATTACACCCTTTCCAATTAAAATGTTTATTTTCTTTGATGAATGAAAATTCAAATATTAGCATCTTCCTACATCTGTTTATCATGATACAATTGGAATCTTAGAGAAAAAGATGGTTTAGAAATACATTTCTGTTTATTGTTTGATCTTTCTCCTTTTTTGATATATAAAATTCCAAGACTTAAAGAGAAAGTCTTCACAGAAAGATCTCACTAATTTCTACTATGAAATCTTGTCAGGTATGGAGGCAGGCAGGTCCTCCATGATGCTGGAAAGACAATGGACAGTTTGTCACCTGAAATGGAATTTAAATAATTTCTAGGAGGTTCATTGCTAACTGGAAGACTGGCCACTAGGTTAATGAATGTTTGCCTAGATAATAATATCTGGCAATTCAGGCAATCTACTAAGAAGTCTATAAATTGTATTTGTAATGGTGGAAGGATGAAACTTTTAAGGGATTGCATTAAATTTAGAAAACAAAACAAAACCCAGTGTTCTTATTTCTTGCAAAATAGACTGTACATACTAAGAAGAAGCTCTTCATAGGGATTTCAATTGGCTTTCCTAGCTTATATACTAACTGGATAATTTAAATTAAGCAAAGAACTAGGGCAAATCACTTAATGCTGTTGGGGCTGTCTTTTCATCTGCCAAATGACAGAGTTAAATGTGGAGATCTTGAAAGTCCCTTCTGGATCTAGCATTCTGTGATTCTTTAACACAACTGACTGTTATATAAGTAAGAAAGAAACTTTATTCATGTGTTTACAGGAGAATTATAAGGACACTTGACCTCCTAACCCTCATCAGAAACAACATGTATATTTTGAGGGCTGAGAGTTGGCATAGTTGCCAATGTATATAATTTGCAACTGTTCTCTATAATGATCACGTGAATGCTAGCTTAATGACTTATTTTGGAAAGTCCAGCTTCAAACTTTGTGTGAATCTAGAAATCTCCTTAAGAATGACAAACAATTTTAATCATATCTATAAAAAGGAAATAGGATTTCTGTACCAGGCTGGGAAAATGCTACTTATTTGAATATTAGAAACAAAAACATTTTTGTTTATTGTTTGAGCTTTATCCTTCTTGGTACATGAAATCCCAAAGCCTGAAAACAGGATCTTTATAAAAAGATCTCCATTGAAGTTTTGCTGTGGAGTCCCATCATGATATAGAGCAAAGCTTCTTAAACTGTGGAACCAAAAAATAATTAAAAATCAAATACATAATGAATCTGAGTTGTTTCTGGCAGTGCTTGCCCATTTTCACTGCAGCCTTTTTTATCTATATTATTTTTTTGGGGGGGTGTGAGGCAATTGGGGTTAGGTGATTTGCCCAGGGTCATACAGCTAGTATTAAGTATATAAAGTCGAATTTGAACTCAGGGTCTCCTGACTCCAGGCTGGTGCTCTATCCACTGTGCCAACTAGCTGCCCCTAGCCCTGGTTCTGAATATCCAACATGCATATTTTGCACTGTGCATGCATGAATGCTGCCAGAAACACCTTGATTCAGATTGAGATAGGATCATGTAAAAATTTCTCGGACAAAAAGGGGTTGAGGTCCACTTACTATTTTTTTCCCCCCTCAAATCTGAACCAAAGTGCTTTTGGTGGCAATCATGCATGCACAATGCAAAGTGTATATTGTGTGTTCAGAAACAGCAAAAAGGGGTTGAGGTCCACTTACTATTTTTTTTCCCCTCAAATCTGAACCAAAGTGTTTTTGGTGGCAATCGTGCATGCACAGTGCAAAGTGCATGTTGTGTGTTCAGAAACAAGGCTGTAATGAAGTTGCACAATGCAACATGGGCAAGTGCTGCCAGAAACACTTTGGATTTATTACATGTTTGATTTTGAATTAATTTTTGGTCATTGCATTCAGAAACCTTTTACTGTTGCCATATTTTTTGCAATCTTCACATTCAGTTAGAGGATAGGCTTGGGGAATTGGGGAAGACTGGGAATAGTCTTCCAGGTGAAACTTTTTTTTTCCTTGACAGATAGAAAGCAAGATTTTAAATATTTACTCATTTAGTGTAACCTTTTGAAAAGGACTTGTGACCTTGAAAAAACGATGGTACCTAAATAAGACAATAAATTTTTCTAACTCTTTTAAGTGCTCTCTATAAAATGCTAGCTATTATTTGCAGAAGATAATAACAACAGATTAAATAACTCTTTAAGGCTTGTTATATCGTCCCATTAGAACTTCACAATAAGCCAGTGAGAAAATTATGGCAGGTGGTGTTTTCTCCATTTTAAATAAGAAAACTGAAGTATAAAGTGGTCTGGTGATCTGCCAATTACTCGGCTGGTAAGTCTAAGGTAGAATGTGTACAGTTATTCATTCCAAATCCTGCTCTCTGCCCAAATATACTGCCTCTCGGGAAGACAATTTGAACAACCACTTTCATTCAATGAGGTGATCTAGCAGCAGGCAGGAATAAGAAATCTGTTCTCCAAAGTCATTCCCGACTATAGCTTTCTTGTTGTCAGGAGCCCTGAAAGCATGGCTCATTCTGAGAAAGGTCAATGCTGACAAATTAGGAAAATGTGCATGAAACCAGATTGTAAGCTCATTGAGGGCAGGACCTGCCTTCTGCCTCTTTTTGTATTTCCTGCACAGTGGCTGGTACATAGTAGGTGTTCCATATAAATATAACAGGATTTCTGAAACTCAAAGTTGCAACTTTCTGCAATAACCTCTGAATCAAAATATCAGAAAGGAGTGCTGGCTTATTTTCATTTGGGGAGGCAGAATTAGGTAGGGGAGGCAGGTGTGTCTGATTTCTCTACCTGCCCCAGCAATCTTTTTATTGGTATAATCTTATCATCCTGTAAAATCTCATCACTCCCCTCTGACTCTCTGATTGGAAGGTGAGGACATAAACTCCAAATCTTTCAGGAGAGAGCTCGGCTCACACATCTCATTTCTCATCTGGCAATAGTTCTTTGGACTTCTTTGACTGACTTTTCCAAAATACTCTCCAGGTACATTCTTCCTCTCCTTACATCCTCCCCCTACTTTTCAGAGTTCTATTTTTTATTTTTTAATTTTGGTGTTTTGTTCTCCCCTCTCAAATAGCTCCCTGGGGGCTTGGTTAAAAAGAAGGGCTGTGGCAAAAGCTTAGTACTACCTCCAATTTAAATTATGCTTTTATTTATTTAGGTGAGAGGTAGTACGGCATAAAGGGCAGGATGCTGGTCTCAAAGCCTACCACCGGGTCCTCTCTGAGCCATCCTGGCCATGTGACCTTGGGCAGGTTACTTACCCTGTGTTAAGTGTTTGCAGTTTCAGGCATTTCTCCTAAGACTGTAAAACTGTAGTCAGACCATGCCATGTGTTGATCTGCATTGGCAGAGGGGGTTTTCTCATTGGGGGTTTTCTCTTGTAATAAAACAACAACAAATTACCTAGGATATGAGCATTGACAGCAGACTGTCAACTCCAGGACAGGTTTTCATGGTGTCTTCATTAGAAAAAGGTCCCTTTAGATTCTAAATACAAGGATTCTCTTCTGCCTTTCTTGGTATCTTCAGAGATTTGTAAAGGGCCTGGCACATTTCTTTTTTGCTCACAACATAGTATTTTAATTTTTTTTTTTGCCATGAGGAACTCAGGCACATTGAATCTTTAAATTGCCCAAAGAAGGGTATCTGGGCAGTTGGGTTTCCAAGCTCTTCACTTGGCCAGGCCTTGGGTTTCCTTGCTTCTCTTCCACTTTATCACCCTTTCTTTACTTCCCTGAACTTGAATCGGAGAAATCTTTGAGCCTCTGAGGTTAATCATTATCATGGCCATTCCAACACCAATCCAGGGTGGGAAATGGCTGGAGAATGTGGAAATCGTGGGTTGTGTGGTGGATTTTCCTAGGCACACTTCAGTGAAACTCACAGCACACCCGTGGAGAACAATTTTTTTATGATGTAGAATCTGACCCTTTAAGCTGCAAACTCTTTTGAGATGTGGGTGTTGACTGCATCCTTAACACAAAGGGCAAGCTTACCTTTTATGATGCATCCATGCAGTCCAACCAGGAGGGCAGCACTGTGATACAAGGGCAGAGAGGTATAGATCACATCCTCCGAAGTGACATTGCTGGCTTCAACGATGCCGCTGGCATACCATATACGCCAATGATTGATCACTGCAGCTTTGGGGAGACCTTTGCAAAGACACAGCAGAAAGACTGAATAGGCTGAGGGAGACCATCTGCAAACATGTCATTATAATACACATCCATAGTGCTTTCAAGATTAGCAAAGCCCTTTCCTCATAACAAACCTGTGAGGTTTTATAACAGGTGGCGTTTTAATGTTTGCAAAATGCATTCTCTACTGTCTCTTATTTGATTCTCATTATAATGGATTGAGGTCAGTTATGTGGTGCAATGGATAGAGTGCCAGACCTAGAGCCGGGAAGATCTGAGTTCAATGTGAACTCAGTGCAACAAAATCAAAAAGGAGGAAGACATCAGATTATGAAGAGCTTTTTTGGGGGGAAGGACAAATGAAAGATTTTTATTTAAATATACAGAATAGAACAGAAAGAGTTCAGAAGGGACTATAGATATTAGGATAGTTTTGAAAGTAATATATAGAATTTATTATATAAATATTACAAAAGACATATATACATGTATATTTAAAAACAAAAAGTATGAAATAGAAATTTAATTTCATAAATAAGCCTCTTCGCATAATCTTGTTACCATGTACAATGTTTCTTGATTCCACTCGCTTCACTTAGCATCAGTTCATGTTAAGTCTCTCAGGCCTCTCTGAAATCATCCTGCTGGTCGTTTCTTACAGAACAATAATATTCCATAACATTCATGTACCATAACTTATTCAGCCATTCTCCAATTGATGGGCATCCATTCAGTTTCCAGTTCCTTGCCACTGCAAAAAGGACTGCTATAAATAGTTTTGTATATGTGGGTCCTTATAAAGAGCTTTCAATGCCAAATAGAAGAGTTTATATTTGATCCTGGAGGTAATGGGGAGTCCCTGATAAAGGGGTGGGAGGCAGACAAGGGTTAAGGGAGGTAGCAAAATACACTTTAGAAGATTTGGCAAGCGTATTCAAGTGTCCCCATTCTTCAAAAACTTTCATCAGACTATCCTATCATAATTACTGAAAAGTTATGAATTATTTAATCTGATAGTCTTTTCTCATTTCTCATCCTTCTCAACCTTGTTGTTAAGTCATTTTTCAGTCATGTCTGTTCCTTTATGACTCCATTTGGGGTTTTCTTGACAAAAATACTGGAGTACTTTTCCATTTCCTTCTCCAGCTCATTTTACAGATGAGAAAACTGAGGCAAACAGGTCAAACTCTTAAGTATCTGAAGCCGCATTGGAACTCATGAAGATAAGTGTCCAGACCCAGAACTTTATTTTCTGTGCTACTTAGCAGCCCCCTCCTCAGTTTTCTCCCGTTTTCTTCCCCTCCTCTTGTTTTTTCTGACTCTTCCCTCTCCTGGTTCTCTTCCAATTTGTCTGACCACTTTTTCTTAGTCTCCTTTAATCATCATCCAAATTCATCATCCAAATCAAGTCTTCTAGCTGTGAATATTCCAAAGGTTCTGACCCCCTATTTTTCCCTATATTCTTTCTCTTGATGACTTCATCAATTCCTATGTGTTTAATTATCATCTCTATGATCATGATTTTCAGGCCTCCTCTCTTCCCTGAGATGCAATACTGAGTCACCATTTTCTACTGGATATATCAAACTAGATGAACCAGAAATACCTCAGACTCAATCAATTCTAGTATATTCTTGTCTCTAGGACCAAATATAAATTCTACTGCTTAGTTTTTCTTTCCAGCCTCAGTGGATATGATTCTCCTCCCATACTCTGCAGTCCAGACAGAACAGTTTCTTTGTTCCTCATACATAAACAATGCTCCATCTCTGTGCCTTACCACGTTCTCTTGCCTCTTTCTAGAATGCTCTTGAGACTCACTTCTGCCCCATAAGGTCTCTCTTTTTCTAAACACACAGCTCAAATACCACCTTTTGCAGGAAGCTCTAACAATCAAGAATGAACTAAAGATAAATGGACCACTGTAGGAACAAACCCCACCCCCAACCTCCGTTTTCCTAGAGGACTTTCAGGAGAGGCTGAATGAAGATTTGGTAAGGATATTTTGTGTGTGGAGGGGAGAGAAATTTCTGTTTACATATGAATTGAACCTGTGAAAGTCCTAGTAGATTTTACATTGAAATTTAGTCTTTTGTGCTTCTCACTCAAGTTTTCCATCCAATTTTTGAGTGAGAAAAGGGAAGGCAAGTGAGCAGAAGGATGTAGGACAGGGAGTTTTTTAATCACAAATTTATCATCAGGAAAAGGAAACAACAGGACCTGACCCTATAAACCAGAAAAAAAAGGGAAGGGAAAATGCTAAGAGTGAGGAGCCAGGAGAAGGAAAGGGTTTTGTGGGTTAATATTGTCAGTAGGTCCTAATGAATCCACTCCTTAGCCCCATAGAGTCACTCTAGTGACTTAGAGATGGACAATGTCATTGGGGAGATGGAGTTCCAAACGAATTCTAATTAGTAGAAAATGAATTTTCTAATAGAATTTTGTTCACATAGGGTAGTTAGGTTTCATAGTATAATACTATATGTCAGATACATCATCAGTTAAATAGACTGTGATATCCTGGCCTAGAAATCTAACCAGCTTACCCATACATATGTTATGCAAATAAAATAAAATAAAATAAAATAAAAAAGAAAAAAAGAAAAAAAAAGAAATCTAACCAGCTTTTAAGGGAAAACAAGTTACACAAAAACGTTTGTAGAGTAGAGGCTGAAAGAGCATTGTTAGGGATACTGAATGTGTGGAGGGGAGGGAATTCCTATTTTAGTATTCGTCTGTAGGTTGGGAACAAAATGTACTTAAAAAAACAGCTCAAAGTTCAACTATCTCACCTTTGTAACTCATGTTTCAATTGGGTCCTAACTTGACTGCTAGGTATAATTTTTTTTTAAATAGTGGTGGAGGTGAGGAAGAAGAAGGGACAGATTTCACAAGCTCTCTCTGCCTCATGTCCCCATGCAAGGAAAACCTGCGAACATCTTTTTTTGGGCTTGTTTTGTCCTCTCTAACAGGGGCCCTTTGCTTTCCTTGTAAGCACTCAGGCTAACAGGATATCAAATATAGTACTATTTTTATTTAACACAACAAAAAATACAGAATAGGTTTGTACCTGAACCCCCTGTCAATTAGGAAAACTCTCCCCTTTTTTTACAAGTACTTTCACAATCCTTTTTACTTTTGGTACTAAATTCAGTGGTTCAGGATCACAAAGCAAGTTCATCTTTCTTCTTACATTTGAACAGATCATATGAAGAGATAAATTCAAATTGTTCTATATACAGGGTATTCCAAAAATCCTGATGCATTTTTAATCTAATAAAGGTTAAGAATGTATTAAGACTTAGGGGACAGTATATTTGTATATGTATATGGTATATACCTACTCTACCTATGGTAGAACCTTCTTAGCTCATACTGGTCTAATTAGCCATAGTTAGATACAATATACCTTGACCTCAACATGGTGATGTCATTTGGGTTCTCCTCCAATACTTACTATATATATATATATATATATATATATATATATATATATACATATATATATATATATATATATATTTACATATGTTTGTCTTCTCTCTCTCTCTCTCTCTCTCTCTCTCTTTCTATCTGTTTATCTGTGATAAAAACCTGCCCCCCCCTATATTTGGTAAACTTGGAGAGAGCAGCTAATAGGATGAACAGCAAAACTTCAAGGGATTGAGAAGCAAGTGGCTGGTGAGGAAATAAGCTACTAAAGCAGACAATCGTTTTAAGGTTTTGACAGTAAAAAAGTGATAAGACAAAGGATAGAAAGCTTCATAGAAAGCTTTTTAAAGAAGAAGGAGAACCTAGGATAGTTATAGATAGCAGAGGAAGCACCAATCCATAAAGAGGATTTGAAGATGGGGTGAAGAAGTAACACTATTCTTTTTCTTGAGCACCAGCCTTGAATCACTAACTGACTACTGGATATCTCAAACTGGATGTCTTAAAGATCTCATCATGTTTAAAATGCAACTCATTATTTTCTCCACATTTTCTCTTCTTCCAAACTTCTCTATTACTTTTGAGGGCACCACCATATGCTCAGTCAACCCAGGTTTTTGGTGCAATCAATGGCCAAATCTGGTCATTTTTACCTTCACACTATTTTTTCACACAGAACTCTATTTCCCTTTTCCATGCCTTTACATTGACTATCTTCTATGCCTGGAATGTCTCTCTTCTACCTTCCACCTCTTTTATTCTCTTGATTGATTTTAAGATTTAGCTCAAATTTTACTTTCTGCAAGATGCCTTTCTTAATTCAAGCTTTCCCTTACTTCTAGCTGCTTCAGCTCTCATCTCTGAGATAATATTCCATCTATTCCGTATCTGTCATGCACATTTTTAAAATTTACATATTATTTCCCTCATTGGAATGTAAGGTTCTGGGACAGCTATATGGCACAGTAGATAGATCCCCAACCCTGGAGTTAGGAGGACCTGAGTTCAGATCCAGCTTCAGACACTTGACACCTCCTAGCTGTGTGATCCTGAATAAGTCACTTAACCCCCCCAAAAAAAACATACACACAAAACAACAAAAAAAGAATGTAAGGTTTTAGCAAGGAAGAATTACCTCTTAGATCTGTGAATGGGGCAAGAGTTTATTACTAAATCATGTGAGGTAAAACGAGCAATTTTGATTGCATACAATTTTTAAAGACTGCACAAACAAAATCAATGAAGCTAAAATTAAAAGAGAAACAGGTATATGTGGAAAGTCTATTGTACCATTTGTTACTGTTTTACTTCTGATAAATTTTCTTGGTATACTTTATCACTTGTCTTTCTGGGATGTAATTACTGAGCTGGAACCATTAGTTAATTCAGTCCAGTTCCTGGGAATACAGATCTACAGGCTTTAACTATCTGCCTTAGCACAGTAGTTAGCATATAGTGCAGGTTAATAAATACTTAGTGACTGATTGACAGCTATCACCACCATCCTCAACTTCTTGGTATTTGCAGAAGGATCCACAGACTAGTGCTATCTTTTATTATCAAAGGATGGATACTCCAATCAACTGGTACCTTTGGATAGCAAATTTTGACTTCTTCCAGTCTTCCCAGTAACTTGAAGTCACTTTGTTTTTCCTGAAACAAAATTTCTAAACTTTCTCTATTCACTTCTTTCCTGGCTCCATTTCTGTCTCTATGTACTTTTCTATCACTACACTAGCAGCCCTCTCAATCTAGAGATGCCTTTTCTCCCTGGTCCTTTCCTCTGACTGGTTCTTACCTAGAACCTCTATTTGAGGAAATGCCCAAACCAGCCGGGTTTATTTCTCTGTCAGATCCATTCCTAGCTCTTTGAACTCTTCCACCATCTTTTCTTGTCAGCATTCCCTTGCTATCTTTCAGATATTTTTTTCCTGAATTATCTTTCTTCTTTATAAATATAAACTCCTTATGGCTAAGGACTGTCTTTTTAAAAAATATATTTGTATATAGTATACTAGTACTTAGCATAGTGCCTGGAACATACTAAGTGTTTAATAAATGCTCTATTGATCTATCTATTGCTCAAACAATTTTTTATCTATTTCCTGACATACTTCACTTCATACTCTTGTCTCATCCAGCCCAGTCTTTCTAGAAACTAGTCCCTTTTCTCTTTCCTTCTATTGTTCCCTGAATAACTGAGGCTTGATGGTTATCAAACTTCCCTTCATACTCAAATTTTTCTTTTGTATGTCCTTCAACCTTTTAGTAATCACAGAAACCTGGATTCCTGTAGGAAATGCTATATCTTTGGCTATTTTTACTCTGCAATGCTGATTGTTCTTTTTCCAAGTACTCTGACCAGGAAAAGAAGGTGACTGTATCACCTACCTTATACTCCCCTTCCTCCTTTCTTGAACAGTTCAATACCTGGCTCAATCTTTCTCTCTCTCCAATTGATCCTTTTCTAAATATTTGGGTATTTCATTATAAATGTTGATGTCCCTTCAAACACACTAGCATCCCAGTGCTTCAGTCTCCTCCAGGGGGTGGCAGTAAGGATGGAAACAAGCATTTATTCAGTTTTACCATATGCCAGCTACTGTTCTAAGTGCTTTACAAATATAATTTCATTTCATCTTCATAACAACCTTGGGAGGTAGTTGCTGCTATCAACTTTATTTTGAAGAAACTGAGGCAGACAGAAAGTAAGTGCTTCCTTGCCCAGTACCACACAAAGAGAAGTGCCTGATGTGAAATCTGAATTCGGGTCTTCTGGTCTCCAGGTTCAATGTGCCATCCACCAGCTGACTCTGACCTTCACCCATGATTCTCCCTCAACCATTCTCACAGGGTTGGTCATGTTGTAGATATATCATCTCTCCTAACCATGTCATCTTCATCACTTTAGAACTCTGAATTTAATGTTCTGATCTTAATCTCCTGTCTTTTTATATCTCTGTTTCATGTCACTGAAACCTATCTTTGCCCTACCAGAACATCTCTCTATTTCTCACTGTACTCTTGATTAATGACCCTTATTCTGGCCTTACTTTCTTGTCTTTATGGTTTTCACCCTCTTGCCCAGATGCTTGCCCTCAAATCATTCAAATTTTGCCAACTTTCCTTTGGTTGTTTTAGCTGTCAAGAGCTTTTCAATTCAATAACATTTTGAGGTACAAGGCAAGACATCACTCATACTCCAACATGATGATACCTCATGAAGGAGGAACAACAATTCAATAATAGTTATCAAGTGTTTACAGTGTCAGGTATTGCCCTACACACTGACAACACAAAGACAGAAAAAGAGCAATTTCTGCTCTTAAAGAACCTTAAGTGACAACTTGGAGGAAAAGCTGGAAGGTTGCAGTTTGCTCTAATAGTAAACAAACAAACTGAAAACCACAATGGGGTCTTATATTCTCTACATGTTTTAGTTGGTTGTGTGACTGGTGTTCATGAAGTTTCATGGCTGTGAATCACAGAACTACAACCTCTAAAAATGACTGTGACATGTTGATTTATGCACAAGAAATGGGATAAAATATGTTTTCTAGGAAAGGAAGGAATGGAAATAAATGGAGATGACCAATCTTGTCATTGAAAGCCCAAGAGCTAAGCTGGGATCTGTACAGTGTCAGAAGATTCAAAGAAAGGTAGCTATAGTGCATTAGGGGATAGATTTTTAGGAGGCTATGGTGGTCAAACAGAGTAAGAAGATGCACATATAGAGAGGCTGCAATCTGCATCACCAGAAAGTGCCTACATTCATGAAATCATGGATCCATTACTGAGATATTAAAGTATAAAGGTATAAATATTTGGAAGATCTATGATTTCATTAATGTGCAACATGTCTGGTACTGATGAACATCACCCTTCTCAACTTTTAATCTTTGAATTTATAGTTTCCTTCAGAATTTAAATCAAACATTAACTCCTAGAGGAGGTCTTGCATGATACCTTCGTCTCCAAACTGCTAGTGCCTCTCCACTGAAATTACCCTGCATTTATTTTATGTACTTGAGTGTACATAATATCTCCCCCTACAGAATGTACAGAAAGCTCCTTGGGAGTAGATTGTTTCATTTTTGTTTTGGGATCCCCAAATCCTAAGAGAGTACCTAGCACACATTGCCTAGCAGATAATTGCTTGTTAATTGGTAACAGATAAGTCATGGGAGTTATCTGAGACATAGTCAGTCAGTAAATAAACATTTATTAAATGCCTAATATGTGCTGGGCACTGCACTAATATTAAGCAACTTGCCCAGATCACACAGTTGGTAAACAAGTGTGGGATTTGAATAGTCTTTATAACTCCAAGCCCAGCAATCTATCCATCACATTACACTCCTTCTAAATATATGGAAATAATACATATGGAAAAACCCATACATTGAGCTATTTACATAATATACCACCATTAAATCATTTAAAACACTCAGAAACAATATGTTTGATCAACATTTAAAATTATTAAATTAACTAGATCAAATATTCTGATATCCTAATGGAGGGGCAACAAACATTTATTGAACACCTATTGTGTGCCAGGTACTGTTAAGTGCTTTACAAATATTATTTCATTTTATCTTCACAACAACCCTGGGCTATTATCATCCTTATTTTGAAGAAAATGAGACAGCCTGAAGTTACAACAATCTAACAGAAGTACAACAGACCCAACCTAAACATCTTTGGGGTAAGAGTTCTTAAGTTTTTTGTGTGTGTTCTTCATATTTCTGAAAGCATGGTGAAGCTTTTCTCTCAACAATGATTTTTTAAAAAAATTCATAATTGAAGGAAATGCTAAAATTCAGTCAAAGGTTAGTGAAAACAAAAATATAATTTTATGCAAGTTCATGGACCTCTTGAAAGGTTTATGAGTCCCAGGTTAAGAAGCTCCATTTTACAGAAATTTTTATTAAAGTAAAAGATTTTGCAAGAATGACAAATTGCCAATATTCTAGTATGGATATAGGGATGGGTCCAGAAATAGGAAATTGCTTTGAATAGATAGAAAAGTTAGAATTATAGTCATTAATGAGGCACCAAATTTTCTTTCCTATGTCTTTTCCTTTGCTACTTTCCAGAGAACGCTTCTTAGGATCTGGTTCGTACTATCAGTCCTGTAGGAACAAGAATAGAGAGTGGAACAAAAATCTAAGACTTTATGAACCAAGGCACTTCTCAGATTTGAGTCTATACCAGGGCAGGCTCAAAAAGCCTGACTCTTCTGCTCTGGACTCTGACTAAGGAAATTCTAAGAAGATGAATGGTTTTGAGTGGTGGGGGATGGGATAAATTCAATTACACAGTGTAATTTATCCCAGGTTCTAAATCCTCACAAAGATGGCCCCATTCTCAGAATTTTCCAAAGTTGCCCCAGGGGCAAAGAAAAAAGAAATGTCTAGATTTAGAAAGGAGGGTATTAACTTCTCAGGATTTTAGGGGGTGACAACCCCCCAAAAACCTTAAGCCAAGGTTTTTGTCATTGTTGTTTTTTTTTAGTATAATTTTTTTGAATTTAGCCTAAGTTCTTCTAGCCTTACTATTATTTATTATTTATGTGTTCTGGATATAGAACTTGTATTGTCATTAAAATAAAATAACAAAAACTCTGCCAACTATTAATTTGTTCCATAACTGGTCTCATTCATCATCACTTGATTCAAATAAATATTTTTATGGTCATCAGCAAACCTTGATCTGTACCATTCCAGGAAGAGTAATGAAATATGTGGCATGTGTGAAGCAAGCTTTTCTCCTGTAGGAGGCCAAATGGGATCAGGTTATGAAATAAGATCTATTATACGCAAAGCATTCATTGTCTCATCAGATTTTCTAAAGAAAGGAAAAACCCAACATCTTAACCCCATATTCAGCTCCCACTGGAAAAGTCTGTTGTTTTCAGAACTTGTTAGGTATCATCATTGTCATTATCATTCTTTGTTTACCTGTGGTCCCAGAAGTATAGATGTACAAGGCAGGAGTTGCAAAGTCAACATCTGACCTCCAAGACTCTGGGATGGGTTCATCAGAAGTTTCATCCAGTTTGTCCAGCAGAGAGTCAACACCTTCTGTGGTAGAAGTTTTACTCAGATAAAAGACAGACACATCATCTTTCTTCAGGGTTGGCAATATCTCTTCAATGGCTGCTTGTAGATCTTTATTAAGAAAGAAAAAGAAATTAGTTGATGAAGATCTTATGAGCATAAGAGGATAGAGGGTAGTTTCTGATTTAAATTTTGCTATATGTGAAAATTAGCAATATTTGCAATTACAACCTTGGGATAAAGGATGCCCTGTACTTCCAGATAATCTAAGGAGTCCATTATTTGTGGATTAATGACTTTGGATGTTAGTGTTTTAAAAACACAACAGATGGCCAAACTGGTTAAAATTTGCATTCCTCACAGAGAGTAATAAGACCTAGGGATGAATGCCAAGAGGAAAAAATGAGGTTGGCACGTTAAAAAAAACTGGTGGGAATTTGAAAGTGCTCTGAAAAATAATCTAGTTATTCCTGGGTGTCCCATTGTAACAAAGGTGTATATCTCCTAAATGAAAAGGAAATCCTAAAGAAGGAGAAAGAAAAAAAAAACTCATTTGAGATGGCAGAAAAAAGTAAAGGTTGCTTACAGATGATTACTGCAACATAAGTCCAGCAATCCTCGGAAACAGAGACTAACATTTACGAATGATATTGTTTTGGGAGAGGAGAAGTTGAGGTGGGATGAAGAACTGGACCTGTGACAATCCTCTCATGTCTGGAACTCCTGCCCTGGGATCAGTTCTGCCATAAAATGATATCATATTATATACAGTGCTCTTCCTCCTCTCAACACTGATTACTTACTGTCAGCAACAGACAAACCCAAGAGAAACTCTGAGAGTGACAGTACCTTGAGACTATCCTCCTGGCTTCTAAATACCATCCCTCCTTCCCCAGCTCCAACCAGAACATCTTCCAGGTGAGATGCAAAAGGAATCTGGAAACTGTCTCTGTAAAGGGCTCCCTCAGTTTCTTATCAGTCATAGCTACTGAAGATCCAGAAAAGAAAGTTCTTACTGACAAAGCCATGGGCCACTCCAAACAGCTGAAAGGACGTGATTTTATCAGTGGAAATGCCAAAATGCTTTATTATCTCTTTTGAAATTGGCCTCTAAGGACAATGGGATCTTCTCATCTTGCAGCTGAAATCTCTTGTATGTTTGTCGCCTCTGATTAAAATATGAGCTGCTTCAGAGCAGAGAGTATCTTCCTTTTCTCTAATTGTATCTCAGTGCTTAGCACAGTGCCTTGCATCTAGTTAGTGCTGAATAAATGCTTTTTCTTTTACTTACTGCTGCTGGAAGGGGTGTGTCAATCTATTCCCCTATGTTTTTTTCTCATGATTCCTGTGACTTTCTAAACCAGAATATGCCTGACTAGACACCACTCCTCCATAAGTATTGCCTCCCCATATTAGCCTCCAAGTCCTCGAGGCTAGGGAACTTCTCAGGTTTGTATTTGAATTCTCAGTGCTCAGCACAAATGCTTAATAAATATTTTTTCATCCATGGGGATGGAAATTCTTGGTGCAGGTCAAAATTCTAGTCTAAGAACACAGTGTTATTGAGATTGAGGCAACAAGGTGTTGAATTATTTGACTAGAGTTGTACAGACTTAAAACTACGTCTCCCTGATTTTGAGATTAATCTCTATGCATCACATCATACTACCTCCAGATTCAGGTTTCTGTAGTCTAACCAAAACCAGTTGACTAATTTAGGAAGTCAATCTGCAATCTACAACTGCACATTTGTCATTTGGACTTTTGGCTCTGTTCTTGCAATATAAAGGTTGCTACTATGTTTAGTTGTCTGGCATTGTGTTAATAAAAGTGAATAAATCTATTCTGAGAGGGAAGATGACTCAACAGCCTAAGGAGATAGCTTAGAGACACTCTGATTTTTTTTCTTTATACTTTGTTTCTCCAATTTTTCATGCATCATAAATAAAATTTAATTGAGAAATATCAACTGTAAAACTGTATTTCTTATTATAGTTAATAAAATATGCAATTTATGGCACAAAACAGAGGTATTGCTTAGAATAAGGGATTGATTTTGTATAACTGCCTTGGTTCAAACATTAGAAATATGGAAAAAAAAACGAATGGGTTAAAAATGACAAAGGGAAATAAGGACTTTAATGGCATCTCAACTTAGTGGAAGGAGGATGCCTACTGGCTTATATAGAACTATCATGCTATACCCTCTATAGTAAAATATTGTTGTTGTTGAGTTATTTTCAGTCTAACACTCCATGATCCCATTTGGATTTTGTTTTGTTTTTTTTCCTTTGACAAAATAATGGAGTGGCTAGCTATTTCCTTCCCCAGCTCATTTTATAGATGAGTAAACTGAGGCAAACAAAGTAAATAAAGTGACTTGCCCAGTGTCACATAGCTAGGAAGTGACTGAGGCCCAATCTGAACTCAAGAAAACGTGTCCAGATCTGGCATTCTATCCACTGTGCCACCTAGCTTTCAAGTAAGTTAGGACCAAGTAAATAAGGAAGGGACGAAAATGTCAATGTAAATGGTGTAAATAATTTATTAGACTAGGGATGTTTTATGGAATCTCTGTGGCTGAGAATTCTATACTTAAGGAATAAAAGTAAGTGATGTGAATAAGGATAAGCTGTAATCACCAGATCAGGAAAATGAGGTGGAGCTTAGTATACGAAATAAGACCAGAGAAGCTGCAAAATTAGACCAGGTTATAATAATGAAGGATTGTCATTATTTAAACTGGCCGAATAACTCACAAAAAAGGCTATTTTTTTTTTTTTTGCTTTTTGCTGAGGCAATTGGGGTTAAGTGACTTGCCCACGGTCACACAGCTAGGAAGTATCTGAGACCAGATTTGAACTCAGGTCCTCCTGACTTCAGGGCTGGTGCTCTAACCACTGCGCCACCTAGCTGCCCCTAAAAGGCTATTTTTTAAGGATAGGTCAAATGACTGCTTCCTAATACAGTTTTAGAAGTCAAGTACAAAGGAAACAATGGACTTGATCCTCAATAGTAAATAAGAACCAACAGAGAAAGCATCTCTCTAGATTCTTTATCTAATGAACAGTAAAGTTCAGCATTCTTGCCAGATGAAAAAATCAAAGAAATTCAATCAGAGAAAAGAGAGATGGGATTTAGTTTGGGAGAAGAAATGGTTAGGAGTCAAAAAGTCTAAACTCTAGGGATTATTTGGAGGGAAAAAAGCCAATCCTTTATTGAGAGCTCAGTAAAATGGAAGTAAAGTCTCAAGCTGAGTAGCTAGAAGATATAGTAGTTCCTTTATGCCAGGTCTAAAGTCAGAGGACCTGAATTCAAATTTGACCTCAGGTACTTAATTACTAGCTGTTCCTGAACAAGTTATTTAACCCTATTTGTTTCAGTTTCTTCATTGTAAAACAAGCTGAAAAAGGAAATGAAACACCACTTTTATATTTCTGCCAAGAAAACTCCAAATGAGGTCACTAAGAGTTGGACTTGACTGAAAAAACTGAACAATTAGTCTCAAGCACAGTGGACTTTGGGCCTTCCCATAAACTCTCTCCATAACTAAGTAGCAAAATTAAAGAGGTAAGTAAAAATAAAATTTTTCAAGATAATAATAGCTGATAATAGCACACAATAACATAGAGCATAATGTTCAAAAAAATTTCAAAGAAGAAAGGATATATAACAAAGTCTTGAATTTGTTTTCACCTCAATTTTCACCAACAAATTAAAAAGAGATTCCTATTCATAAATTCAAGACAGTGAGAAGTAAAGGGAAGAGCACTTAATTTGAGGGTCAATGGACCTGGGTAGGAGTCCCAATTCCCCCTATAATTTCCTAGTAGTGTGATTCTGACCAGCACCACCTGAACTGTCTGGAAACCAGAGAAAAAACAAGCATGATTATCCTAACCATGTACAAAACTATAATCTATTTTTATAAACTGCATATAATGTTGGTTGCTTTGCATCAACAAGCACTTGGAGCTGGAGAAAATTCAGAAGGGCAAAGACTGTCTTTTGTTGAAAGGATTATGTTCACTTAAGTGTTCAGTGACATTGTTCTTTATCATGGATGGGTTCTACCAACTTGCCATATGTGAAAGGGGAATGGATTATTATTATATTATATGTTACATATTATATAAGGAAACACTAAAAATGAGGACTCTACTCTGTTTAAGGAAGGCTATGATTGAAGCTTATACCAAAATTTAAGTGTCATGAAGGAAAAATCTACATGCAACACACTGACCTGCAAATATCAAGGACTTAACATCATGGATGTTTATTGAATGAATGAATGAATAAACCAGAAAGGGTTACCACATTCTAGAACATCAGAATGAGGAGGTACTCCTTGAAGCTTGAAAAGTAGTCCCTGAGAAAAGGTAGGCACTACTTGATAGAGTGGGTAATAAATTTATGGAAATAATTTCCCCAAGAAACAGTATAGTCATTTTAAGGTTTGAACAAATTCATGGATTAATAAAAGCCATGATAAATTATGAATAAAAGCTAGGATGGAATGGAGTATATGCTGCCATTCTCAGTGACAAAATTCTGAGCTGTTTGCCCACAAAGTTTTCTCTAGGGTAGCAATTGTTGGGGTTAGTGTTAAAATACAGTGGTGCGATAGATAGAGAATCACTCCTGGAGTCAGAAGACTTGAGTTCAAATCTAGCCTTGGATCACTAGCAGTGTGACCCTGGGCAAGTCACTTAACCCTATTTGCCTCCGTTTCACCATCTGTAAAATAACCTGGAGAAGGAAATAGCAAGGTACTCCAGTGTCTTTAAAAAGAAAACCCCAAATGGGGTCAGAGAGAGTCAACTTCAAAAACAAAACAATAACAATTACATACCATCTCTATAAAAACAAAGGTTACTTTTCCAACCTAGAAACAGACTATAAACTCTCCCTTTTGTGTTGAGGGACAGCACCTGGTGGACCTAGCTTCAGGTTAACCTTCTTTTTGCAGATTCTTTGCTGTTTGGATCAAAGGCTTTTCCAAGCCATCTGGAGCTGACAAGCATAGACCAAGCAGCTAAAATGTCCAAAACCATCCAGTGGGCTGCTAAGTATATTAGCACCTAAAAGATATGTAAAAATATCTAATTAGTAGCTCAACCAGTTTCCCTAGAGAGGTGAAGAGGAAAGGAAGCTTTTTATTAAGCTCATAATCTCTAACCCTATCTTTATAGAATTGAAAAAATTAATAAAGATTTCAATAGCACTATGTCTCATAATGGTGTTTCAAGAAAATTATTAACTTAACGATAATTGAATACAGTGCTTTAAAGTTTACAAAGTATCTTACATATGTTTTCTCATTTGAGCCTCATAACAATCCTATGAAATAGATTTTGCTTTTTTAAATCAGACCTATATATTCCTTATTTGTAGGGAAATCCCATGGATGAAACTCCCTCTATTCATGAAGTTTGCACCTGTTTTTCAATTTATAGTGTTAAAGAATTGCCTGGGGACACTGGATCTCTAGGTAGCTATTATTGGTCAATGAATTCCCATTTTACAGGTGAGGAAACTGAGGTCTGGGGAGAGTATATATGTGATTATATATATATATATGTATCATGTATATACATATATCTATCTATATATATATCTATATCTAAAATGTGATCATACAGCTAGTAAAGAGATGGAATCCCTTTAGATCCAGGACCTCAGAAGCCATCTAGTCCAACCTCCCCATTTTAAAAGATAAGGAAGCAGAAATCAGAAGAAAAAAGTGATTTTCCTGAGGTTATTCAGGGTAATAAGTGACTGAAGTGGGATTTGAATGAGATGCTCTCTCACTCTAATACCTGCTGTACTCTAGCCACTTAAACCTTGCTGTCCCTTAATTTTACTGTTTTTTAAATTAATATTTAACTCAAACCCATACTTATCCATGTTTCATGACTTTCCCACACCTATATGGTCCCCAATTTTCCAAATTTTAAAAACAAAGGCAAGAAAAATGATTTTTTTTCCTCTTCCCTTCTCCTGTGAAGTCAGCTGAAGTTCCTTAGGAACCCGAGTCCATTACTTAGTTCCACAACTGTTCTTTCTATGAGGTAACATTTTGCTTAAAAACTAATAGTACTTTGGTCTTCATTTAGGTTGCACAAAGATTAGATTAGATTCTTTTAAGGCACAGGAAGGAGTAGCAGTATGGCTGAGAGTAGGAAAGAGGAGAACAAATTGATCCTTACCCCCTTTTTTGGCTGCCTCTCCTTCCTGTCCCTCTATTGTAGTAGTGGACAGGGAACCCAAGAATTAGCTAGCGGCCAAGTGTAGAATGGTTAAAATAGTATATATAGCCTTATATAAGTATGGGAACAATTTTTTTATGAGTATCTCTATTTTTCTCCCAATTATTAGTAGTCTACATATCCTAAAATATCATCTTTCAATCTTTGAATGTTGCCGTTTCTACCAATTTTCATCCTCTTATCCAGCATAATATTTCCTCATCTTAGCTTGGTAACTTGACTGACTTTCCAGTATCTCGAAGACTAGCCCTGCTATTTGATTTCTGAGACTTAAGGTAATCTGTGTTGTTTACCTCCAATGAAATTGCCTAAAAGGAAAATACATTAGTCTTCCTGTGATACTCTTGTCTCCTTCACTTTCCTGGTGGTACCCAGTTTGGCTATAGAAGGATTTGAGGGTTAGTTTCAGGTATCAACAAAGGGATACTGTGACAACCAGTTGAGGTTGCAGCCGCTGTTAGTTCTTAGATTTAAAGATTCTTACGTTCTCAACCCAAGGAAAAAGAAAAGAAAATCATAAATTACTCTCCTTTTTAAAAATGTTAATTTACTGATACAGTATCTTTTGCTTTTATATCACTTTCAATTTGCAATAGATGTCTCTTCTTTTAGTCAGTGAGTTGTCCCTTGAAAAAAAGTATTCAGAAAAGTTAACCAATATGACATGTAGTAATATTTCATATCTCTTCAAAGAAAGGAGGGAGACATTTTCTCAACTATTTTTTTGAGGACAAGTATGATCATCACAATTATAGTATTCAGTTGATTATTTGTTCTATCTACATTTTTGAAATATGAAAAGGTATTTACCAAGTTCCATTTACTTTGTCTTGCATTTATTCATATATGTATTTTCCAGTGCTTCTCTGAATTCTTCATAATTGCTTCTTATGGAATAGTAATTAATATTCCATTACATTCATGAACCATAATTTGTTTAGACATTCTCCAATTGGTGAATGATATTAATATTTGATGTGGAGGGGAATTTTGGGGCTTTGACCTAGGTGGAGTGTTATGTGAGCAATGTGTTATTGGCTGCTGGGTGTTATGGGAGCCACCTGCTAGCTGCTGGGGATCTAATTTTGACCAGTAGAATCAATCCCTTCATGTGAAAGGATGATAATGACACGAGGAGACAGAGAGGCATTTGTATTCTCTGACCTCTGTCCTCTTCCCTCCGGATTTATTTCATTCCCAATTCACAAGGAACTAGGTCTGTAAAGGCTGATTTGCAATTCCTTCAAGTGTGTTATGAGTCATAGCTGTGGGAGCTTTTGGAGAACTGACTGGCACCTTAATGGTACAGTCCCTTTTAACCCCTATCAGGCATGGTCCTTAATAATTTCCCATTTTTTTGTTTTATGGGAACATGATTATTTGTCTCCCAATATAATGGTCAGTAAGTTTGTCCAAAATTGTGAAGCAGCTGTTATCTGAGTCCACATGTTAAGGAATGCAAACAGCACTGCCAAAGTTATTCCATCCTATTCCTCTGGATGGTTGCAGGGTGAGATGTTATAGCAGCTGTTGAATCTTGTGAGATGTAATTTGTTCTAATGTCATAATAGTCCATCATGGAGGCAAACTTTCTGACAAATGGAGAATTCTGTAGAATTGTAGTTAGAGTAGTCATTTTTCATAAGTCCCTCATCAGTTTCCTGGCTCGGCCCTTTGATGTGTTGGCCATTTTAATTACCCCAACTGAAAAAATCTTACCACATCTCTTCTCCCTTTCTTTCCCCATGGGTTACTGAAGGAACACTCCTGGGAGGATCTTACGAACAGCTCTCAAGTGTTGCTACTGCTGCTTTGTTTCTTGTGTCCCACAATGGGTGCCATTTGTTCCATGAGCAACCCTGCTAGTGGCTGTTGGGGATCTAATTCTGACCAGCAGAACAGATCCCTTCATGTGAGAGGATAATGATACAAGGAGATTGAGAGGCAATTGCATTCTCTGATCTCTCTCCTCTTCCCTCTTGCCTTTCATTTCCAATTCAC
The DNA here is from genome assembly GCA_023553655.1 of Myrmecobius fasciatus. Lineage (NCBI taxonomy): Eukaryota > Metazoa > Chordata > Mammalia > Dasyuromorphia > Myrmecobiidae > Myrmecobius > Myrmecobius fasciatus. The sequence goes on from JAJPUD010003965.1 coordinate 39,462, forward strand.
AAGCAACATCTGCAGCAGTAAAGGCTGATTTGCAATTCCTTCAAATGTTTTATGATTCATAGCTGTGGGGGCTTTTGGAGAACTCACCCAGCCCTTTCATGGTAAATGCATAGACTTTCTGGGTTTTGCACTTAGATATGGTCCTTAACAGTGAAGCATAAGCTTAGCAGTGGGATCTCTGGATCAAAGGGGGGACATCTTAGGGATTTTCTTGCACAATTCAAATTGCTCTCCTGAGCACTGGACACATTCATAGCTTCTTCAATGATTCAAATATCATTTTCAATGAACTAATTTGTACTTGTTTTATAAAATAACCTCTTTTTCTTTCATTCACATAAAATATGAATACATAGATATTCTCAAGCTCTCATTGTGATCTTCCATTGGAGGCCCTTTTCTTCTAAACTAAGTATGTCAGTGAATCAGAACTTACACGATAAAATAATTCTCCCTCTCCCCCAACTTTTTTTTTTTTTGCATAGAGAAGACAGGTTTCCCAAAATAGGGTGGGAGAGAATTTTGTGATTATTTTCAATATAAAAGATATGTTTTTTTTTCTTCTTAAAGATATGTTTTACTGATACAAATACTTCTAATGATACTTAAGGCAATCCATTAATCACACTCTGTAATTCTTGTCCATGTCTTCCCATACACCCTTAATAAAAAGACATATCAAAATGAGCTTGAGGACTTCTTTTATTCTTTTGACATTTTGTAGTTATCTGTGAATCACTTGGAATGTCCCTTTATTATCCCTTATGCCACCTAAATGACTTCTTTTCTAATCGTGCTTTTCCTGGATGATATTTTATGGCACTTCTTGTAACCAGTCATGATACTTAATATAATGTAGTGCACCCACATATACCATGTCTTTCTCCATTGCTCTTTGCCAAACCCCACAATTTTGATTCTTTGAGGACTGATATTGATTCCATGATTTGCAGCCATGTCCTATCATAGAGGAAATACTAGTATATTGAAAAAGTGTGTGTGTGTGTGTGTGTGTGTGTGTGTGTGTGTGTGTGTGTGTGTAAGGAAGCAGCTTGGAAAGGCTGAAAGTGTAATATAATTGGTAAAATATGAGAGTTTACTCTTTTCCCCCATTCAATTCTCAGCCATGCTTACTGCTCATCTTCACTGTCTATGTAAGATTAAAGTGCTAATGGACTTCCTCTCAAATTGTATATCATAGTTTGAAAAATGGACATTTTCACACATTTTTTTTCTGTGTTGGTTGTTAACGCGATTTCTTCTGAATGGTCTTGAATCTTAAAAAGGCAGCACTGAACTATTCTGGGGTTTGATGCAATAAGCTTTCCATTAATTCTGGCAGTTTCTTGGCTTGTCCTTTATAATCTGTCAAGTACAGTCACATCTATGCCATCCAAAAACATGGGTATCTGGAGAGCTCACTATCTCTACAGGACTACTCCTATTTGGACTATTTGAAGGTTTCTCTGTTTTACAGCTTTTTATATTGATAATCATAGGGCATTCTTTCTGTGGTTACACTCAACAAGGAATTTTGTATAATTTTGATTTTCCTCTTTCCTTTTTCTAATCAAATTAACTAAAGGCTTATCTATTTTGTTGATTTTTTCATAAAACCATCTCTTACTTTTATTTATTAATTCAATAGTTTTCTTATTTTCAATTTTATTGATCTCCCCTTTAATTTTCAGAATTTCCAATTTGGTATTTAATTGAGGGTTTTTAATTTGGTCTTTTTCTAGCTTTTTTAATTGTAAGCCCAGTTCATTGATCTTCTCTTTCTCTGTTTTACGCAAGTAAGCATCTAGAGATATAAAATTACCCCTTATAACCGCTTTAGCCATGTCCCACAAATTTTGGTATGTTGTCTCATTGTTGTCATTCTCCTGGATGAAATTTTTGATTGTGTCTATAATTTGCTCTTTCACCCATTCGTTCTTCAGGATTAGATTATTTAATTTCCAAATAACTCGTGGTCTATTTTCTCCTGGCCTTATATTACATGTGAGTTTTATTGCATCATGATCTGAGAAGGATGCATTTACTACTTCTGCTTTTCTGCATTTGATTTTGAGGTTTTTATGCCCTAACACATGATCAATTTTTGTATAAGTTCCATGAACCCCTGAGAAAAAGTATACTCCCTTCTAACACCATTCAATTTCCTCCAGAGATCTATCATACCTAACTTTTCTAGCCTTTTGTTAATCTCCCTAACTTCTTTCTTATTTATTTTGTGATTTGATTTATCTAATTCTGAGAGAGCAAGGTTGAGATCCCCCACTAGTATAGTATTACTGTCTATTTCTCCTTGCATCTCTGTTAGTTTCTCCTCTAGGAATTTGGATGTTATACCACTTGGTGCATATATGTTAAGTATTGATACTGCTTTATTGTCTACGGAACCCTTTAGTAAAATATAGTTTCCTTCCTTATCTCTTTTAATTAGATCTATTTTTGTTTTTACTTGATCCGAGATAAGGATTGCTATCCCTGCCTTTCTTTGTTCACCTGAAGCATAGAAGATTCTGCTCCAGCCCTTTACCTTCACTCTGTATGTATCTCTATGCTTTAGATGTGTTTCTTGTAAACAACATATTGTAGGATTTTGGCTTTTAATCCAGTCCGCTACCCGCTTCCATTTTATGGGAGAGTTCATCCCATTCACATTCACAGTTAAAATAACTATATCTGTATTCTCTGCCATCTTATTTACCCAGAGTTATGATTTTCTTTTCCCTTTCCCCTCTCTCCCTTCCCCACTCCCCAGTACTTTGCTCTTGATGACCACCTCCCACCAATAATCCTCCTCCCTTTAGAGTCCCTCCCTCCCCTTTATACCTTTCCCCTAATCCTTCTATTAGTTTATCCCTTTCCTTTTCTCCCCTTCCTCCTACCTTCCCACAAGGAGGGTCAGGCCTTTCTTTGAAGCCAAATGTGTCTGATATACTCTCTTAGAGTCCAATCTAATGAGAGTAAGGTTTACACAATACTCATCGCCCTCCCTTCTTTCCCTCAATTATATTAGATCTTCTATGTCTCTTTATGAGATTTTGCCTTATTTTACCTCCTTTATTTTTACTTTATTTTGCCTCCTTTCCCCCCTCTCCCCCCCTTTTTTCAGTATGGTATCCCTTCCACCTTTAATTTCTTTTCCATTATTATCAAAGAAAAATCAAATTATACTGCCATTCTTTAAGGATACCTATAGTAGAAATATAGTTCTCAAGAGTTTTCCTTTTTACCTTTTTATGCTTCTCTTGAGTTCTCTATTTGGAGGTCAAATTTTTTTGTTCAGATCTGGTCTTTTCATTAGAAATAGGTGAAATTCTCCTGTATCATTGAATGACCATCTTCTTCCCTGGAAGATGATGCTCATTCTAGCTGGATAATTTATTCTTGGCTGTAATCCAAGTTCTTTTGCCTTTTGGAATATCTGATTCCAGGCCCTTTGATCCTTTAAAGTGGAAGCTGACAGATCCTGTGTAATTCTAATTACAGTTCCTCAGTATTTGAACTGTTTCTTTCTAGCTGCTTGCAATATCCTTTCCTTGGTGCGATAGTCCTGAAATTTGGCCACGATATTCCTTGGGGTTTTAATTTTGGGGTCTCTTTCTGGAGGTGATCGGTGAATTCTTTCAATGCCAATTTTGCCTTCTGATTCTAAAACATCAGGGCAATTCTCTTTCATGATTTCCTGGAAGATAGCATCCAGGTTCTTTTTTAGATCGTGGCTTTCAGGGAGTCTGATAATCCCTAAATTGTCTCTCCTGGATCTGTTTTTCAAGTCAGTTGTTTTTCCTAGGACATATTTCATATTTTCTTCTATTTTTTTGTTTTTGTTTGACTGATTCTTGAAGTTTTATTGAGTCATTTACTTCTATTTGTTCAATTTTAATTTTTAAAGTATTATTTCCTTCAGTTATCTTTTTTAGCTCCTTTTGTAGCTGGCCAGTTGAATTTCTTGATTCAATGCATTCTTTTTCCATTTTGCCAGTTTTATTTTTCAGTGAATTGTTGTCTTTTTCCAATTCACCATTTTTATTTTCCAGTGAATTGGTGATTTTTTCTAATTCACCAATTTTGTTTTTCAGTGAACTGTTTTCTTTTTCCAATTCACCAGTCCTATTTTCCAGTTTTTGACATTTCTGTTGCACTGATCTCAATTTATTTCCCCATTCTTCTTCTAGCTCTCTTTTGAGATTCTTAACGCAATCTTCCAGGTAAGCCTTCTGAAAGGGAGACCAACTTAAGTCTGCCTTTGTGGCTTCATCTGGGATTGTTTTCATAATGTCAGGATCTGGGGACTGTTCTATTTTTTCTCCGTAAAAGCTTTCTACGGTGAGAGCTCTCTTCTGCTTCTTGCTCATGATTTAAAGTTGGGATATCGGTCACCAGCAGAAAATACTGCAACAATTTGTATTTGCCCTGAGGCAGTTTGCCGAGTTGACTTCTGGTCTGAGGCTGGTCGGGCTAGATTTGCACCAGGACCACGTCTTCAGCTGGTCTCGATCCACCCTTTACCAAAGGCAGATCTGCCAAAGCACCTGCCTGCAAGCAGAGCAAAGTGGCCCAGGCATCTCCTAGGGGCTTCCTGGGTGCCTAAAATCCGCCCCTCTATCGCAGCCCTGACTTCCGCCCCTGCTGGAGTCTGTCTGATCGCAACCAGCGGCCGATTTCCCCCGAGGCTAACCTTCTCCGGAGTTCCCTCAAGGTAGATTTTTGATAGAAGTGCGTTGTAGTCCAAATGTTTGGCGGAGCCCTCACTCCAAAACCAGTTCGAAGGCTCACTTTGTCTGGGTCAGGAATTTTGTATAATTTTGATACATACATAGGAGACATTTTGCTGGGAGAAAACTTTTTAGATTTCAGGCTTATTACATCAAATCAAATGCCTTTTTTTTTTTTTTAAAGACAATCAATGGCTAAAATGACAGGAAAAGATAATGATGAATGCTGGAGGGGATGTGGGAAAGCTGGGACATTAATACATTGTTGGTAGAACTGTGAACGGATCCAGCCATTCTGGAGAGCAATTTGGAGCTACGCTCAAAAAGTTATCAAACTGTGTATACCCTTTGACCCAGCAATGTTTCTATTGGGCTTATATCCCAAAGAGATTTTAGAGGAGAGAAAGGGACCCACATGTGCAAGAATGTTTGTGGCAGCCCTTTTTGTAGTGGCTAGAAACTGGAAACTGAATGGATGCCCATCAATTGGAGAGTGGCTGAATAAATTATAGTATATGAATGTTATAGAATATTATTTTTCTGTGAGAAACGACCAGCAGGACGATTTCAGAGAGGCCTGGAGAGACTTGCATGAACTCATGCTCAGTGAAGTGAGCAGAACCAAGAGATCATTATACACAGCAACAACAATATTACATGATGATCAATTCTGATGGACATGGCTCTCTGCAACAAAGAATTGTGTCAAACCAGTTCCAATTGTTCAGTGAAGAAAGCCATATACACCCAGAGAGAGGTATATGAAATGTGGACCACAACATAACATTTTCATGCTCTCTATTGATGTTTGCTTGCATTGTGTTTCCTTTCTCTGATTTTCTTTTTTTTTCTTGTAGATAGGATTTTTCTTGCACAACAACTTGTCAAGTATTTTAACATTACTAACATGTATTGGACTTCCTGCCATCTAGTGGAGGGGAGGGGACTGGGGGTAAAATTTGTAAGGGAAAGCTTTGTAAAGATCAATGCTGAGGAACTACCCATACATATGTTATACAAATAAAAAGCTTTAATTTAAAAAAAAAAGACAATCAAGAAACAAAAAATGGTTTTGTATTCTCTATACCCATGAATCAATTGTGTAACTATAAAGATATGGCCTGCTATAGAAAACTGTCTTTAAAATTCTCCATTTCCTTCTCAAATTTTCATCAAGACTACCCTTGATATGTAAGCAACTCATTTTCATAAATATTTTAAAGATGAGAAATAAGTGTATGACTCAAGAGTTGCGGATGTCTTTCTCAACGGCTTTTTTGTTTTTGTAATAACACTGTAATTTTCCCCCAATTACTTGGTATCTTACTCTAAAAACAAACTCAGTCCTTCAATATATCCAAAACCTATCTCACTTCCAAGACAGATTGTTTTCTCCCTTCTATGTACTTGGATTGTTTCAACCATATTTCTGAACTTCATCTTAAGTAGCATTTTCATTTCCTCATACAGCATATTGAGCACTAAGATGTTAGAATCCAAATGTGGTAGGTTCACTATTATTGATGATTGCTCTTGAAATTATGGAAAATTCTTTTAATTTTCCATCTGGGTGTTGTTCTCTCAATTCACAGGCTTGTGTAGCACATTTCTTAGGATGTACAACTTGAGAATTTTAATTCTCAAAAAAGTAAACATTTATTGAATATTCAGTTGTTCTTATTATTTTATTATATTTTATTTTTATTATAATGTACCTTATTTTTATACAGCAAACTAAAGAAAATAAAACCTTATTTTAAAAAGCAGAAAAATCTTTTCAGCCTTAGCCTTTTAGCTGAAATAGCACTGGACCCTGCTCCTGCAACCCTTCACTTTGCCATGAAGAGCTATCGGTAAAGTTTAACAGATAGTCAGTCACCAGAGGCACAAACATTCTCTAAAAATTTAAAAAAATATATTTTGTCTTCCTTGAATAGTTCAACCAGAGCTTCAGAGAATCTGGGCCACAAAAAAAGAAAATGGCAAAAGGAGCCAAGGAGGGAAAAATGCCTAAAATAAAAATGATTCTTCCCTGGCTGGATGTAGCTGGCTGGAGTCCCTGGGCAAGAGTAAGGGACTCCTATGGGCAGGAAGGGAAAGGGCAGACAGCTCATGTGACCCCAACAAAAACTGAGTTCTGCCAAGCTGAGAGGCAGTATTGCACAGAATCTAGAACAGTATCATAAAAGGACCTTAGATTACAATATAATCATATCATTAGAAACTCCTTTGGAGGAAGAAAGAGTAGTAAAAAGAGATATTATACTACCAAGAGGCCTAAAGACTGAAAAAGCTGCCCCTACTTCAATGGGCTCTGAGATCCCAAGCAATCCCAGGTTGCTATCATAGCCAATAGAAATGTGTACTTGGACAATAGCATACTCCACATATGTTGACTGTGTCATTTTTCCCAATGTTCTTGGGATGATCTGGCTAAGTTTTGTCTCACATAAAGCTTTCTACAGATTTATTTTCCTATTACTTTATAAGGTGATACTTCTATATGTGCCATCCTTCCTAATGTCTTACAGGTGACAATATTCTGAACTTGTAGTTCTCTTGCATCCTCCATAAAGGTCCTATTCTAAACTGCATTGAGTTCTTCAATGATGTACCAGACTACAGGTTCTGGTGGGTTCTGTTATGTTACAAAGGATTACTACAGTTCTTCTTAAATGATTGAGTACAGTTCTGGTGATAAACTCTAGGCTGTCAAGGGACTAGATTAGCCAAGAAGGCAAAAATTGATTCATCTACAAGTTGATGATGAAAGGTTAGCCACTATTGATGAAATCTTTGGCCATAGCAACCCATGAAATAAAGGGGAGAAAATGGCCTTTGGTGATTTCTATTCTGCAGTGATAGAAATAGACTGGCAAAAGGGGAGTAGAAAGTGTAAAGAACTACAGTTTTTATCCTGTGTATAAAAATTAGTTATTAGTATTGTAAGTGTAAAATACTTGACTAGGCAGAGGGTGCTAATAGACACAGTTTTTAGATTATTTACAGATATTTACATAAATACAGAGTGCTCAGAAAGTCTTAGTGTAGTTTTGAAATTTAACACCTTAATATTATGCTAACACATTTGGGATAACCTGTAGAGGCAGCTAGATGTTGAGTAAATTAAATGCTAGACCTGGAATTAGGAAGACCTAAATACAAAACTGGCCTCAGACACGGGTAAATTGCATAAATCTGAATAAGACACTTAATCTGGCTGCCTCAGTTTCTTCATCTGTAACATGTGTATAATCACAGCATTTACCTCTCAAGATTGTAAGGATAAAATGAGATAATATTTGTAAAGTGTTTTGTAAGCCTCAAATACATATTTAATATACATAATATATTAATATATATATACAATATATTAAACATATACTAATGTATAACTATATAAGCATGAACTATTATTATTTGTTAATTGTTGATATTGTAAATGTGAGGTGCTTATCTAATGACTAGGGCAGAATGCTAAAAATTGCAGCTTTTAGACTCCTATAAATATTGACTTGATGGTACTATACATGTGGGATACTTGTCCAATGACTAATGAGTTGACATATGACTACAACAATGGAAATAACATGAATATGGATATTTTTGTAATAAATAAAATCAGAAGATATAGGGAAGTTTCTGCTAAATGGAAAAATGGCTCATGGGTTTTCCTTGGAGATAAAAGGAGTTGATTTCATACACCTGATCAATATAGTCAAGACAACAAGTATTTATTAAGCACCTATTTGCAAAGTCCTGTGCTAAGCATTGGGATATAATATTCAAAGGTCTAGAGAAAGAACTCCACTGTGTAGATTGCATCCTTTATGGATGAAGGCTAAGAGGGTATTGGGAGGGGTTGGCGTTTGCATCATTGGCCTATACAACAGATGAGATCACAGATTCACTGATGTTTTCAAGAAAAAGGTGGAATGCAAAAATGCAACAGGAGGGATGCAGTGTTATCGGTGTTTAGAAGAGAAAGGCACCCTCTCTGAGCTAGGTGTGTAGAGAACCAAGGTTTTATGGAGGAGATAGTGTTTGAGGTGAGAAGTGAAAAACAGATTGGCAGTAGACAGAAAGAAAGGGATATAGGGGATCTTCTAAGGATCCTTGCAGATCTAGATTTATAAGTCCATTCCATCTTAACCTTTAAGGCCATCCAGTCCTTCCTTTGAGTGACAAACAAACTATATCAAGAATGAAATGAAGAGGAGGACTATGAAAAGTGATTGAAGGCTAGAATAATGTCAAGATTGAAGGCTCACCTGAAAAAGGCAAGAAGAAGAAATTGCTCGTGTTGACAATGACACTGGAGAGAGGCTGAAAAGCCTCTCTGAAAAAATTCTATTTGTAGTTGTGATCATGGATGTATTACTTTTCTTAACAGCATATAATTAGTTATTGATAGCTTATTGGTTGGTGATTGTCAAGTCTGAATGCCACCACATGGGAGACATTCTAAAAGGGTAGAATCAACCCAATGGTCCCTTAAAAGAAGTAAATATATTTTAAAAAATTGATTCATCACTACAACCAAGCTGTACTTTTGATTAATTTAATAAAAGTTAAATCTTCATGGATAAATCAAAGGGAAAAAGAGAGGGAAATGATATAATGAGGTTTTGTACAAGTGTACTCTTTATAAAGTTACTCTAACTTGTTTCTTGAAAATATACATATATAATATAATTGTAATGTTACAAATATCCACTTCTGAAACCAGCCTGGCCCAACCTACCATTCTATGCCCCAGTGGCTTCACTCCATTTAACTAAATATTAATGCTTGGATTAGATTATGCATTTTGGCTGCCTCAAAATCCCACTCCCATTTATACCACTGCTCCTAAGCAACTGCCTGCATCCTAGCTAATGAATCGAAAGGCCAGTTAATTTCAAAGAACAGCAGGTAAGTTTATACCTTTACAAAGAACTTATATTCGCTGCATAATTTTCTTTCAGTTTAAGACTTAGATTCTTATTGGATTCTTTCTCATAATGCTTCTGTTAAGAAGGCAGGAACAGTTCTGTCAACCTTCTAATTTTGCGGATGAGTGATGGAAGTCCTAATTTAAGGGATATGTTCAAGATCACACAGGTAGTAAGGTAAATATTTTATAAACATATAGTCACTATTTCAAGGGATATGTTTTCAGAGTTGAAACTAAGGTAAAGCAGTAAGGGCTTTGATTTTTTTTTTTTTTTTTTTTTTGCTTTTTTGCTGAGGCACTTGAGGTTAAGTGACTTGCCCAGAGTCACACAGCTAGGGAATGTTAAGTGTCTAAGACCACATTTGAACTCAGGTCTTCCTGACTTCAGGGCTGGAGCTCTATCCACTGCGCCACCTAGCTGCCCCAAGGGCTTTGATTCTAATGAACGAAAATTTATAAGGCAATGAGAGTACAGAATCTTTTTAGTAGGTGAAAAACAAAGGAGTTTACTACCTTTTTATCAAGAATTAGTAAAATAGGAAGCTATCAGATGAGTTGGGGTATCTCTTTTCCCATAGGGTCTTGTATCCTGAGGTTCAAAGTCTCTCCCTCACTCAAATTTATCTTAAAAATTTGAGGATACATTTCTTCTTGCTTGATCTAAATTTTTTTTTGGGTGCTTGTTGGGGATAGGGTTTTGTGGCTTTAACTCTTGATATAACCAAATAAATGCAATAATGAATATTATAATGCCACTTAATTGTATTTCCCATGGATTTTTTCAAGCTATCTATTAATGATTAGTCTCAGTAGGGCTTACTAAAACTCAAATGTGTAGCTCTTATTGTTTATACTTTATTTTTTTTCTGGTAATAGTTTCTTGGGGGATGACTGACTCTCCATTTTCAATCATTGCCAATAATAATAAAAACAAAATCAAATATAATAATAGCTATTATCAAGTACTATTATTATCAATATCATTATTATCATTAAGAGAATGTCCTAAATTTAGCTGATTTATTCAGATGAAATACATATTAATTTAAAATTAATAAAATAATATCCTTGAATCTTCAGAATAGTCCCAATGACACCATTCATTCTACCCTATGTATCACTCCCACTGAATTGACTGTTAGTTCAGTGCGAGAGAGATTCAGGAGAAGCTTGGTTATTTTAGAATTCATAGGATTATGGATATAAAGCTGGAAGATCATTTTTCCAGATCAGGATACCTGCACCCCAGAGAGGGTAAGTAATTTTCTCGGGCTTACACAGGGAGGAAGTAGCAGGAGTAGGATTTGAACCCATGTCTTCTGATGGTGGATCTAGTGTTCCCACTGTACCATCCTGCCTCCACAGATTATCACACATAGTTTAGAATTAGAAGAGTCCTTAAAGATTATTTACTTTAGTCCCATTATTTTATTTGTTAATTTATTTATTATTCCTTCATTTAAAAATTAAGTTTTATTGCCATTTTTAAGATCTAGAAGTCATGAACTGAATGGTTTTATAGCTGTGATGGAGCAGGAATAGGATCAAATGAGTATCTAGACTCCAAGTATAGTGTTCTTGTCACTATTCATGCATTTGCAGAGACCAATTTGGATGAGCTATATGACACTGCCTTGGACCATCCAAGTTTCACTTGATACTCAGAGTTCTGCTTTTAACTGTCTTATTCCCCATCCCTTGCTCATCCCACAGGCAAGAATGGACCTTAAAGGTCACTGAGTCCAACTTCCTCATTTTAAAGTTGAGCAAAGTGAGGTCCTGGAAGGATGCAGTATTTTTAAGGAACTGTGATGGTAAGAAGGAAAGTGAAGGTAAATAAATGGAAGATTGGCTCTGGGAATTTTGTACTTAGGAGTCCAGCTTTGTCTCTCTTTGCTATGAGTCAGAGAGAGATTATTTTTCTTTAATGCTAATCTTGGATATGTTTTTATAAAACTAAAACAAACCTCCCTTCCCCCCAAAGCAAACCAAAATATAAAACAGCCATTAAAATGCTCTGTGTTATACCATCAACACCAATAGACTATAGGTCAAGTCCTTTGCTCCAACAAGCACAAAATTAGAAATCCATCTTTCCCACTATAATACCATGCATTTCTTTGTCTCCTGATCTTTAAACATAAGAAATTTCTAGTCTGCTAAGAACAAGCAGCTTTAGTAAGAAAGACCTGGATTTAAATTGTCTCAGACATCTATCACCCGCATGACCTCTTAACCTCTTAATCCATCTCTTCAGAGATAGTTGCAGATCCTGACCAGTTTTGGTAGCTGGAGTTTCTTTAGTGGGAGTGTCTCATCTCAATGACTGGTCTATCTAAAAAAAAATTATACTAGAATTTTCAATAATATATTTCTGTTGAGTTATTGAAATTATTTTGATTTGCCACACTGCTTAAGTCTATGTAGTAGGTTTTAAAAAACAATTTCCCCCAAAACTGGTCAAGGCTTGAATAGGAAAGGACTTCAACTAGTATTGGGATATGATTACAATGTATTTGCTACATGGATTTTAATTTTCCACGTTCTCAAATATATGTTCCAACTTAATCCATTTCTTTTCAGCCTCTAGATTCTATTATACTTAAGAACTTCTTGGACAAGGCTCTAAGTTTACCAAGTACTGGCTAATTTATCTACTACCTTAGTGTTGTTATTACGTACTTGGAAAACATTAACAGCTCTCTATAGAAATGCAAGCTACTTTTTGTAATTATTTTATCAACATCATCATCATTATTTTATATAGGGAAAAAATAATCCCAAATATTATTTCACTGAATGATACCCTATTGTCAATCATACTCTGCAAAGAGACAGAATGATACAGTGGATTTGAGGGAAGGGATTGGTCTCTGGTGTGTTTTTTTGGTTGCTGTTTTTGTTTGTTTGTTTGTTTGTTTTTATAAATTTAATCATTCCTAAGAATGGTGTTTGTCCATGGTAGGTGATTAGCAAATGCTTGTTGTTGTTGTTGAAATCCAAACCATAAAGGGAATAACTCTATTTAATGGTCAATTTCTTCAATTTCAATTTAATTTAATAAACATTAAGTGCCTATTATATACCAGTGCATTTCTTTAAAAGAAAAAAGCTCCTTTCTTTTTTTCCCACAATATAGGCTGCAGAGCATTCAAATTAATGGAAAGGGCACTAGACAAAGAAGTGGAAAACCTAGCCTAAGCCCTACCATTCTATTAACTTTCTCTAGGACTCTGGGTAAGTCAATTCACCTCTTTAGGCCTCAGTTTTCTTATCTGTAAAAAGAGATTATTGGACACAGAAGTAGATCATACAGTTGTCCCATTAGTAATGTGCTTACAAGCCCTCAAAAATGGAAATAATTAGCTTTTGTGCTTGGAAATCTTGCTATATAGTATAGGTTTCAAGTGGTACACTATGGGCTTGCTTGCTAAAAAATGGATATATTCTCTCAAATTGAGAGCAGCCAGGTGCTTTCAAAGAGTAACAATGTTTTACCTGGAGTCAGGAAGATCAGTTTGAATCTTTCCTTGGGCATTTATTTACTATTTGTGTGACCCTGGAAAAATCCCTTATCTTCTAGGCCTCAGTTTTTCTCATCTGAATATGAGACTAGCCATAATCTATTTCATAGGGTTGTGGAAAAGATCAAATGAGATAAAATATATATATATATATATATAGTACTTGGTAAACCTTAAAAATGTCATATAACTGTGCAGGTAATAAAGTCTTCTTATGAAAGTCTTCAAGGCATGGGAGAATATAGGTAAATGGCACTGTAATATTTAAAGCCTTTGGGTAAGCAAGTCTTCCTTATTTTCCCTAACTCAAAGTGGAAAGCTATCTCCCAAATCCAATTCCGACAGAATATAAGCTCCTTGTGGGAACAGACTGTTGTCTTTGTCAGTGTCTAACATATAGTAAATGTTTGATAGATCCTTGTTGAATTAAAATAAACTAACCTGTCATTACGCCACTTCCCCCCCATGTGGCTCTAAACTACTTAATTTCATATTGTTCTCCTTCATAGGTTCCTGACAAACCAGACTATTTACTCTTCATGGAACTTAATAAGCTGTTTCCTGCCTCCAGACTTTTTTGTATATACTATGCTCTATGTGTGGTATACATTCTCTCCTTTCTGCCTTTCAGAATATTGATCTTTCTTCCAGATTCCACTCAGGTGCCACTTCCTTTGGGTACACTGTGCTTCTTGTTCAAACTCTTTGAATATTTCCATGGTAGAGTCTTAATCACTCCTAGCTAAATATATTTACCTGTGCACAAGCTCTAAGTTCCTCCCTCCTTCCCTCTTAAAGAATTCCAAGCTCCCCAAAAGCAACAAAAATTCACTACAGAAGATCCACCCAACAAGTTGGGAGAATTTCCTGGATTTCTCCTGATATATGGAGTGTACCAGTGGAGTACTCTGGTTTTGATGCTAAGATAATATATAAATTCTTCTGTTTGGTTTTTAAAGTTCTTTACAACCTGGATCCTTCCTATCTTTCCAGTCTTCCTATACTTTACTCACAATGTACTGTGTGACTCAGGGACACTGGTTTAAGCGCTGCCACTTGCACGTAACACTTGCACATCCCCCCCCTTTTTTTTTTTTACTACCTGTCTGTCCCCCATATCTGGAATATTATTCTTCCTGGCTTCTGATGGTTCCTGTTTTCCCTCTACACTCAGCTCAAATTCTGCAGGAAGGCCTTGCCCTTGTTCTCCCAGCAGTATGCACCCTGTCCCCTGGGATGACCTCCCATTTACTTTATACGGTTCTTTTATCCTAGTTATTAGCATTTTGTCTCCCGCTTATAAGGGGAACTCCCTGGAAGCAGAAACTTTTTGACTTTATATGTCTTAACCACTAGCATTTAGTAAGTGCATGTTGACGTTTAGCACCACTTGTCAACCTCAGGTGTACATACAGAGCAAAAAGTCTGGCCCTGCCTTAATACTTTATTTCCCCATTGACATTGTTCTACAGTACTCGAGCACAATTCATTATAAAGTCTGGATATCTCTGCCCCTAAAATCTGCATTCATTCATTCAACAAATATTAAGCACTCGGAATTGTGCCAGGCATAGTGGGAGGCCCAGAAAATACAAAGAAAGGCAAAAATAGTCTCTGCCCTTAAGGCAAAAGGAAATGGCATAAATGCAAGCAAGAAAATACAAAATTAATTTAAGGAGGTGGAAAGCGCTTTGGAAAGAGTAATCAGGTTAGACATTGTAGTGGAGATAGCCCTAGAGCAGTCTTCTGAAAGAAGCCGGGGATTCTAAGATGCAAATTTGCCACCCTCTTCCACTCCCTCCCCTCAAAGGAGATGCTTTTATAGTTACTCGACTGAACCATTACTGGGAGGGAGGTAGGAATGAGGGAGGAAGAGGGGAGAGAGAAGGATGCTCGGCCAAGGGCCCGACTCACCCGGGGAGGACAGCAGCACTTTGGCCCCGCTGCACTGGAAGCAATGTATAAGGGACGTGGCTCGAATGTTGTAGTTCAGACAGGCCATGGCGCAGCCCAACTTGGCTATCCCCAGCCACAGCCAAACATAGGCCGGCTCGTTTCCCAGAAAGAGGGCGACGCAGTCTCCTTGCCGGAGTCCGAGGCGGTCGTGGAGCACACGCGCCACTTGATTACTCCGTCGGTCCACCTGCGCGTAGGAGAACGTCTCATCTTGGAACAGTAGGAAAGGCTTGTTCGGAGTCTGGCGCACCCGATCTAAGAAAGCGCTCAAGACAGTGCGCACCGGCCGGCGTCTCGAGTAGCTGCGCACCCTTCGAACTATTTTGACCACCTTCAGGAAATAGTTCGTGTCCTGGAAGAAGTAGGGGCAGCAGAAATTCAGCAGCAGCGGGAGGAGCAGCAACCCCGCCACTACCGTGTAGATGGCGGGGAGCATGATGGTGGCAATGCCCCCTGTCCCCGAAAGGGCAGCGGGCGAACTTGGGGCGTGCAGCTTGACGCTAGGGGCGGGCGAACTCCTGGAGATGGGTAGCGGATGCGTGGGGGAGTGGGAGGGAAGGAACGAGGGCGGGGAGCGAGCTCCAGGGAAGACTAGGACGCGGACTCTAGGAGACTCGCGACTGGATGATGGTGGGGCATTAACTCTGGGGACGCCTTCGGAGCGTGGGAGGTGAGGGGAAGAAGGACGAGACCCGAAGGCAGAGAATGAGTCTACAACGTAGGAACAGCAGATGCTAAACCGGTAGCTCCCCAGAGCCTGAGATGACAGAGGGGCGAGGCCGGCTGCGTTTTAGGCAGACTGGGGAGTTGGGAGGGGGAAGCGGGAAGGTGGAGCTTCTTGGCCCTCTGGGCATCCGGCGGGGTTGGAGTGCTCAGAAAGCCCCGCCCACTCGGTGGGTCTGGAGGCCACCTGCGCTTAGGCTCAGTTCAGCAATAGGTAGGGCTCTGACTCTTTAAAGCACCCTCCGACCCTGAGCTGGGAAGGGGGGGATCGGTGTTTCTGGAGTCTTTGTTGGCATCCTCCTCCAAAAGTGACCGCTTTCTCTCCAGCTGGTACCATGATCTGGTATCAGCCTCCTTCCTAGGAGCAAGGTGTCTCAGCTCTTTGTTTCCTACCCGTCCTTTTATTGGAGGCTTGTTCTTTTCTCTTCACTTTCCCCAATTTCTAAGGACGGCCTTCTTCGTTCTAGTCGATGTACTAAATAGCCGGCGTAATTTCTAATTATGTCAAGCAGTTTCAGATAGAGGATCTGGCAGGTCACTGTTGCTAAGATGCAAAGTGGGCAGCCCAATCAGCCAACCCTGTCAAATCAGTTAGAAACTGAGCGCCGTCTTGTCACAGGTACAGCTAAGCCACCCTAAATTACCTATTTATTTCGCGGTAATAACCAAGTTCCTGAGTTTCGCGGATTTGGATTGTTAAGTCTTTCTGATGTGTCATTGTTTAGGATCTCCAGTTGCTGTACTGTGTATTGTACTGTGTACATTGCAAACTGCTTTTTTTCAATTACTTTTGCAGTATTTCCCTTTCACCCTCTTCTTCCTAATACACACACTCACTCCACCAACCCACTTAGAACAGTTCGGTACAACTTGGCTATTCAGTAAATATATATATATTTTAAACTGCAAACCGCTACTCAGTAGCAAACTTCTTAAAACTTTGTTTGCACTTAATTAGCCATAGGGAATGTATCTCTCTGTTCCTTTGACCTCCTTTTTGTTGGTAATTGGGAGTTTACGTAATATTTTACATTCAAATGAAACTAAAGTTTACAAAATATTTTACTTTAGGAAATAGAGACATTTAATATAATTAATGACTTGTTTCAAGTAGATAATAAAAGTTTATCAGATTTGAGGGTGACAAAAAACCAACCAACAGGAAGGTGGGATTCAACAATCTCTACGGACTAGAAATCGAAGCTGGATTCAACAGGAAGAGATTTAATAGAGATAAATGAAAAAAAATACTAGTATTGAAAAAGCTGCTTTACACCTTTTGAAATGTGGGAGACATGGTTAGTAGGCAGTCTGAAAAAGATCTAGAATGACAATGAACTTCAAATTCAATGTGAGTCAACAATGTGGCAGTCCACAAACCTGCCAGTAGGATGACAGTTCCCCTCTGCTCTGGTCAGAATATTGTGTTCAGTTTTCATTTAGGAAGGTCATGAATTACCTGGAGAATTTTGAGGATGAGGTTAATGATAACTTACATTTATACTACAGTTTTTTTTTTCCTTATTGGATTCTCACCACAATCCTGAGTGAAAATAATACAGGTATTTATCCCCATTTTAGGGATGAAGAAATTGACACTGAGATCTATACATCTCTGTAGATTTGCAGGAAGAGTGGTGTCCAGTGCTCTTTCCTCTCTACCACAGGGCCTTTTATTTTATTCTTACCTTCTCTAAGGAAGGAAATAAACATTTATTAAATCTTTATTTTGTGCTAGACATTTTAAAGATTAACTCATTTAATTCTCACAGCAACCTGGGAAGTAGGTACTATTGTTATCTCGTTTTAGGAATTTAGGCTGAAAGAGGTTATGACTTGGCCATGGTTGGTTAGGTAATAAGTATTTGAACTTAGATCTCTCTTACTCTAGGCCTAGCACTCAATTCAGTGTGATAATTGGCTATCTCTATGGATGATTAAAGATCTGGAGAACCTATCATATGAAAACTGGTTGAATGTTTAGCTTGGAGAAGACAGGGGGAGGGGAGGAGGTGAGAAAGGACAAGTGTAATAGTAATTAACTCCAACCACAAGAAAATATATCAGAAGAGGGATTGAATTTTTATCCATATTTTCTGTAAGGACACCTTAGAAATTCTATCCAAATGTGATGAAAGCCTTCCTCATAGTCCTTTCACATCTGAAGGATATCAGTGGAGCAGGTAAGTTCTCAATAAATCAATCAATATTAAGTGTTTACTATGTAACAGGCACTATACTAATCAATGGGGATAAAATGAATGGCAAAAGATAGTTTTTATTCTACAAGAATTTACTATCTAGTAAAGGAGACAATATTTAAAGATATATTTACAAAGCAAGCTATATACAGAAAAAATAGAAATAATTAACAGAGGGAAGGTACTAGAATTAAGCAATGTTGAGGAAGGCTTCCTGTAAAGGTGGAATTTTAGTTGGGATTTAAGGAAGTCAGGGAAGTCATTAGGTAGAGGTGAGAAAGGAAAGCTTTCTAGGAATGAGAAAACACTAACCAGATAAAATGCTGGAAGGAGACAATATTTGGTTTGTGTGAGTAAGGTGTAAGAAGACTGGAAAAGTAACAGGGGGTTAGCTTATGAAAGATTTACAAATACAAAGCATTTTGTATTTAATCCTAGAAGTGATAGAGAGCTACAGGAACTTATTAATTTGGGTCTGGGAGTGGGGTGCCATGGTCAAACTTGTGCTAAAAAAAATCACTTTAATAGCTGAATGGAAATTGGATTGGAATAGGGAAAGACTTGAAGCAGTCAGATCTACTAGTAGGCGATTGCAATAATCCAGACATGAATTGATGAGGTCCTATGTTAGAGTATGACAATGTCAGAAGAGAAAAAGGGCCATATGTGAGAGATGTAAAGGTGAAATCAACAGGCCTTGGCAATAGATTGAATATAGGGAGTGAGAGATAATGAAGGATCTAGGATGACTTCTAGGTTGCAAGCCTAAGGGAGTGGGAAGATTCTTCTCTACAGTAATAAGGAAGATACAGTTTGAGGTAGGGTTTAGGGAAAAAGATAATGAGTTTAATTTTGTATATATTGAATTTAAGATGTCTACTGGACATCTATTTCAAGATGTCAGAAAGGCATTTAGAGATATAAGATTAGAGGTTAGCAGAGATCAATTATCCTTTTTCCTTTTCTTTCACTAGCGATTGGTATATTTAAAAAATCAATTATGCATTTCTTGGATGAAATATTTTTTTTTTACCATTCATCCCATGTACATTTTTTTGGTAATGTATTATTTCCTGCTTAGGTCCACTATTTACCTGTCCATTCGTCTGAGTGATCCTCAATTTCTGTTTTTTGGACAATGTACAGTCATACTTTGGAGATATTATGGGTTCAGTTCCAAACCATTGCTATATAGTAGTGAATATCACAATAAAATAAATCATATGAATGCATATATACACATATATTTATACTCTACTATATTCTTTTAAGTATACAATAGTATTATGTTTTTAAAAATGTGCATACCTTAAATTAAAAAACACTAACCATCATCTGAGCCTTCAACAAATTGTAATCTTTTGAGTGGTGGAGGGTTTTGCCTTACTTTCAGTGGCTGCTGTCTGATCAGGCTGGTGGTAGGTGAAAATTGGAGTGGTTGTAGTAATTTCCTAAAATAAGACAATAAAGAAGTTTGCCGAAATCTATTGATTCTTCCTATTACTTGAACATTTAGAGGCCATTATAGGGTTATTAAATGACCTAATTTCAACATTGTTGTGTCTCAGGGAATAGGGAGGTCCAATGAGTGGGAGAGAAATGAGCAATAGATAGTTGGTGAAATAGTCAGAACATATACAACACTTATCTTTTTATATTTTTTTATTAAAGCTTTTTATTTTCAAAACATATGCATAGAGAATTTTCAGCATTCACACTTGCAAAACCTTGTGTTCCAAAATTTTTTTCCCTTCCTTTCCCCCCTCCCTCAGACAGCAAGTAATCCCATATATGTTAAACAGATACAATTCTTCTACACATATTTCCACAATTATCATGCTGCACAAGAAAAATCAGATCAGAAAGAAAAAAAATGAGAAAACAAAATGCAAGCAAACAACAAAAAAGTGAAAATACTATGTTGTGATCCACACTCAGTTACCATGGTCTTCTCTCTGGGAGCACATAGTTCTTTTCATCACAAGACCATTGGAATTGGTCTGAATCATCTCATTGTTGAAAAGTCATGTCCATCAGAATTGATCATTGTATAATCTTGCTGCACAACATTTATCTTAATAGGAATATTCTAATTTTCAGACAAAGAAATTAAAGTAATTTCTAGTCATAAAAAATGCTCTAAATCACTATTGGTCAAAAAAAATGCAAATTAAGACAACTCTGAGGTACCACTTCATACCTCAGATTGACTAAGATGACAGGAAAAGATAATGATAAAGGGGATGTGGGGAAACTGGGACACTAATACATTATTGGGGGAGTTGTGAACTGATCCAGTCATTCTGGAGAACAATTTGGAATTATGCTCAAAGGGCTATCATACTGTGCACACCTTTTTATCCTGCAGTATCTCTACTGAGCTTGTATCCCAAAGAGATCATAAAAAAGGAAAAGGACCCACATGTGCAAAAATGTTTGTAGCATAGCTTTTTGTAGTGGCAAAGAACAGGAAACCGAGTGGATGCCCATCAGTTGGGGAATGGCTGAATAAGTTATGGCATATAAATATTATTATATTATTATAATTATAATATTACACATTATAATTATATATCATATAACCATATATAATTATAATGTATAATATTATAATATATTATTATTTTATTCTATAAGCATACTGTCTTATATGGTTGTGGTTCCTGCTACAGTAAATCAGTTATAGTAGTAACATCAAAGATCATTGATCATAGATCACCATAAAAGATTAATTAATAATGATTAAAAAATTTAAATATTGTAAAAATGTGACTCTGACATGATTCGAATATGTGCTGTTGGAACAGTGATGTCAGTAGACTTGCTGGATGCGGGATTGCCACAAAGTTTCAATTTGTAAAACTCCACTGTGAAGTGCAATAAAGTGAAGTGAAATAAAATGAAGTATGCTTATGGTTTTATGATTCTTTGCCATATAACATTACAAAAAGAATATAGGTATCAAAAAAGATGGACAATTTCAGGGAGAATTTTGTGATCATTAAAGTTTGCTATTTTCATTAAAGTTTGCTATTTTCAAAAAGTAATCCAGCTTGCTCTCTTCATTCTATTCAATTCTTGATCAAGTTTATCATCCATTTGCAGTGTCTGTCTTAGATATACTAATATGTGCCACTATAGTTCTATCTGTATTTATGTCTCTATTTTTTCTTGGAAATTTTATTTGTTGACTATATTCCTTAGATTTTACATACATGCACAATACAGAATTATAATCATTTTTTTGTATTTCCCCCCTTAATTTTGCTTGATTTTTTAATTAAAGAAAACAGAATAGAATAAAAAGAAAAATAGAAGAGGAAAATAAAACAAAACAGAACATTGTCATGTGTCTAGTAGAGCATCAGAGGGGATTCAAAAAAATAACAATAAGTTAGCAGTTCAAGAAAGGATATGAAATAGTAGAAGAAATTATATTCATGAGTGTCCATCTTTGCTTCCTTGTAGGTGGTTGTTTTGTTCTCTGCTGTGCACTTTTAAAACTTTATTCTTTTTTTCTCCTTTTAACTCCCTCACCTTTCCCAAACAAGCTATAGTTAAAGATGTATATATATATATATATATATATATATATATGTATATATATATCCACCAACACACCATTGTCCATACTCACACATACACACACATTCATACATATACATTCATACCTACCAACAGACCACATATCCATATATCTCTATATACACATATATGTATAAGGTAACATGCATACATACATCTATAAATATACATGCATTTACCCATATGTAAACATGCATCTGAAACAATATTAGTATGGCTGACTTATAATGTAGATTTCTCTATTAAATATGCTTGATTTTGTCTAAGATCAATGATTATGAGCTATATTTTTTTCTAATAAATTCTACTCTTGATCTTCGTGTTTGTGTATATATCTCTATTCTTTCCCCTTCCTGCTACCTCTTCAGCTTTAATTTTTCCAGGCTGTGTTTGTGCTGAGGTGCAAATTTGTTCTGTTTGTGAGGGAAATCTGGAGAGCTTGAAATTTACTGACCTACTCCTCTATCTTCCTAAAATCCTTCTGAGTTTTAAACTTAAATTTAAATTATAGACCTACATATATGCATATATACATGTGTGTACATATAAACACATAGGTTGTCTGTTAGCCATGTAGCATAACCTAAACAATATTTTTTCATCATCCAGTTAGTTTTCCAGTGTAATTAGTTATTCTAAACACCTTTGAGGGATTGTGGATGTAATTTAGAAGGCTCTGCAGTGTTCAGGGGTTTGAGGCAAATTAGTATAATAAAGAAACGGGATCATCTGGAGGATGATTTCTATATATGGAATCTCTCATTTTGGACTCTATGTTAGGTCTTTCCCATGACATGGAAGACATCTTTGACAAAATGATGTTTCCCAGTTTCAAACTTTGCTAATCAGAATTTTATTAAAACAAGATTATGTTGTCGTATGATCTTGATTTGTGCATGTGAAACACCTTGTTGCTAGAGAGCTTTAAATGAGGCATTTTGCTTTTGTAACACAATTTGTTGTAATAATAAATTCTTAGATTTTTTCCTTGCTTTTGGTATTTTCTATTCCTTAAGAGTGCTTGAGAATTCATCTCTTAAAACTCTTAAAATTGTGTTTTCTCTAATAATAATAATATGTCTCATAATAAAATTGTGTTGTCTTCTATATAAACTTGGTCTGGTCTAGCTGTTTTTCCCCATATTTGTTTTCTTCAGTACTATATCCATTTCCTCATGAAGTATATCTCAATCTGGATTTTTAGAATGCAAATATTGTAGTTACATGGTTATTGAAGAAGAGTTTGTTAAACCATCCATATAGATATTTTCTTTCTGTTTGTCAACTTCTAATTCCATTCTTAAATGCCCATGGAATGATATTGTTCAGTTAGGTCTCCCATCAAACATTCTTTAAACTTGCCTTTCCCTTCCTTGCCTTTAATTGCATTGAGGCTTCAAATCATCTACTTAATATTTTGAAAATGAAAACCAATATTGCTTTGGTCACCATATCTCTCTACTTGACAAGTTAATCGAGTATTTTGGGACTAAAGTAGTTTTTAGATTGTTTTCTTCTCTTTGTTATAGCAATTCATTTGCATTAGCTAATCTTGTAAATAAAATGGCTATAATCCATATTAATATTCTTTTTCCTATTAATTTTCTGTTAGGCATCAACATTTTTTAAAATAAATTTTTGAGGGTTTTTGTTTTGTTTTGTTTTTAAGTGTGCCAAAGCATAAGCCCCAGAGTTTAAAGAAGAAAAAAAGAACATCCCTATCTATTATAGAATGGCTAGACAAAAATGGCTTATGAAGGCAATGGAATATTACTGAGTCCAAGAAATGAACAAGAAATGAAGTTTCAGAGGGAACTGGGAAAACTAGTATAATAATTTTTATTATTTTTCAATTGTTTTTTTAATCATATCTGAGTCTTTGTAACCCTATTTGGGGTTTTCTTGGCAAAGATATTGGAATAATTTTCCAATTCCTTCTGCAGCTCATTTTACAGATGAGGAACTGAGGTGAACAGGGTAAAATGACTTGCTAGGAGTCACATAGCTCAAAAGTCTGAGGTCAGATTTGAACTCATGAAGATGAGTCTTTTTGACTTCAAGCCTGATACTTTATCCACTGTGTCACCTAGCTGCCTCCCTAAAATAATAAGGGATAGCATTTATATAGCATTTTAAGGTTTGTAAAATGTTTACGTGTATAATCATATTTGATATTTATAACAAATCTGTGAGGCAGGTACCATTATTATCCCCATTTTACATATGAAGAAATTGAGGTTAAGAGAGGTTAAATGACTTGTCCAGGGCCATACATCTAGTAAGTGTTCAAATCCCGGATCTGAACTCAGGTTTTCTTTCTTTTTTTTTTTTTTTTTTTTTTTTTTTTT
>JAJPUD010003965.1:63564-109971 GCA_023553655.1 Myrmecobius fasciatus
TTTTTTTTTTTTTTTTTTTTTTTTTTGTTAAAGCTTTTTATTTGTATAACATATGTATGGGTAGTTCCCCAACATTGATCTTTACAAAGCTTTCCATTACAAATTTTACCCCCAGTCCCCTCCCCTCCCCTAGATGGCAGGAAGTCCACTACATGCTAATAATGTTGAAATGCTTGAGAAGTTATGCAAGAAAAATCCTATCTACAAGAAAAAAAAAAGAATCAGAGAAAGGCAACACAATGCAAACAAATGTCAGTAGAGATCATGAAAATGTTATGTTGTAGTCCATATTTCATTTCCCTCTCTCTGGGTGTATATGGTTTTCTTCAGTGAACAACTGGAACTGGTTTGAGACAATTCTTTGTTGCAGAGAGCCATGTCCATCAGAATTGATCATCATGTAATACTGTTGTTGCTGTGCATGATGATCTCCTGGTTCTGCTCATTTCACTCAGCATCAGTTCATACAAGTCTCTCCAGGCCTCTCTGAAATAGTCCTGCTGGTCATTTCTTACAGAGCAATAATATTCCATAACATTCATATACCATAATTTATTCAGCCACTCTCCAATTGATGGGCATCCCTTCAGTTTCCAGTTTCTAGCCACCACAAAAAGGGCCGCCACAAACATTCTTGCACATGTGGGGCCCTTTCCCTCCTCTAAGATCTCTTTGGGATATAGGCCCAGTAGAAACACTGCTGGGTCAAAGGGTATGCACAGTTTGACAACTTTTTGGGCATAGTTCCAAGTTGCTCTCCAGAATGGTTGGATCCGTTCACAGTTCCACCAACAATGTATCAGTGTCCCAGTTTTCCCACATCCCCTCCAACATTCATCGTTATCTTTTCCTGTCATTTTAGCCAATCTGACAGGTGTGTAGTGGTATCTCAGAGTTGTCTTAATTTGCATTTCTCTGATCAATAGTGATTTGGAGCAACTTTTCATATGACTAGAGATGGTTTTAATTTCATCATCTGAAAATTGTCTTGAACTCAGGTTTTCTAATGTATCTACTAAACCACTTAGCTGTCTCTGAATGATGCAGAGGGAAGTGAGCAGAAAAAAGAACAATTTATGCAGTGATAATAACATTACAAAGAAAGATAACTTTGAAAGACTTTAGAATTCTGATCAATTCAGTGACAAACTGATTCCAAAGGACAAAAGATGAAGCATGGTACTCATCTTTATTTATTTTTTTTTGCTGAGGCAATTGGGGTTAAGTGACTTGCCCAGGGTCACACAGCTGTTACGTGTTTGAGACCAAATTTGAACTCAGGTCCTCCTGACTTCAGGGCTGGTGCTCTATCCACTGCGCCACCTAGCTGCCCGGTACTCATCTTTACAGAGAGGTGATGTACTCCAAATGCAGAATGAGAAATATGTTTTTGGATATGGCCAATAAGGAACTTCACTTGACTATACTTACCTGTTATGCATAATATGTTTGCCTGTGCACATTTGTTTTTCTTCTGTATTTAATTGGAAGCACGTAGGAAGGAAAGAAAGAAAATTATTAAATAAACAAATCAAATAAATTATAAACAAATACACACACAGAGTTATACAGGAGGCAATTGAAGTTAAGTGACTTGCCCAGGGTTATGTAGCTAGTAAATGTTAAGTGTCTGAGGCCAAATTTGAATTTAGATCCTCTTGACTTCAGGGTTGGTGCTCCATCCACTGTGCCATCTAGCAGTCCCTAAATATTTTTTAAAATAAAAAAGTAAAAAAAATCATGCCATATTCTCATATTTTTATTTTGCTAGTTTTATATTTTGGTCTTTGGTCTTTTAAAAAATACATTTATTATTTATTTTAAGCATATTTTTATTTTGAAATTTTGAGTTCCAAATTCTCTTCCTTCCTCCCATGCCTCCCCTACCCACTGAGAAAATAAGTAAAACGATGTCAATTACAAATATGAAATCATATAAAACATTTCCATATTAACCATATCATAGAAAGCCCCCCCAAAGCAAGAAAATTTTATTTCAGTTTTCACTCAGAGTTCATCAATTCCATCTC
The DNA here is from genome assembly GCA_023553655.1 of Myrmecobius fasciatus. Taxonomy (NCBI): domain Eukaryota; kingdom Metazoa; phylum Chordata; class Mammalia; order Dasyuromorphia; family Myrmecobiidae; genus Myrmecobius; species Myrmecobius fasciatus. Next base: position 65,595 of record JAJPUD010003965.1, read on the forward strand.
TGGAGGTGAATAGCATATTTTCATCATGAGACCTTTGGAGCTATCTTGGATGATTGTCTTCATCAGAGTAGCAGCCAAGTCTTTCACAGCTGATTATCATTACAAAATTGCTGTTATTGTACACAATGATCTCCCAGTTCTTATATTACTTTGCGACAGTTCATATAGGTTTTGCCACGTTTTGGTTTTTTTTTTTTTTTTTGATAGCGCCATCATCCTTTCTTATAGCACAATAGTATTCTATCACAATCATATGCCATAACTTGTTCAGGCATTTCCTAATTGATGGGCACCCCTTCAATTTCCAATTTGCCACCACAAAATATTTTGTCCACGTAGATCTTTTTCCTCTTCTTTTGATCACTTTGGGATATTGACCTAGTAGTTGTATTACTGAATCAAAGAAAATAAAGTTTTATTTTTTTATTTTTATTTTAAAATAGTATATTATTTTTCCAAATACATGTAAAGATAGTTTGCAACATTCATTTTTGTAAAACTTTGTGCTCTAAATTTTTCTTCCTTTCTTACCTTTTTCCTCCTCAAGATAGCAAGCAATCTGATATAGCTTAAATGTTTGTAATACTTTTAAACATATTTCCATATTTGTCATATTGTGCAAGAAAAATCAGACCAAAAGGGGAAAAAACACAAGAAACAACAACAACAAAACAAACAAATAGAAAGATGAAAATACTATGCCTCAATCCACAATCATTTTCCATGGTGCTCCGTCTGGATGCAATTAGCATTTTCCATCCCAAATCTATTGAAATTGCGTTGAAACACTGCTTTGTTGAGAGAACCAAGTCCATTATAGTTGATCAACACATAATCTCTTTGTTACTGTGAACAATGTTCTTCTGCTTCTGCTCACTTCATTAAGCATCAGTCTTTCATATATACATATATAATATACATATATATACATATATATGAAGATATATGTCTACAGTTAAAAGCAGAACTCTGAGTATCAAGTGAAACATGGATAGTCCAAGGCAGTGCCATGTATCTCATCCAAATTGGTCTCTGCAAATGCATGAATAGTGACAAGAACACTATACTTAGAGTCTAGATACTCATTTGATCCTATTCCTGCTCCATCACAGCTATAAAACCATTCAGTTCATGACTTCTAGATCTTAAAAATGTCAATAAAACTTTATTTTTTAAAATGAAGGAATAATAAATAAATAAACAAATAAAATAATGGGACTAAAGTAAATGATCTTTAATGACTCTTCTAATTCTAAACTATGTGTGATAATCTGTGGAGGCAGGCTGGTACAGTGGGAACACTAGATCCACCATCAGAAGACATGGGTTCAAATCCTACTCCTTCTAGTTCTTCCCTGTGTGAGCCTGAGAAAATTACTTACCCTCTCTGGGGTGCAGGTATCCTGATCTGGAAAAATGATCTTCCAGCTTTATATCCATAATCCTATGAATTCTAAAATTTCCCCATTCTGTTTGAATGTAGAAATTTTTCTTACATAGAAGAGGTGTATAAGAAAGCTTTATAGTGGAGAGGAAAATAAAGAATAGGGAGCAATGTTTGAACCTTACTCTTATTGGAATTGGTGAAAGGGAAGAATATATATACAAACACATATATATATATGTACATACAACTGTGCATACAAAGAACTGGAAATTGAGTGTATGTCCATCAGTTGGAGAATGGGGTGAATAAGTAATAGTCTATGGAGGTAATGGAATATTATTGTTCTGTAAGAAATGATGAGCAGGCTAATTTCAGAAAAGCTAAGAAAGACATATATGTTTATGGACAATTGAGTTGCCAATGAGCACCAACTCTATCTAGGACCAAGAAGAGGTACCAGTTGTCCAATTTCCTTACCATCTTCTGGCTGAGAGCTCCCAAAGTTGCTGCTGCTGCTGTCAGAGCTGTCTTCAAGGTTTATGGTTGATGGGGTTGTTGCTGCTTTGCTCTGGACTGGCTTCCTACCAGTGCCCTCCTCCTGACCTCCTAAGTTGTTTTAAAGCTGAAAAAATATCTCACTCTGAACTTTTGTTGGTCTTCCTGCTTTGAAATTTGATTCAAGGAGGGTTTTTTTTTAAATTTTATTTTTTTAATTTTATTTGCATAACATATGTGTGGGTAATTCTTCAACAATAACCCTTACATAGCTTTCCATTACAAATTTTTCCCCCAACTCCCCACCCTTCCCCTAGATGGCAGGATATCCACTACATGTTAATTATGTTAAAATATTGGTAAATCGAATATATGTATACATATTTCCAAACTTGTCATTGTTGTGCAAGAAAAATCTTGTCTACACAAACGATATATCAGATAAAGGAAACACAATGTAAGCAAACATCAATCAAGGAGTATGAGAATGTTATGTTGTGGTCCACATTTCACATCCCTCTCTCTGGGTGTATATGGCTTTCTTCAGTGAACAATTGGAGGTGGTTTGAAACATTTCATTGTTGAAGAGAGCCGTGTCCATCAAAATTGATTGTCATATAGTACTGTTGTTGCCGTGTATAATGATCTCCTGGTTCTGCTCATTTCACTCAGCATCAGTTCATGTAAGTCTCTACAGGCCTCTCTGAAATCATCTTGCTGGTCATTTCTTACAGAACAATAATATTCCATAATATTCATATACCATAATTTATTCAGCCATTCTCCAATTGAAGGGCATCTATTCAATTTCCAGTTTCTAGCCACCACAAAAAGGGCTGCCACAAACATTCTTGCACGTGTGGGGCCTTTTCTCAAGGAGGTTTTTAAAAGTTGTTTGGAGGGGAATGTTGGGAGAGTTCAGCTGGATTGTTGCCTGTATTCCACTATTGTTGTTCTATCTCTTTGGTGTTTGTTCTAAAAATCCAGTGACCTGATTATACACAGACTGCTGATTCAAGAAAGACTCACATCAGTAAAAATTCATTTCTTATTTGCTAAAATATATAACCAATTCTGTTTTTTGATGATAAAGAGGCTCTCCTTATTCTTTCCTCCAAAAAAATATTCTTGATGCAGAGGCATTAGACTTCAGTGTAATTTATATGCCTTTGGACGCTCTAATTCTTATTTCTTGAATTATGTTTTTCCCAACCTATTTTTCTTTTTCTTTTTCTTTTTTTTTAACCATCTGTATCTATGCTCACCTTTGTATTGAAGTCAAAGTATCCAAGACTGTGTTGATTTCATTTGGAGGGTTTTCCTGAGAGGTTTTTTTGGGGTGGGGTGACGAGGGAGAGCTTTTTTTTTTTTTTTACATTTTCAGGCTCCACAGTTAGAAAACTAGTATTTATTAAGTACCTACTATGTGACATGCATTGTATCACAGATGTTGGTACCTAAACTGCAGTTATTTGTTTTGTGGCCTTTTTGTAAATACTTAGCAAAGAACACTGTAGTATGAAATAACCTAGTGTTCCATATGAAATGTTTCTCCATGCTTTTGTCTATATGATAAGACCAACCTTGCTAATTTTTTCTATTTACTTCTTCAAGCGCTATGAGCTATCCTTCAATTTAGATGCAACTTCCTTTTGTCTTTTGTCCATAGTGAGAATGTCAGTTCTTACAATACTATTCCCACTCATTGGTCATTGGATGAGAATACCATATTTAAAGTAACAAAATCTAAAATAATGATTATAAACAGACTTAAGAGTATGATTTTTAAAATAAATTGTTATTGTTGTCTTCTGTTTCTTACTGCTTTTTTTAGAGAGAGGAAAAAGGCAGCACAACTAATTGATATATTGAAAAAGTCTGAAAATATGTGTAGTATATAATGTCTGTGAACCTCCCACTTTTACAAAGCAGTGAAATGAGTTGTCTTTTTGTTTCTTTAAGTCATTCTTGCTATTTCCAATTTGGTTACATTCACTTTTGATTATTTTGGAGTGTGTTTATTTTAATTTCCATAGTTGTAGTTGTGGCATATATTGCTTTCTTGGTTCTGCTTACTTCAATCTATACGTTATATAGATCTTTCCATATTTCTCTGTATTCATCACATTGATCATTTTTTTCAGTAAACTAATATTCAATTATATTCATATACTGCAATTCATTTAGTCATTCCCCAATTGATAAGCATCTATTCTGTTTCCAATTCTTGACTATTACAAAAAGTTCTGCAATAAATATTTGGTATATTATTGGGAATTTTTTCTCATCAGTAGCTTTCTTGGCTCTAGTGATGGAGTCACTAGTTCAAAGGGCATGGACGTTTTAGCCAAATTTCCATAATTCCAAATTGTTTCCACTCTGTGGATAGCATAAAACTGAAGAGTATTTTGCATTTTTCTTTTTTTTCCCATGGGTTGCTATGCCAAGAATTCACCTTATATTGGCCAATGTACTAATGATGAGCCTTTCTGTACATAGCTAGGCTTGTCCTTGGAAAGCAGATATAATCCTGTTACCAGGACTGTTCTTGAAGTCCCTACAACATGGTAGAACCTGCCAGAACTTGCTCTCCATTGGCATAGCCTTCAAGAACACAGGATCACCTCCATTTCACAATGAGGCTTTAAAATAGAATTTTTTAGAGGTAATACAGACCATAAAGTACTACATAAATGTCACTTATTATTATTCTCTGCTTTCAATTCATCTGGTCCATCATCTCCATAGCTGTCATGTTGATATTCCTAAAATATAACTCTGACAATGTCACTCTACTTAAAAAAAAACTTTCAGTGGCTTCCTAGCCAGCACTTAAGACCCTTCAGTGACACTCTATGCTTTGTGCCATCTAGCTGTTCCACTTTGAGCATAGTAGACACTTAATAAATATTTATTAGATTGAATTGAATTTTTTCTATATTTTTTCATCCTCTGATTTCCTATGCCTCTTCCTATCTTCCATTTTCATTTATAGTTTTGATGTCTATTCATCCTACTATCTACTTCATTCTCATACAATTGTTATTTAGCTGACTGATACTTGGTAAAATATGTAGCCCATTTGAAAATCATGGAAAATTATATCCTCTTAGATCTAGAAGACAGCTTAAAAGTAATGTAGTCCAACTTCCATCTTTTGAAGATAATTTCTCACGCTTTTCTTTTCTTTCTATGTCCATGGCCACCACTTCAATTTAGACCTTATTTTTTCAAGAAGCTATCATAGACTCCTCCTTGGTATTTTTCCTACCTCCTAAAACTGATTACTGTTTGAGCCTAGGGAAGCTTCTTTTTAAAATTTTTTTATTAAAGCTTTTTATTTTCAAAACAGTTGCAAAGATGATTTTCAACATTCACCATTGCAAAACCTTGTGTTCCAAATTTTTTCCCTCCCTTCTCTCCACCCCTTCCCTTAGATGGCAAGTAATCCAATATATTTTAACCATGTGCAATTCTCCTATACATACTTCTACAATATCATGCTACAAAAGAAAAATCAAATCAAAAAGGAAAAAAATGAGAAAGAAAACAAAATACAAACAACAATTTAAAAAAGTGAAAATATTATGTTGTGTTCCACACTCAGTTCCCACAGTCTTCTAGCTGAATGTAAATGGCTCTTTTTATCACAAGACCATTGGAACTGACCTGAATCATCTTATTGTTAAAAAGAGCCACATCCATCAGAACTGATCATTGTATAATTTTGCTGTTGCCATGTACCATGTTCTCTTGGTTCTGCTCATTTCATTTAGCATCAGTTCATGTAAATCTCTCCAGGCCTCTCTGAAATCATCCTGCTGATTGTTTCTTATAGAATAATAATATTCTATAACATTCATGTACCATAACTTATTCAGCCATTCTCCAATTGTTGGGCATCCACTCAGTTTCTAGTTTCTTGCCTCTACAAAAAGGACAGCTACAAACATTTTTGCACATATGGGTCCTTTCCCCCTTTTTTAAGATCTCTTTGGGATACAGGCCCAGAAGAAATACTGCTGGATAAAAGTGTATGCACAGTTGGATAGTCCTTTGGGCATAGTTCCAAATTGCTCTCCAGAATGGTTGGATCAGTTCACAACTCCACCAACAGTGTCCCAGTTTTCCCACATCCCCTCCAACATTCATCATTATCTTTTCCTATCATCTTAGCCAATCTGAGAGGTGTGTAGTAGTATCTTAGAGTTGTCTTAATTTTCATTTCTCTGATCAACAATGATTTAGAGCACTTTTTTCATATAACTAGAAATGGTTTTAATCTTTTCTTCTGAAAATTGTCTGTTCATATCCTTTGACCATTTACCAATTGGACAATGGATTGAATTCTTATAAATTTGAGTCAATTCTCTATATATTTTAGAAATGAGGCTTTTATCAGAATCTTTGTATGTAAATTTTTTCCCCAGTTTATTGCTTCCCTTTTAATCTTGTCTGCACAAAACCTTTTTTTTTCTTTTTACTTGATTTAATTTGCTACAGGTTTAAGTAGCTTGACTTTTTAATATATGTATACACATGTAGTCAGAGACATGAGACACAGTCTGGCTCTGTAGCTCACTCCCTTGACACAGTTTTCCTGTTTTTTTCAATCAAGGTCACTTACGTTCTTAGAAGATATCTGGTAGCATTTAACGCCAACAGGGCAATCTACGTCAAAAAACTTTGGCCCCAATCCTAATGACAAAGGCCCAACAGGATTCTTTTGGGTCTCTGCTGGTGTTTGGGTAAGGATGAACTGTCCAAAGAACACTTCACATTCAGGGCAGGGATACAACCATTCTCTGGTGTGCACACACTGGTGAATAGCCAAGGACTGACTCTGTTGGAAATTGGTGTCCACAGTCAGGGCAGTGGTAGGGTTTCTCCCCAGTGTGGAGAAGCTGGTATTTGACAAGATTCTCTTGACAACAGAACCAAGTCCCACACTGTGCACAAAACCTTTTTAACTTAATAGAATCAAAATTATCCATTTTGCATTCCATAATGTACTCTAGTTCTTCTTTGGCCACAAATTTCTTTCCTTCTCCACAGATCTGAGAGGTAGACTATTCTTTGTTCTAATTTGCTTATAACATCATTCTTTATGTCCAAATCACGAACTCATTTTGACTTTATCTTGGTATAGGGTGTTGGGTATGGGTCAATGGTTAGTTTCTGCCATACCAATTTTAGGGAAGCTTGTTGTAGCAAGAACCATATTAAAAACAGATTCATCTATTCTCAGTTTCCCTTCCCCAACTTGATGAAGATTCTGTGCATTGTTCTGAATAGTCTGATGGATCACATTTTGCTTTTCATCACGATTACCCTGGGCATGTGAATAGAAACAATCATTCAAAATGTCTTGAGGTATCTGATCTAATGTTTGTTTTCTGATTCTGATTAATTATAATTAATAACATTTTGAATTTCCTGTTTTGTTCTTGTATACAAAATTTCAATCAACATTCCCTTCTTCTTCCTTAATTTCATTCTACACATTGTCTGCAGCTTGATCTTTCAAAAACAGAGTTCTTTTTGAATCACTCCTTTCTTCATAAATCCTAAATAATATCTTGTAAGGATGTGAAAATTTCTTAGCTTGGCATTTAAGGGTCTTCCCAATCTGGCCCTAATTTGTCCTTTCATACTTCTCCCCTATTACTCATCAAAACAATTTAATGGTCCAACCCATTTGGGTTACTTGTAATATATAATTGCAATGATTTCTCTTATACAATGTGCTTACATTGTGCCCCTTTCCCAACATTTGCCCATTTTTCAAAGTCCAGCTTAGATTCCAACTCCTTAATAAAATGTTCCCTGGTCACTTCCTTCTTTTAGGAAGAAATAAGGATTTATTAAGAACCTACCAGGTGCAAGCACTTTACAAATATCTCATTTGGTTCTTAAAAATAAGCCTGAGCCAGATGAGGAAACTGAGGTAGATAGAGGGTGTGGTGGATAGAGGACTGGACCTAAAATCAGACTCATCTTTGTGAATTCAAATCTGGCCTCAGTCACTTATTAAATGTATGACCTGCACAAATCACTTTGCCTCAGTTTCCTCATCTGTAAAATAAGCTAGAGGTGGAAATGGCAAAATCACTCTAGTATCTTTGCCAAGAAAACTCCAAATGGGAATATGAAGAGTTGGACATGACTAAGGCAACTGAACAGCAACCAGAAGCAGACAGATTAAATGACTTGCCTAGAGTCACACAGTTTAATATATATTGAATTCAGATCTTCATTATTCCAAGCCTGGTGCAATAACCACTGCACCACTTAGCTCTAGTGCTCTAGTAAGTGCTCTGTATGCTTTAGTAAGGGTTCTTAACCTTAGATTTGTGAGCTTTTTTTTTTTTAAGCTTTTTATTTGCAAAACATATATATGGGTAATTTTTCAACATTAACCCTTTCAAAGCTTTCTGCTACCAATTTTTCCCCCCTAGTCCCCACCCTTACCCTAGATGGCAGGATATCTACTACATGTTAATTATGTTAAAATTCTTGACAAATCGAATATGTGTATACATATTTATACAGTTATCTTGCTGTGCAAGAAAAGTCGGATCTACAAGAAGAAAAAAATCTGAGAAGGGAAACACAATGCAAGCAAATATCAATAGAGAGCATGAAAATGTTATGTTGTGGTCCACATTTCACATCGCTCTCTCTGAGTGTATATGGCTTTCTTCACTGAACAATTGGAACTGGTTTGAAGCATTTCATTATTGAAGAGAGCCATGTCCATCAGAATTGATCGTCATATAGTATTGTTGTTGCCGTGTATAATGATCTCCTGGTTCTGCTCGTTTCATTCAGCATCAGTCCATGCAAGTCTCTCCAAGCCTCTCTGAAATCATCCTGCTGGTCATTTCTTACAGAACAATAATATTCCATAACATTCATATACCATAATTTATTCAGCCATTCTCTAACTGATGGGCATCCTTTCAGTTTCCAGTTTCTTGCCACTACAAAAAGGGCTGCCACAAACATTTTTGCACATGGCTCTTCCCTTCCTTTAAGATCTCTTTGGGATATAAGCCCAGTAGAAACACTGCTGGGTCAAAGGGTATGCACAGTTTTATCACTTTTTGAGCATAGTTCCAAATTGCTCTTGTGAGCTTTTTTTTTTTTAATATTTCCTTTGTAATCCTACATATTTTATTTTATACATTTAAAAATATTATATTGAAAAGGGGTCTATAGACTTTACCAGACCGCCTTATGGGTCAATGACCTCAAAAAGATTAGGAATTCTTGCCCTATACCATGTAGCATTAATTCTTTATATGAAAATACTTCTTGTAAGCAATTCTTTACATGACTAGATTGTATACTGTTTGAGGGTAGGGACCACATCTTGTTCAACTTTATACTCTGAATATTTCCCAGTATAGTTGTTTGTTCTTAGTAGGTGTTTGATTAATATTTCTGAAGTAAATGTTGACTTATCACCACATGTAAGTAACTATTTCTAATAACACAAGTTTAAATAATTATTGTACAGTTTTCCCATAATTGGCATTTCAAAAGAATGGATTATGGATAAACATGTTGTAACCATCTCTCTCTATATGTCTCTTTCTGGCTCTGTCTCTCCCTCCTCTCCTCCTGTCCCCATCTTCCTCCTCTTCCTCTTCTTCCTTCTGTTTCTCCTCCTCCTCCTCTTCCTCCTTGTCTTCTTCCTCTTCCTCCTCCTTTTTCTTCTCTCTCTCTTTCTCTTTTTATTTCTTTTTCTCTCTCAATAATAGATTGACTGTGATTCTGAATACTGGAATTACTGGTAATAAAAGGAGCATGGAGATAATAATCTTAAAACTTTTTAACTCAAGAATTATGTAATTGGGAATTACTATCTTTATTTCAACATGTTATCTTTATGTTTTGACATTTTAAATGACAGCTGTCTATGTAATTTAGTTTTGCAATGAAAAGTATTTTGACAAAAAATCTGATTTAAATTTTTAAAGAGATATGATTTTTTTAAATTTTATTTTATTTGCATAACATATGTATGGGTAATTCTTCAACATTAACCCTTACATAGCTTTCTGTTACAGATTTTTCCCCCCAACTCCCCACCCCTCCCCTAGATGGCAGGATATCCACTACATGTTAATTATGTTAAAATACTTGGCAAATCGAATATATGTATACATATTTCCAAACTTATCATTGTTGTGCACACAAAAGACATATCAGATAAAGGAAACACAATGTAAGCAAACATTAATCAAGAGTATGAAAATGTTACGTTGTGGTCCACATTTCACATCCCTCTCTCTGGGTGTATATGGCTTTCTTCACTGAACAATTGGAACTGGTTTGAAACATTTCATTGTTGAAGAGAGCCGTGTCCATCAGAATTGATTGTCATATAGTATTGTTGTTGCCATGTATAATGATCTCCTGGTTCTGCTCATTTCACTCAGCATCAGTTCATGCAAGTAAGAGATATGATTTTTAACACAAGTATTGTTCATGAGGTGTAGGATGTGTTCAGGGAAAACTAGTACTTCTGTTGTGAGCCCTTGATAGTGCTGTTTTCCACTTTTGATGAAAATTAGGAACAATTAGGAGGGATTGAAATAATCCTTTAAATAGGGATGATGAGGGTCTGACCTAGGGTGCTAGAGAAAAGGACAGGATCTGATAAATGTTGCAGTACATAACTTAAGAGCTGATTTGATTTAGCAAAGAAGGAAAAGGAAGAATAAAAGAGAATTCCATGATTATGAATCCTTGGTAAAATGGTTGTGGCATGCACAGAAATAGTGAAAGCTTAAAGAAGAACAGTTTAGGGGAAAGATAAATTAGCTTCTATTTTGGCATGTTGACTTTGAGTAACTAACGGGACAGTCAAGAGGTGATTTCCAATAGACATATAATATATTGGACTGAAATTCAGTATTAGAGAAAAATTAGATATATGGACTCAGGAGGCAGCTGCATAAAAATGAAAATTGAGTCCATAGGAACTCCAAGGGAGTCCATGAGATCACCAAATTGGAGAGAGCATGAAGAGGAGAAAAGAGAACCCAGCACCTGGGAATGGCCTTGATTTCTCAATAATAGAAAATCCAAGGATATTTGCTGAGAAGGAGGTAAGGGATTTAAAGAATAAAGGAAAAGTTTGTTCTAGCCATAATGGAGAAGTGGTAAAAATTCAGTTATGTTAGAAAAGAAAGGATTACCAAGCAGAAATAAAGAACCCAGTTCAAATTAGTTAATATAATATTGTGATGAATGCAGCTATATTTCTTCTTCAACAATGTTCATTGACTTGTGGTAGAGGAGACAGATAGTTGGAGTAACTCAGGAGAGGAGTTTGGCAAGGAATGCATAGTATATAGGACAAGAAGTAAGGGTTGAACAAGTGATCACAAGATTACAGGGTTCTCTTTGCTAGCACTGAGGCAGGACTCTGTTGCTTTGCCCATTCTTGGATCCTAGTCATGGTCCTGGGTGGCTGTCCCAGGGAGAGGAGGAGCACTAGCAGACCAGAGCTTGTGGCCACAGTACAGTAGAGACCATCCTCACAGTTCCAGGTTAGTAGGAGAGGAAGGGGGAAAAGGGGGTGATGGAAGAAGGGCATTTTTGGCAAGGGAATAAACAGAAGCAAACACTTCTAAGGAGAAATTGAGTGAAAAGAGAGAGAAAGAATAAAAAGATAGGATATATAGTTAGCAAGAGTAATTGTAAAAGAAAATTTTAAATAAGTTTCTTTGATAAAGGCCTCATTTCCCAAGCATACAGAGAATTGAGTTAAATTTATAGAAATAAAAGTCATTCCCCAATTGATAAATAATCAGAAGATAACATTTTTCAGATGAAGCAATCATAGCTATCTAGAGCCATATGGAAAAAGGGTCTAACTCAACATTGATTGGAAAAAAGAAAATTAAAACAATTTTGAAGTACTACAACATACCTATTAGATTGGCTAATAGGACAGAAAAATAAAATGACAAATGATAGAGGGGATGTAGGAAAAATGAGACATTAATGCATTGTTGATGGAGTTGTGAACTGATTAAACCATTTTGTAGAACAATTTGCAACTATGCTCAAAGGGCTAGAAAACTATATATATTCTTTGATTTATCAATACCACTACTAGTCTGTATCTCAAAAGAGATACAAAACAAAAAATAAAAGGGCCTATGTGTACAAAAATGTTTATAGCAGTTATTTTCTGAGGGTAAAGAATTGGAAATTGAGGTGATACCCATCAATTAAGGAATGGCTGAATAAAATGTAGTATGTAATTATGATAGAATACTATTGTGCTATAAGAGATGATGAGTAGTATGCTTTCAGAAAAACCTGGAAAAACTTCCATGAGCTGATGCAAAGGGAAATATGTACAAAGTTAACAGTAATATTGTAAGATAATCAACTGTGAATAACAATAATTATTCTCAGCAATACAATAATCCAAGCCAATTCTGAAGGACTTATAACAAAAAATGCTATCCATAGTCAGAAAGTACTGATGGCTTCTGAATACTGATTGAAGCTTACTTTTTTTTTTACTTTATTTTTCTTGAAGATTGGGTGTTTTTTGGTCTATATTTTCTTTCATAACAGAAATATTATTGAAATGTTTGCATGACTACAAATGTATAATCTATATTGATTTGCTTGCATTTTCAGTGAGGGGAGTGTTGTGAGGATGGAGGAAGGGAAAGAATCTAGAATTCAAAGCTTTAAAAGTGAATGTTAAAATTATTTTTACATGTAATGGGGGAAAATAAAATACTAAAGAAAAAAAGGAAAAAAAGTAAATTTGTAAATCAAACTAACCAATGGTTTATCTATTTTATTGTTTTTTCCCATAAAACCAGCTTCTAGTTTTATTTATTAGTTCAATAGTTTTCTTACTTCCAATTTTATTAATTTCTCCTTTTATTTCCAGGATTTGATATTTAATCGAGGATTTTTAATTTCTTTTTCTAATTTCTTAGTTGTATGTCCAATTAATTGATCTGCTTTTTCTCTATTTTATTGATATAAGCAATTAGAATTTTAAATTTTTCCTGTTTCCTAAATTTCCACTTTGTTTGCATCCCATAAATTTTGATATGTTGTTTCATTGTTGTTATTTTCTTTAATAAAATTATTGATTGCTTCTATGATTTATTTTTTGATCACTTGCATTTTAGGATTAGGTTATTTAATTTCCAATTAATTTGTAATCTCTCTTTCCATTGTTCCTTTCTGAATTTAATTTTTATTGCATTATGACCTGAAAAGGTTATATTTATTATTTCTGTCTTTCTGTATTGGTTGAAAAGTTTTCTTATATCCTAATATAGGGTCAATTTTTGTGTAGGTGCCATATACTCTTGAGAAAAAAGGCATATTCCTTTCTATTTTCATTCATTTTTTTCTCCAGAGACTTATCATATCTAACTTTTCCAGAATTTTATTTATTTCCTTAACTTCTTTCTTGTTTTTTTTTTTTTTTTGGTTAGATTTATCTAGTTCTGAGAGTGGAAAGTTAAAGTCCCTCACTAGTATAGTTTTATTATCTACTTCCTCTTATAACTCATTCAACTTCTCCTTCTGAAAAACTTATGAAAAATGCTACCCACTCCTAGAGACAGAACTGATAGAATCTTAATACAGAATCAAAATATGCTTTCTAAACTTTCTTTGTTTTTCTTGGCTTTTTCTTTTGGTCTATTTTTTCTTTTACAACATGACCAATATGGAAATATGTTTTGCATGACTGCACTTGTATCACCTATTTCAAATCTCTTGCTTTCTCAATGCAGGGGGGAAGGGAGGGAGAAAATTTGGAATTCAGTTTTAAAAGATGAATGTTGAAAATTGTTTTTACATGTGATTATGGAAAAACAAAAATATGGAAAAAAATTGACTCAATACTCTGAATTTTTCTGACTTAGTTAAGGCAATATTTTTTATTAGTCATCACCACAAAGGAAGAATAAGGATCCATCAGAGCATGTACAAATATTCTCTTTTTTCCTTTTTTTTCTTTAAACAAATCCATCTTGTTTGCAGAAAGCATGAGTTTTACATATTGTCTTTGACTTCATTTTGGAATGATAAGTATGCTTCTTTGAAGGAAATGAGCTATGAAACCACTTTTTTAAAATGCAGGGTTTTTGTCTGGGCTTGGCAGAAGTGACATAACACAAAGACGCAGAATTTGTTAGTCATATTATCTCCCTTTCATTTTGCAGAGAGTCTATAGGGAAAAGGTGAAAGAGAAAACTGCGAGTAGACTTTCCCTTTAAAATTTTTCCCAGTACTGGTTCTATTTACCATTTTGTCAGATGAATTTTTGATTCTGTGGGTTATCAGTTATCTGAGATAATTTATGGGTTTGAACCCCTCCATTAATATGCATAATTTAGAATTTAACATTTGAATTGTTAGTTGAGTTAATCAATGAGATTATTTTCATAAATAGTTTCTAAGGCCAATGTCTTTTCATTACTGAATTGTGTTATATCTCCATGTTACATAAGGAACATTTTTTTTTGGTTGTATTTAGAGTGGAAATGGTTTATCAGCTAAATAATGTGTATGTAATCCTTGTATTGGAAACTTTACCCTATTATAAAAGATACAAGTGCTTTTTGGAGGATTTCTTTTATTTCTGTCTAACTTAGACAGTCTTACTAGGAGATGTGACCAGCCTCAGACACTTACAGTTATGTGTTGAGTGGGGCCTTCCTATAGACATTACCTCTCAGGGTTTCCCAGGACTTGGCCCAACAACTCAGTTCTCCATAGTTCTTCATAAATTGTGCCTGAGACTTTTCTGAGGTTCTGTCAGTAGCATCTACTGCTTTCTCTTGCAGCAAATCACTAGTCCCAGGAGGTGGCACTTGTCATCAACTTGAGCTACCAATTATCAGATATCCAACAGTATAGGTATAGTTCCCTGTGCAAAACCTTTCTTCAAAGCCCATAATTGGTAGAAGGAGAGGATAAACTCCACAGCTTCCTTGTCTTGGCAGGAAACTGAGGTAGACAGTGGTTAAGTGATGTATATGGCTTGTAATTGTCAGATCAGATTTGAACTTGGGTCTTCCTGATTCCAAACTTTGCACTATCACTACATCACTTAGCTGACTTGTGGTCAAATGCATAAATTAGTAGATAAGTCATTCAGTGATTTTTTTTCCCTTTAAAAAATGCAAGCCTATTATAATGACAGCATCTGTTATTGAGTTAATCACTATTTATTTGTCATTTGAATGAAGATATGATATAGAGGAAATTTTGAAGAGCTAAAATCACTTTTCAGTCTAAACTTTAGAAGTCATATATCCCTGTTTAATCTATCCTTGCTTTATCCCCTTCTACTTTAAAAACACTTTTTTCATCCTTTAACAGTGCTTCACTTCCCCCCATATATATATGTATATACATATATACATATATATATACACACACACGTTACAATGTTTTATATATAATATATATATATATATATATATATATATATATATATAAAATCTTCCTGTTCAATACACTACAGTTCCCTCTCTATTGCCTATAGGATAAAAATAAATTCCTTCAATTTGTCATTTAAATCTGAGAGTGGACCTTAAGGAATTTATATAAAAGGAAGAAACTGTCTAAAAACTAGGGGAAGGTATTTGAGGGTCCATATGTGAAAAGTTGGAACAAGTAAGGCATTTCAGCACACCTTGAAGTAGGTGTGCTGGGCTTTGTAGAGAAGGGAGATACTGACAAAAGACATTAACTTTATAGGCATCTTAGAGTGGAAGACCCAGACTGAGTAAGGTCCTAAGATTCCCTAGATTCTCTAGATTCCCTAGAATCTCCTTCCATAACTATCTGCAGATAGCATGATACAGTCTGGTTTTTCACTACATAAATGTATCCCATAAATTGACTTTTTCTTTAACCACAAAGAGATGAGTTAACTAGAGATTGAAAGAAATATAAAGTTAGTTGAGACTCCAACTTTTCCTTAAATGTTAGAAAATTTCTTAGCTCAGGGCTCAGAATGACTATGACTAATCTCAGGACTTTTTATCTAGAATAAATTCTTTTTTTTTTTTCCTGAGGCAATTTAAGTGATTTACCCAGGGTCACATATGCTAGGAAGTGTTAAGTGTCTGAGACTAGATTTGAACTCAGGTCCTCCTGACTTCAGGTCTGGTGCTCTATCCACTGCACCACCTAGCTGTCCCTAGAATAAATTCTTAAAGGGCCAAAAGAGGAAACCAAGTGGATCTTGGGGGTCTTTACATTATATTTTAGTTTTGCATTGAGCTAATTAATAGAGCTCCTCACAACCTAACTCATTTTCACCTTTCTGGGTTTAAACTTTCTTTTTCTTTTCTTTTCCATCCTCTTCCTTCTTTCTCTCCTACTCATCTCTCTCTCTTGTTTTCTTGCTTGCTTTTTTCCTCTTTCACTTTTTTCTTTTCTTTTTTTTTTTACAAAATCAATATTTTTTTTTTACATCACCATAATTTCTTTCAGTATCCCCTCTCAGAAGGCCATATAACAAATGGGCCAAGAGAGACCATATAACAATATAACAATTTTTCCTTTAAAAAAGATTTTTAAAGGAAAAAAGGAAAAAGAAACAAAAATCAGCAATCATCTCTCTACTTTGCAGCCATGCTTGTTCTTTGTAATCTTTGCAACATTTACTTTTGATTATTTTGTAGATTTTTTTTCCATTTACATAATTGTAAATATTTTGTATATTATTTTCACGAATCTGCTTATTTATCTTTTTATTTTAATAGTATTTTATTTTTTACAATACATGCAAAGATATTTTTCAGTATTCACCCTTGCAAAACCTTGTTTTCCAAATTTTTCTCCCTCCCTCTCCACTTCACCCCTCCCCTAGATAGCAAGTAATCTAATATAGGTTAAACATGTGCAAGTTTTCTAAACATATTTCCATATTCATTATGCTGCACAAGAAAAATCTGATCATAAAGGAAAAAAAACACATGAGAAAGGAAAAAATACGTGAGAAAGGAAAAAAACCACAATCAAACAATCAAACAAGAATAACAAAAAAGGTGAAAATACTATGCTTTGATCCACATTAAGTCTCCATAGTTCTCTCTTTAGTTGAAGATGGCACTTTCTATAATGTCTGCTGGAATTGCCTTGAATCACCTCATTGTTATTTATTTATTTATTTTTTGTATTTATTAAAATTTTTTTTAAAGGTTTTTATTTTCAAAACATATGCACCGATAATTTGACAATATTGACCCTTGCATAGCCTTGTGTTCTGCATTTTCTCGTCCTTCCCCCCCCACCTTCTCCCCTAGATAGCAAGCAATCTAATATATGTTAAACATGTTAAAATATATGTTAAATCCAATATGTATAAACATATTTATACAATTCTCTTGCTGCACAAAAAAATCAGATCAAAAAAAGAAAGTAAATGAGTAAGAAAACAAAATGCAAGCAAACAACAACAAAAAGTAGGAATGTTATGTTGCTCCATATTCAGTTCCCACAGTTCTCTCTGGGTGTAGATGGTTCTCTTCATCACAAGATCATTGGAACTGGTTTGAAACATCTCATTGTTGAAGAGAACCATGCCCATCAGAATTGATCATATATAGTCTTCTTGTTGCCGTGTATATTGATCTCCTGGTTCTGTTCATTTCACTCAGTATCAGCTCATGCAAGTCCCTCCAGGCCTCTCTGAAATCGTTCTGCTGGTCGTTTCTTACAGAACAAAAATATTCCATAACATTCACATACCATAACTTATTCAGCCATTCTCCAATTGATGGGCATCCATCCAGTTTCCAGTTTCTAGCCACTACAAAAAGAGCTGCCACAAACATTCTTGCACATGTGGGGCCCTTTCCTATTTGTTCTGTAAGAAACGACCAGCAGGACGATTTCAGAGAGACCTGCAGGGACTTGCATGAGCTGATACTGAGTGAAATGAGCAGAACCAGGAGATCATTGTACACGGCAACAACAATACTATATGACGATCAATTCTGATGGACATGGCTCTCTTCAACAATGACATTGTTTCAAACCAGTTCCAATTGTTCAGTGAAGAAAGCCATATACACCCAGAGAGAGGGGATGTGAAATGTGGACCACAACATAACATTTTCATGCTCTCGATTGATGTTTGCTTGCATTGTGTTTCCTTTATCTGATTTTTCTTTCTTGTAGATATGATTTTTCTTGCACAACAATAAGTGTGGAAATATGTATACATATATTCAAATTGTCAAGTATTTTAACATAATTAACATGTAGTGGACATCCTGCCATCTAGGGGAGGGGTGGGGACTGGGGGTAAAATTTGTAATGGAAAGCTTTGTAAAGATCAATGCTGAGGAACTACCCATACTTATGTTATGCAAATAAAAAAAAACAAAGAAAACAAAAAGATCTCTTTGGGATATAGACCCAATAGAAACACTGCTGGGTCAAAGGGTATGCAGTTTGATAACTTTTTGAGCATAGTTCCAAATTACTCTTCAGAATGGTTGATCTGTTCACAGTTCCAACAACCATGTATCAGT
The DNA here is from genome assembly GCA_023553655.1 of Myrmecobius fasciatus. Taxonomy (NCBI): domain Eukaryota; kingdom Metazoa; phylum Chordata; class Mammalia; order Dasyuromorphia; family Myrmecobiidae; genus Myrmecobius; species Myrmecobius fasciatus. Next base: position 84,036 of record JAJPUD010003965.1, read on the forward strand.
GTCCTAGTTTTCCCATATCCCCTCCAACATTCGCCATTGTCTTTTCCTGTCTTCTTAGCCAATTTGAGAGATGAATCACTTCATTGTTGAAAAGTTGGCTCTGCTTATTTCACTTGGCATCATGTTGCATAAAAATTTCTATGCCTCTCTTTATTCACCATATTTCTCATTTCTTATAGCATAGTGTTTACTTAATAAATTCACGTACCACAATCTATTTTTCTAATTTTTGGGCTATCTCTTTTGTTTCTAATTCTTTTTTGCCACAAAAAGTGCTGCTTTACATATTTTTGTGTATATGTAAATTATTCTCTTATCAATGTTCTCCTTGAGGTACAGTTATCTCTGCCACATCCCGGGGATTAGAAGCATACAATCTGGAATATTTGCATAAAATTTTTTGGCTCTCCCTTCATACCAGAGAAACCTGGATTTTTTTCTTTTTTGTTTATGGAGTGTTTGCAATACCTTATTATAAAATTTAGGTTAAATATTTGGTCATAGGCTCTGTGTCATCTGTTGGTCTTTGCATGGTATCTGTGACTTTTGCAGAACTCCCCACAAATTCCTATTTAATTTCTTATGCTGACCCAAATATTTTTTTTGATATATTACAATCGTTATGAGAAAAGTCACAATGTAGAAGGGATAATATGTTTTGACCCAGAAATTCCTATAATCCTAGTAGTGGAATTTCTGGGTCAAAATATATAAGCGTTTTAGTTGCTTTATTTACATAATTCCAAATTGCTTTAAAAATCACAACACTGATTTGTATCTCTAATAATAATGCATTAGTGTACTTATTTCCCCACATTTTCTTCAGTATAAACTATTCCCATTTTTTTTGTCCTCTTTTTCAATTTATTGGATTTGAAGTAAAATCTCAGGGTTGTTTAGATTTGCATTTTTCTTATTAATGATATGAAACATAGTTTAATATATGACGGTTAGTAGTTTGTAATTCTTCTTTGAAAACTGGTTATATATGTGTACATATTTACACATATTAGTTGTTTATATGCATCTTGGATGCTAAATCTTATCAGAAAAAAACTGATTTAAAGATTTTTTTCCCCCTTTGATCACTTTCTTATTCTAGATGAATTAATTTTGTTTGTGTAGAAGCTTTTCAGTTTCATGTAATCAAGATTATTTCTTTTGTAATTTCCTTTAAATTATATCTAAAATTCTGACTAAATTTATATCTTCTTATATATAAAGTCCATCTATATCCTCTTTTGCTTCTATTTTTTGTTATATGAATTTTAATATTATGATCACAAATCCATTTAGAAGGTTTTATGGAATAAGGCATAAGATATTAGTTTAAGCCTAATTTCTACCTGACTGTTTTAATCAGCAATTTTAATCAAATAGAGAGTTCTTTCTTAAGCTATTAATGTTTTGGGGTTTATCAAACACTGGATTATTGAGTTAAATTGTTTCTGATTTTCCTTTGTTTAATCTGTTGCATTGATCTTCAGCCCTATTTTTAAACTATTACCAAGTGGTTTTGATGATTCCTTCTTTGTAATGTAGTTTCAAGTCTGGAAGTGTTATTCCTTCTTTGGCTTTACCTTTCTAAGTTATTTTCATTGATGTTCTATATCTTTCATTTTTCTTTTTTCTTTTTTTATTAAAGCTTTTTATTTGCAAAACATATGTATAGGTAATTTTTCAACATTGACACTTGCAAAGCTTTCTGTTACAAATTTTTCCCTCCTATCCCCCAACCCCACCCCCCCCAGATGGCAGGAAGTCTAATACATGTTAGATCTTTCATTTTTCTAAATGTATTGTTACTTTATCAAGTTCTATAAAGTATCTTTTTGATAATTTGGTGGGCATGACAACAAAACTATATTAACAATGGCAGTATTTTTTTCATTATATTGTCTCAGCCCAGCCTTGTGCATTGTGTATTTCTATAGCTATTCAAATTATTCTTTCTGCTTCTTGTAGTTATTTGGAATAGGATTTTCTTTTATATTTTTAACTTTTGTTATTATTGTAAAGACATGCTATTTCTTGAGAGTTTATTTTGTAGTCTACAATTTTGCTGAAGTTATTAATTGTATCAATTAGTTTCTTTGTTAATTCCTAGAATTTTCTTAGGAAACCATATTATTAGCAAATAGGGATAATTTTATTTTTCTCTTTATCTCTCTTTAATTTCCTTATCTTTTCTTATTGTCATTGCTAACACTTTTGGAATATAAACTAATAGTGGGGAGAATGAAAATCCTAGTTTTCTTCCTTTATTTGTTGGGAAAGGATCTAATATATATACCTACCACATATGATGTTTACTTTTGGTTCTTTTAAGATACATGATATTAAAAATGATTCCTCTGTGCATATCATTAGAGTTTGTGGGTTTTTTTTTTTAAAAACATAAGTTAGTACTACATTTTGTCAAAGGTTTTTTTTTTTTGCATCTGTTGAGATGGTCATGCAGTTTTAAAAAATAATTATGTTTTTGTTTTTAATACAATTAATTATATTTGGTGCTTTCCTAATGTTGAATCATCCTTGCATCTCCAATATAAATCTAAATGGCCACAATGAATGATATTTTTAGACATGATCAGCTGTTGTCAGACAAGATTTTATTGAAAAAGTTTGAATTGACACTTTTTTAATTAAAGCTTTTTATTGATTGACTCTTGCAAAGCTTTCTGTTCCAGATTTTTCTCTCCTTCCCCTCTCCCCCTCCCTTAGATGGCAGGTAGTCCAATACATGTTAAATATGTTAAAATATATGATGAATTGAATATGTGTATACATATTTATAAAGCTATCTTGCTGTACAAGAAAAAAACAACAACCTGAAAAGGAAAACAAAATGTAAGCAAACAATAACAGAAAGTGTGAAAATTGTATGCTGTGATCCACACTCAGTTCCCACAGTCCTCTTTCTGGGTGTAGATGGCTCTCTTCAGCACAAGATCATTGGAACTGGCCTAAATCATCTCATTTTTGAAAAAAAAAACATGTCCATCAGAATTGATCATTGTTTAATCTCGTTGCTGTGTACAATGGTCTTCTGGTTCTGCTCATTTCACTCAGCATCAGTCCATGCAAGTTTCTCCAGGCCTCTCTGAAATCATCCTGCTGGTCATTTCTTATAGAACAATAATATTCCATGACATTCATATACCATAATTTATTCAGCCATTCTCTAATTGATGGGCATCTATTCAGTTTCCAGTTTCTTGCCACTACAAAAAGGGCTGCCACAAACATTCTTGCACATGTGGGTCCCTTTCCCTCCTTTAAGATCTCTTTGGGATATAGGCCTAATAGAAACACTGCTGGGTCAAAGGGTATGCACAGTTTGATAACTTTTTGAGCGTAGTTCTAAATTACTCTCCAAAATGGTTGGATCCATTCACAGTTCCACCAACAATGTATCAATGTCCCAATTTTCCCACATCCCCTCCAACATTGGTCATTATCTTTTCCTGTCATCTTAGCCAATCTGACAGGTGTGTAGTGGTATCTCAGATTTGTCTTAATTTGCATTTGTCTTATCAATGGTGATTTAGAACACCTTTTTATATGACTAGACATGGTTTTAATTTCTTCATCTGAAAATTGTTCATATCTTTTGACCATTTATCGATTGGAGAATAGCTTGAATTTTTATAAATTTGAGTCATGAATTGACATTTACTGATGACATTGGTCTATAGTTTTTTTTCCCCCTTTGCTTTATCCTTATCTGACATAAGCACTAGGACTATATTTTTAATATAAAAGAGGTTTCACAAAATACTTTCTCAATATTTGAGAATAACTTGCCTAGTATTTATATTGCCTTTTAAAAATTTGAGAGAAATCTTTGTCCATCAAGATCAGGAGTAGTTTTCTTTGGTAATTCCTTTTCTATTTTCTGCTTTGAAGATGGATTATTTAGATATCTATTTGGTCTTCTTTTAGTTTGAATTTTTTGGAAAGTATTCACTTCTTTTGTGTTCTCAGGGCTGTTAACAAATAATTATGCATATTAGGTTCTGATAATTTTATTTCTTTTGGTGTTTGTTGTGCTTTAACCTTAATCATTTGCTAGTTTGGTGATTTGATTTTTTGGTCCTTTGTTTTTTAATCATGTTGCTTAAGAGTTTATCAGTTTAATTAGTCTTTTTTTTCAGTCTTTTCAAAGAATCATATTTTAGTTTCGTCTATTATTTTTATGTCCTGTTTGATCTCCAGTTTACCTGTTTCTATTCTAATTTTCATTATTTTCTCTTAGATTTTTGAGTTTATTTGTTACATTTCTAATTTTTAATGCATATACATTTTATTAATTCTTGCTTTTCTGTTTTGTCAATGTATGTTTTTAGGGATGTATCATTTTCCATGATTACTGCTTTAAGCACATTCTAGAAATGTTATGTTGCTTAGCAATATAATTTTCTTTCACATAATTATGTTATTTCTATTATCAGGTCTCCTTTTGTGACTATGTTTTTTTTGTTTATGTTCCTTGAACTGACTACTATTTTTATTTTGTTAAGATTAATAAAGGATATCTTTACTATTTTTTTGCCTTTTGACATTCGTTTGTAATGTGCCTGTGTCACATATTCATACTCAGTTTTTGCAAAACTGCATACGTTGACATACTTTTTTTAAAAAAAAGTTTCATATAGTGCTAAAAATATATAAATACATGTATACACATATAAATATACATGTATGTATATACATCTATGTATATATATAAAGATATATACATAAATAATTAGTCTCATTTAGATGACACAAGTTTTTTGCTATAGTTTCTCCAATTTACTCAAAGCTATATTTTTCCTTTTGTTTATCTTTCAGTTAGTTATCCAAAACTGAGAGAGGGATTTTAAAGTTGCTTGCCAATATTATTATATTACTATTTATCTCTTCTTGTAATTAAATTCATTTTTCCTTTATAATTTAGAAGCAAAAACTTTAGACCATGTAAGTTTAATATTGATATTGGTTTTTTGTCTTTTAGTATAATGTAGTTGGTATTCCTTTCAGTGTAATAATGTAGTTTCCTTGTTTATCTCTATTTTGTGAAATTGTGTTTTTAGCTTTATAGTATGATTACATCTTCCTTTTTTTGAATTCACCTGATGAATAATTTTGTTCTAGCTCCTCATTTTTATTTTGGGTTTGTCTTTGTTTTTTAGATATGTTTCTTGTAAGGAAAAGCTCATTGGGTTATTTGTCATTCTTTCATTTTATTGAATTGTTTAATCTATTCATAGTAAAAGTTATGAGAGTTAGGTTTATATTTTACTTCACTTGTCTCTAATATTACTTTTTATGAACTGGAATTTTTTCTTCTCTTCCTCTTTAAAGACAGTACTTTGTTTCTTCTTTTTCTCAAAAGTATTTTGTTGTTCCAAAAACACGTAAAGATCATTTTCAACATTCATCTTTGTAAGATTTTGTTTTCCAAATTTTTTCTCTTTCCCTCCCTTACCATTCCTTTCTCCCAAAACAGCAAGCAATCTGATATAGTTTATACATGTATAATTCTTTTAAATATATTTTCATATTTGTCATATTGTACAAGAAAAATAACAGGTAAAAACCATGAGAAATTAAAACAAACAAACAAACAAACAAAAAAGGTGCAAATACTCCATCTATATTCAGTCTTTATAGTTCTCTCTGGATGTGGATGGTATTTTCCATCCCAAGTCTTTGGAAACTGCCTTGAATTGCTGCATTGCCGAGAAGAGCGAAGTCTATCATAGTTGATCGTCACATAATCTTGCTTTTACTATATACAATGTTCTGGTTCTGCTCACTTCACTCAGCATCAGTTCATGTAAGTCTTTCCAAGCTTTTCTGAAATCAGCCTGCTCTTCATTTCTTATAAATATACCATAACTTATTCAGCCACTCTCCAGTTTATGGGCAATTCTTTGCTACTACAAAAAAAAGTGCTTTGTTTTTTTAGTTCTTTGTGCTAATGCATTTTGATACTACCTTATTCCCACAAACTCCTTCCCAGCATTCTCAAACCTTTTTTTTCTGTTTGTCTTAGGAGTGAGACAGTTTTGGATTTTTCCTTAACTTATTAATTCCTTTAATTTAGTTATTAAATTCTTTCCCTTTATTCCTTTCATTTAAGTAATTAAGTAAATATCTCTACTTCTCTTCCCTTTCAATTTTTGTTTTTGTTAGTTTCTAAATTGTTTTGTGTCTCTTTCTAAAAAGAATTTCTTTCCTTCTCTTTACTAATTCTCTTCCCCTTCTGTCTGTTGTAGTGTTTTATTTTTTGAATTCCTTGTCCTTATACTTAGTTATTCCTTATTTAGTTTCTTCATTCCTTATTGAATGAACTAAAGCCTCTAAGTTATTTTATTTATTCTAAAATTCCTGTTATTGCCTTGTTGATTTGGTCCCCTCCTCTTTTTTTCTGTTGTACTTCTTTTTTTAGAAATATCAATTCCTGTAGGAGACAGAGAAATTAGAACTATTGCTCCATTTATTTATTTATTGCTTTATTTTTTTTTTTTTGCTGAGGCAATTGGGGTTAAGTGACTTGCCCAGGGTCACACAGCTAAGAAGTGTTAAGTGTCTGAGGTCAAATTTGAACTCAGGACTTCCTGACTTCAGGGCTGGTGCTCTATCCACTGCACCATCTATCTGCCCCTATTGTTCCATTTATTTGTGATTCATTATTAACCCTTGCTTTTGCCATGATAATTTCTCTCCATTTTTAATGAAATCTCCCCGGGTCCATGTCTTCACATCCTTTTATGTGTCACTTGGTACCAGAAGATCTTATTCCCCTTCTCCTAAAGCTGGGGGACAAATGGGGAAATGACCCTTTCTCAGAAGTAATGGTTTCTCAAAGTACCAAATCCCTGTAGAATATGCCCATGTAAGAGTTCTGTATTCTCTTTCAGAATCTCTCCTCTCAGGAGAATGTTCTTGAGCATGACCTTCCATCAATGAAGTGAGAGACCTCACTTTCCCCCCTCTATTTCAATTTTTTTCCTTTACTACCTCAATTATTTTTGTGTAGGCCACCTTCTTTCTGAGATGTTACAGAAGTTATTTGTTGTCACTATTTAACCCTATCCACATCTTTTTCTTTCTGCTTTTTTCATTTTTTCCTGGGGATAATTTATTTACTTACTGGTGCCTTCCTTAGTTGATTTTTTTTGGGGGGGGTTATATTATTTGGAGAGTTTGCAAAAAAAAATCTGCTCAAAAATTTTTTTTATGGTCTGAATGCTTCAAAACTCTTTTTTACTGACCATTCAACTTTAAATTTTTGCAGGTTGTATTATTTTAGGTTGCATCTTGATGCGTTCCACACATTATTCCATTTCCTCATGAAGTTTCTGGTGGAGTCAACGCATGCCATTTGAATTTCCTTTCCTTTATGTTTGAAAATCTCTCTCTTGACTCCTTGCACAATTTATTGTAGTTTGTAGTCTTCCCCTCCCTCCACCCCTCCATCCCTCTTTTTCTGGAGTTAATCAATGGAATCTTTCAATTGGTACTTTGTTTTCTGTGTTTAGAACTTCCAGGTAATTTTCTTGTATTATTTCTTGCATTATATGTTGAGGCTTTTTGACTTGTGTTTTTCTGAAAGACTTTTGATCTTTAAGTTGTCTCTATAGATCCTTTCTTCAAGATCAATATGTTTTGGCTAAAAGGACAAGTCATAGAAACAATAAGTAATTTTACTAAAGACAATAATAATAATGAGAAAATATACCAAAAGTTATGGGATTCAAAAAAAGCAGTAATTAGTGGAAAATTTATATCTTTAAATGCTTGTGTCAATAAGGTAAAGAACAGATCAATGGATTTGATTTGCAATTAAAAAACTTGAAGAACAAATTAAAACATCGAATTGGAAATCCTAAAAATTAAAGGTCAGATGAACAAAACCTAATATAAGAAAACCACTGAATTAACAAATAAAATAAACAGCTGATTTTATGAAAAAAACCCTAATAAAATAAATAAAATAGTGGTTAATATGATTTTTTAAAAGAGAGAAGAAAACTAAATCACTAGAATTAAAAATGAAAAGGGTGAATACACCACTAATGAAGATGAAATTAAAGCAATCATTAGGAGTTATTTTGTCCAATTATATGCCAGTAAATTTGACAATTTAATTGCAATAGTGAAATTTAAGTGCAATACTTACAAAAATATAAACTGCCTAGATTAACAGAAGAGGAAATAGAAAATCCAAAAAGATCCATTTTAGAAAAAGTAATTAAAAGCCATCAATGAACTCATAAGGAAAAAAGCATAAAGAGTAGATGAATTTACCAGTGAATTCTACCAACACTTAAAGACTGCAATATTAAATAAATTATTTAGTATAATAGGAAAAGAAGAAATTCTATCAAATTCTTTTTTATGAAACAAATATGGTGTTGATACCTAAATAGGAAGAATAAAAGGAAAGAAAAAAATTAGAGACCAATTTCATTAATTGATATTGATGCAAAAATTCTAAATAAAACACTAGCTAGAAGACAAAAACTATATCACAAAGGTTATACACTGTGACCAAGTGAGATTTATACCAGAAATGCAGGGCTAGTTCAATATATGAACAACTATTACCATAATTGATTAAATGAATAACAAAAGTAACAAAAATCATGTCAATAGATGCAGAAAAAATACTTTTTTTGACAAAGCATAGCACTCATATCTATTAAAAACACATGAAAGTGTATCTATGTAAATCAGCAAACATTATCAGTAATGGGAATAAGCTAGAAGTCTTACAAATAAGATCAGAAGTGAAACAAGGATGCCTATTTTATTCAATTTAGTACTAGAAAGCTAGCAATAGCATTAAGAAAAAGAAATTGAAGGAATAAGAATAGGCAACGAGGTAATAAAACCATCATCTCTTTTGCAGGTGATGTGATGGTATACTTGGAAAATCCTAGAAATTCACCTGAAAAGTTAATTGAAATAAAAAATAATTTTAGCATAGTAGCAAGATATAAACTTGCTACTATATAAATCATATAGCATATAAATCATCAGAATTTCTATATATCACTCACAAAGCCCTGCAAAAAGAAATAGTAAGAGGTATTTTTTTAAATGACTTATAAAAATATAGGTAATATAGTACCTGGGAATATACCTGCCAAGACAATCCCAGGAACTATATGAACATAATTATAAAACACATAATTGTTTTTTTTAATTAAAGCTTTTTATTTGTATAACATATGTATGGGTAGTTCCCCAGCATTGATCTTTACAAAGCTTTCCATTACAAATTTTACCCCCAGTCCCCTCCCCTCCCCTAAATGGCAGGAAGTCCATGACATGTTAATAATGTCGAATTACTTGACAAGTTATGCAAGAAAAATCCTATCTACAAGAAAAAAAAGAAAATCAAAGAAAGGCAACACAGTGCAAGCAAATATCAATAGAGATCATGAATATGTTATGTTGTGGTCCATATTTCATATCCCTCTCTCTGGGTGTATATGGTTTTCTTCAGTGAACAATTGGAACTGGTTTGAGACAATTCTTTGTTGCAGAGAGCCATGTCCATCAGAATTGATCATCATGTAATACTGTTGTTGCTGTGTATGATGATCTCCTGGTTCTGCTTGTTTCACTCAGCATCAGTTCATGCAAGTCTCTCCAGGCCTCTCTGAAATCGTCCTGCTGGTCGTTTCTTACAGAGCAATAATATTCCATAACATTCATATACCATAATTTATTCAGCCACTCTCCAATTGATGGGCATCCCTTCAGTTTCCAGTTTCTAGCCACTACAAAAAGGGCTGCCACAAACATTCTTGCCCATGTGGGGCCCTTTCCCTCTTCTAAGATCTCTTTGGGATATAGGCCCAGTAGAAACACTGCTGGGTCAAAGGGTATGCACAGTTTGATAACTTTTTGAGCATAGCTCCAAATTGCTCTCCAGAATGGTTGGATCTGTTCACAGTTCCACCAACAATGTATTAGTGTCCCAGTTATCCCACATCCCCTCCAACATTCATCGTTATCTTTTCCTGTCATTTTAGCCAATCTGACAGGTGTGTAGTGGTACCTCAGGGTTGTCTTAATTTGCATTTCTCTGATCAATAGTGATTTGGAGCAAGTTTTCATATGACTACAGATGGTTTTAATTTCATCATCTGAAAATTGTCTGTTCATATCCCTTGACCACTTATCTATTGAAGAGTGGCTTGAATTCTTATATATATGAGACAATTCTCTATATATTTTAAAAATGAGGCTTTTATCAGAACCATTAAATGTAAAGATGATTTCCCAATTTGATGCTTCCTTCCTAATCTTGTCTGCATTAGTTTTATTTGTACAGAAACTTTTTAACTTAATATAATCAAAATTATCTATCTGGTGTTCAATTAGGAGTTCCAGATCTTCTTTGGACATAAATTTATTCCATCTCCACAGGTCTGAGAGATAAACTATATTACGTTCCTCTAACTTGCTTACAAAGTCCTTCTTTATATCTAGATCTTGAACCCATTTAGATCTTATCTTGGTATGTGGTGTTAGGTATGGGTCAAGCCCTAATTTCTTCCTCACTAGTTTCCAATTTTCCCAGCAGTTTTTGCCGAATAGTGAGTACTTATCCCAAAAACTGGGGTCTTTGGGTTTGTCAAACACTAAATTGTTAAGGTTATTGCCTAGATTGTCCTGATAACCTATCCTGTACCACTGATCGACTGCTCTATTCCTTAGCCAGTACCAAACGGTTTTGATGACCGCTGCTTTATAATATAGTTTTAGATCTGGTACAGCAAGGCCACCTTCTGCCTTTTTTTTTCATTAATTCCCTTGAAATCCTTCACCTTTTGTTCTTCCAAATGAACTTTGCTACTATTTTTTCTAGATCTGTAAAATAATTTCTTGGGAGTTTGATTGCTATGGCACTAAATAAGTAGATTAGTTTGGGTAGTATTGTCATTTTTATTATGTTCACTCTGCCTACCCATGAGCACTTAATGTTTTTCCAATTGATTAGGTCTGATTTTATTTGTGTGGAAAGTGTTTTGTAGTTTAGTTCGTATAGTTCCTGACTTTTCCTTGGCAGATAGATTCCCAAATATTTTATCCTATCATCTGTTATTTGGAATGGAATTTCTTTTTTTATCTCTTGCTGCTGAACTTTGTTGGTAATATGTAAAAATGCTGATGATTTATGTGGATTAATTTTGAATCCTGCCACTTTGCTAAAGTTGTGAATTGTTTCTAGTAGTTTTTTAGTTGAGTCTCTAGGGTTCTCTAAGTATACCATCATGTCAAAAACACATAATTGTAAAAAACATAATTATAAAAGTCAGATTTAAATAATTGGAGAAATAGTAATTGTTCATGGGTAGGCCATACCAATATAATAAAAATGACAATTATGCCTAAACTAATCCACTTAATTGGTGCCATTCCAATCAAATTACCAAAAATGTTTTATTGAGCTAGAAATGATTATAACAAAATTCATTTGGGAGAATAAAAGTTCAAGAATACCAAAGGATGAGTGAAAAAATTGGAAAGGGAGGATGTGTAGTAGTACCAGATTTCAAACTTTATTTTGAAGTGGTAATTAGGGACAGCTAGGTGGCACAACGAATAGAGTGCTGGATCTGGAGTCAGGAAAATTCATCTTCCTCACTTCAAATCCTGCTTCAAACACTTACTAGCTGTGTAACTTTGAGTAAGTCACTTATCCCTGTTTGCCTCAGTTTCTTCATCTATAAAATGAATTGAAGGAAATTACAAACCACTCTAGTATCTATCAAAAAAACTTCAAATGAAGTCATTAAGATTTGAACATGACTAAGAAACAATTGAAAAACAAAGAAGATGACAATTGTCAAAAATATTTGGTACTGGCAAAGAAATAGAAAGGTGGATCAGTGGATTAGAATATATATTCAACACAAAGTGGCAAATGATTGTGTTTGATAAATGTAAAGATTTAAGCTTTGGGAATAAAAATTCACTATTTGGTAAAAATTTTTGGGAAAATGGAAAAGTAGACTGTCAGAAACTAGATATAGATGAATATTTTGCACCTTTACCAAGATTAGATCAAAATTGATACATGACCTGGACATAAAGAGAGATATTATAAGTAAATTAGAAGAATAAGGAATAAATTACCTGTCAGATTTATGGATAAAAAGAATTTATGAATAATTAAAATATAGAGAGCATTATGCGATGTAAAATGAATACTTTTGATTACACTAAATTAAAACGATTTTGTACAAATAAAACCAATGTAGCCAGGAATACAAGGAAAGTAGAAAACTGGCAGACTTTTTCTTAAAGCCAGTTTCTCAGAAAAAGGCTTTCTTCTTCCATATTGTCCTTCACTTCTTCATATTTGTGTTTCCAAATAATTGTTCCCTTTTTGTTTCTTTGGATAGACTCACCATTATGAATTCAAAAGTTTCTATTCTGACAATTATTTTTAGCGTAGAATAGACCATAAATTCTGCTTTCACAAATCTTACTTCCCTCCTGAATCACTTGGGTACATCCTGTTATAGTTACATATTCTCTTGGGAGTTCTCTGTCTCATTAGACAGTGATTCACTTTTCTTTGTATTATGATATTTATGCAGTGATTTTCAGATTCATCTAGATGTCCTAGAGGCCATTTTTACTTCTTCTATTATTAGCATTCCTGTTGATTTATCTACTTATTCTCAAAGTATCTGGGTTTTCTTCCTCTTGACTTTGGTGGTTTTATTCTTTCCTCATACTTGTTTCACTTCCAGTCTGTCTCCTAGACACAGAATTTTTTTCCTCTTTACCTCTGCTCTTTAGAATTCCTATTTTTCTTCAAGACTAAATTCAAATCCCATATTTTGTAGGATTCCTTTCCTAGCACTCGCCAGCTGTTTTTGCTTTCCCTTCCAAGATTACTTTGTATCTGTTTTGCATATATCAATATACCTACATATGCACATATCATATCCCCTGTCAGAATGTAAACTCCTAGAGGACATGCACATACTGCTTTTATCTTTATATCACCGATTTTAGTGCAATGCTTAGAACTTAGTAAGTGCTTAATAAATGCTTGCTGATTGATGGTTTAATTACAATATTCTTGGTACTTTTTCAGTGCTCTCAGCACACTATTTCTACTACTTCAACATTTGCTGTGGTGCTTTAAGGACATAGTTTTAAAAAAATTACCAAACAAAATCCCATTAGCTCCAAGCTTATAATGTACAGAGAAGGCATTAAAGGATTTCTTAGCATTTCTTCTTTTCTCTTAGTACTCCTCTGTGTCCCTTCCCTCAAAAGAGAGTTGGGGGTGCCTCTTCATGTGCAATCTAGTCCTGGCTAGCAAAAGAGTGATTGTTGCCCTCCCAGGAAGCAGAACTCTTTGGGGCTTCATTGGATGAGAAAGAGATCTCATTTCTTCTTTCCTAAAAATCAGGAAAAATATGTTCAAATATGGTGAGCATATTTCATTATCTTCTTCCTCCCACTTCACATTTGAAGTTAACTTATGTTGCAAAGTTATTTCAAATAAAAGTGCTTAAGATTATACTTGAACCGCTCCAGGAGCTTCTAGCTCATTCTCTCTTCTTGAAGGAGGAAATCCCCCCATTTTTTTCTCTGAAAATTGAAAAACAAATTTAAATAGGGCAATTAAAAACAAACATTCCTATTTGTTTCCTTTTTTTTTTTTCTTGAGGTTATTTCTAAACCTGGCTTCCATTGATATGACTGATGTAGACACCAGATGCTGGTAGGCACCAAATGTTAGGGTTCAGTCATGTGAAGAATTCACAATGGCAAAAGGTACTTTATTTAGGAGAAGAGGTTACAAACAAAATGAAAAGATACAATAGACACCAGGGATGGTAAATATGAAATAGAGTGGAAGAGCATATACAAGACAAGTTCTTTAGTAGAACTCACAATTATCCAGTAGAAAGGGAATATGCCATGAGGTGGGGACATGCTCTTAGGTGGCAGGCTAAATCCTGAAAGGGACTTAGCTCCTCAAAAGAGTTAGTTAGCTATAAAGAGGAGAAGTGGGGTTGAGAAGCATAGTGGGGTTAGAAGGGACTCTTCATGGTATGGGAGATAGGTAAAGGGAAAGACACCATGAAATGTGGCAGACTGACTCAAAGGAGGGTAGTGAGTATGGGATGGGTCCTAAGTACATTACATAGGGAAAATTTAACCTCAGGGACATGACTGGAATTTCTGACAAGCCATGGCAAGGTGAGACTGCCCATGACCTCCACAGAGGGTGGGCCTCAGGGATCTGACATAATTTGGATTTTTGAGTGTATGATCTCCACAGAGGGTGGGACCACAGAGCTAAACTGATCTCTATCTGAGCTTTTTCCCAGTCTACCCCAAGGAAAAATTCAATGAAAGCTCCAATTTCTCTCTGCCATCCACACCCACCATTCAGGACCTCATCACCTTGACGCTATAATTTTGACATATTCTTCATTTATATAACTAGGTGGTTCTTAACCTGGAATATGGGGACAGATTTCAAGGAGTCTTTGGACTTGGATCAAAAAATAATCCCATTTTATTTTAATTGTTTCCTCTTGTAATCCAATATATTTCATTTTATGTATTTAAAAACATTATTCCAGGGAGTCTATATGCTTCCAAATATTGCGAAAGAGGTCTATGACATTAAAAAATCCTCAAGAATTAGGACCAGGGCAACTGAAACAAGAGTGGACATTCAGACAGAGTAACAAAATAAACCTCAGAAAGAAACTAGAAGTTGATGGTCAATAGGTAATAATCACTTAGCCTCATTTTAGGTAGTTTTTTTTAGTATCTGCAACCAGGAGGTGGGGCACAGAGGGAGAGGAGGAGTGAAGGGGGAGATATTGGCAAATGTCAACAACCAGCTCTACTGGCCCTTCAACTGTCACCTCCTGCCATGTACTCAGGACATACTTTGAAGTTTAATCTACATTAACTTTTTCTAACTACTTTCTCAAGTCTACATAATCAATGAAACAGTAAATCAAGCTGTTATTTGTAGTTTAATCTCCTATCCCCCAATTTCTGTGGTATAAATGCTTATATTGAAAATATAACAATTAGTTCTTGGATTAGAAGTGGCTTCAGCTCCTTGCCACTGAAATCAAAATAAGGCACTGAATAATGTAAAAAGACCATCCAGGAACACACAAATTCATTTTTTAAAGAGAATATCCTAATAGGGATTGCACATTGCAGTATGGTTAATTGCAACAACTTTTCCATTTCAGCAAGAGGGATCAAATACTGTTTTACTGGGAATGGGTAAGCTTTGGGAGAAACTAGATAAAACCAGGTAAACAAACAATCCAAAGTTTGCAAAATGATGGCAATCTGTGGGAAGCAGTTCACCAAACCTCTGTGCCCTATGTTGGATAGGTGACCCAGGACTAGTGCTTTGGCTACTGGCTTGTAGTGAGAGGAGCTTATAGTGGCAGCAACCTGCTTGGGGATGTAACCAGGTAGGTATTTGAGATCTATTACTAAATCTTGATGTATGAGGTGGGGAAACATGAGCAAAACAGAGAGACCTTTAAGCTCTCTTGTACATGAATATACAAATAGATGAAGGAGCTCTGATCTCAGCGATAAATTCCTTTCCTCAATGCTGATCATCACCCATTTGTGACTAAGTAGCTAAGGTCCAGTAAAATTATCTAAGATACATAGATGATGACTTCTCCAGGTCACACAGTTAATTAAAAATCAGAGGCAGGATTGGCATCATGGTCTTCCAGAGTCCAGTTTACAAAGTGCTGGGAAAAACCACCCATCTTATTTTTTACTGGCTTAGTATTCAGATATACTGGAGGTCCTCAAGTTTTTAGGTTCTGACTAGACTTGCATGGGATTGCTGGGATGTATTTAAGTGCATGTATGAAGCTATAAATGCTACCTTAATTTACAGAAGCTCTTTCTTCCATATGCTTTCTTTTCTTCCTGGCACTGACAGTTTTCTAGGGATCTGAAAGGGAGGGTTAAAATACTTTGGAGGAGATGTTGATTGGTCTGGGTTAATTGGCTGTTATTGAGTATACATACTATATGTACATAGTTATCTGCATGTTACCCTCCAATAGGAACTCCTTGAGGTTGTATCCCTAGCACTTAGCACCTTACCTGGCACCACTAAGTGCTTAATATTTGTTTCTATTAAATAATTGTTATTAACATTTATAACATTAATTATAACATCAATAAATGTTTCTATCATAAATACATTAAGTACTTAAGTTTCTGTCACGAGTAGTTTCCATGGATCTGGATAGGGACCAAAACTTAGAGAAAGGTCACATCGGCTGATTGAGTTAGGTATACAAAAACAAGATATTGAACCACTGAACTGATAAACTGATAAAATTCACCCCCAAACCAGAAGTGGGTGAAAAGTAATTGCAAGCACTTATTAAGCATGCTTAATAAGTTAATTAGTATTAACTTCTCCTCAAAAGAGGAGTTTTCTGCCATTTTTGGGCATGGGTTATATGATGAAGAAGGGGGAATTTATCAAGGAGAAACAGGCAATGATATCTGTTAACCTGGTCATTCCTAGCCAATGGAGTGACGAGGGAGGGACTTTGCATTTCAGAATAGGAAATAAAAAGGCTCACTCTGGTTTGTATAAATGGGGATCTGCCCAGGGATTGCTCTGGGTGGATCACCCATTTCTTACAAGAACCATAAACAAACCACTCCTGAGTCCTTTTCATCTTTGTAGTGAATTTCTAATATGAGGGGAAGAAATAAATTGTTATTTTAAATACTAAAAGTTATTTCCATAGCAGGGATTTATTGTTATAAAAAAAAGGGATGTTATGGTATCCCTTTTCCAAGATTACCTTCATGTTTTGTGGGGTCATTAACCTCCTGGGATGTACAAGTCCTGAAAACTTATTTCTCCGCTCAAATTGGCATTTCAATCAATCAATTAATAAATCAATAAACATGTGTCACTCAGAGACAGGTAGGTGACTCAGTGGATAGAGTGCTTGGCTTTGAATCTGGAGGATATGAATTCAAATCCAGCTTCAGATACTTTACTAATTGTGTGACTGGGCAAATTACTATGTTTCAGTCTACTGGAGAAGGAAATAGCAAACTACTCCAGACCTTTACAAGAAAACCCTATGGATAGTATTGGTGTGCTATGTGGGCTCATGGGTCAAGGAGAATCTAATATAATAGAACCACTGAATGTGCCAAGCACTGTGCTAAGCAGTGGGATATAAGAAGAAGCAAAAAACAGTCCCTGCTTTCACAGATCTTATAATCTAATGGGAGAGACAACACACAAACAAATACATACTAAGCAAGTTGTATACAAGATAAATAGAAAATAACCAACAGTGGAAAGGCACTGCAATGAAGAAAGGTTTGGAGAAGGCTTCCCATATAGAAGATGGGATTTTAGTTGAAATTTAAAAGAAGTCAGGAGGATTAGAACAGAGGAAGGAAAAGACAACCAGAGAAAATGCTTGGCGCTGAGAGATGGAGCATTTTGCTTTTGGAACAGTAATATAAGGAATACTGAAAAGTTAGGTTTCCACAGAATGTTGCAAGCTTCAAGGTAATGTAAGATAATAAGTACCACTAACCAATGAGTTTTCAGAATTGAGAAATTAAGGAAGATTAAATTTCCACAGGACAATTAAGTTTTGATTTCTCCAAAGCTTAAGTAAACAAGGAATTGGGCACAGGTGGACTCAGCCAATCAGAGTTTTGAGGTTTTGAGAAAAAACACAAGTTTAAAGTAATAGTTGATCCAGTTCAAATTGGTTGGGATCAATGACCTGATCAATCCACCAAATTGCTACTGTGCTTAACAGGCTAATTGAATATCAAATAACACACCCTGTAGGAGGAGTTTCCCCCCATTTTTGAACATGGGATGTATGATGATGGAGTGGGGAGAGGCTTATACATATTTAGGGGGAAACATGCAGTGGGTATATCAGGAAGATTGTAACTTGGAAGGGAATGGACCAATCTATTCTCTAAAGGGAGCGACTGTATGAGCTAACAAATATAATGCTTCTCTTGCTTCTTACTCAATGCTCCTTTTTCCTGAAGAGGAGCACAACCTACTTCTAGCCAGAAACATTAAGACGAATTAAGATTCTTCTTTAATATATGATTTTCAGTGTCAAGTGTGTTTCTAACAGTAAGAAGGTCAGCTGTCACTGAATTGGGGAGTAAGGTGTAGGAAAATTGGAAAGTAGGAGGGGGCTAGGCCATGAAGAGTTTTAAATGCCATAAAGAGCACTTTATATTTGATCCTGGAGTCAATAGGGATCTATTGAAGTTTATTGAGTAGGGTGACATCATTGAACCTGCTAATCTCTTTGGAAAGATCTTGAACAATAACATGTCAACAAACGTTGTTTTACATAATGTTTGATTTACAACATATTTGTGAAATAGGTGGTATATAACTGCTCCAATTTTATAGATGAAACTGAGCCTCAGAGAGGTTAAATAACTGAAAAAAGAATTTTAAACATAGTCTGAACTGGACCAATCTCTAACCTGTGAGTGGCTGGAGTAAAGCAGGCTAGAGACAGATGAGTCAGGAATCAAATAGCAGTTTAATTTCAGAGTGAGGAAAACAGGCTTGCCAGCAAAGTCCTCCTGAGAAGGAGGGCTTATTTGCTTATGGCAGGGATAGAGTTTTTAAGCAGGAAAACCACAACAAACTGGATCACAACATAGTCATTTTTAAGTCTTAAGTAAACAGTTGCCATGGCAGGCCCATGTGTGTAGCATTTTAGGGAACAATATAGGCTTTCTTGGAATAGTCCCCAAGTAATTAGAATTGTTGAACTTTGTGAAAATTCAGTGAGGTACAAAACCAGACTTGATGTTGCAGGAACAGGAGCATAGCACTTTATTTGGTTCACTTAGTATTTACAAGGACAAGGATTGTTATCATGTTAGAAGATGTGATTGATCACTTTCTGCTGCAGCACATTGATTGTTGCTCAGGATCTCCTGGAAAAAAGGAAATTCCAATATGTATCTAAATCATTACACATATCTTATCAATTAATATGAAAATCCTTGCTTCCCCTCTCCTTTTCTCCTCCTTTCCCCCCCCTCCTTTTCCTCCCCTTTTCCCTTTCCTTTCCCTCCACTTTTCCCTTTCCTTCCCTCCCCTCTTCCCTTTCCTTCTCTTCCTCCCCTCCCCTCTTCCCTTCCCCTCCATTCCTTCCCCTCTCTTCCCTCCTCTTCTTTCTCCTTCCCTCTTCTTTCATCCCCTCCCCTGCTCCTTCCCTCCCTTGTTCTCTTTCCTTCCCTTTCTTTCCCTTTTTCCTTCTTTTCTCTTCTCTTCCCTTCTTTGTCCTTTCTTTTCACTGTCTTTTCTTGACGTCATTTTCTGAAGTTCCAATGCCAATTGGAACTTATGCAATACATTGTGCACTGAGATGGCAGATATCAAATCTGATGGTTCCACTATTTTGGTAATGGTAATAGATTTCTAATAGAAACACCAGAAAAACTTCCATTTTATGTTTTTTTTGTCCTTCCAGTCATAGACAAATGCTCTCGAGGTAACATTTCTTATCTGGGTCTTATGCCATATTCTTGTCCACTGCTTTATAGATTTCATGTAAGTAAATGTCAGTAGTGCGGAGAGCTCACTAGTTGACCAGGCGTTAAATAAATTTGGATGAGCTAGTACACATTTGGGCTTAAAACCTATACCTCTCCTACATAGACATCACATATAACTCATTGAACCCAGTTTTCTTATTGAGTAAAGATTTTATTATTATCTAACATTGAACTCTTGAAACTTGAAAACCAAAATTTGCAATCTGCTTCCCCTATTCAACCTTGTGGATTTCTTGTTTTCCCCTTGTTTCTCTCTCTCCTCCTGTTGTAAACCCTTGCCAGTTAGTTGACTGTCCAAAGAATTGCTTCTTTTGGTTTATGGCATGATATTCCATATGGCATGATATATACAAGATATATCCTGTAGCTACTCCATTTACAGGGACTTTTTGTTTGTATGATTTGCTTCTATTTTCTTAATTCCTTAAGCAGAATAAGGTTTTGACCAGAATAATGGGTCCTTCCCAAGAGGATGAAGTATTCTCCATACTCTAGCTGAGCCCTACTTTTCACTATTCTGTGAGGCAATGCTGTTTTTAATCTTTTGTCATCTTTCTCTAATTCTCTGCACATGAATTTATATTCTAAATAGCCTTGGCTGCCATGTCTCTTTCTTGGATAATGACTAAATATTTCCTGGCTGAGGCAGCATCTGGTTTTTTATTTTATATTATTAATTTTTTTTAGCCTCTTCACTGGGGTAGTCATTTATTTTGCTCTGGTTAAATTTCTCTAAGAAATGGTAATCAAAGAAATTAAGGTTTTTACTTAAATCTATTTTATATTAGTCCAACAAACATATTTTTATGTGCAAAGGCACTGTGCTGTGGATACAAAGAGAAAATGAGAAACAATCTCTGCTCTCCAGGAGTTTACACTCTACTGGAGAGACTAGTATATAAAATGAAATATAAATATGATAATTTGAGGAGGGAGAGAGCACAAAATGGAAGATAAAGAATGTCTTTCTGTAGAATGCATGCAGGACATTCACTGAATATTAAAGAAAACATGAAGGAAAGGAAACTAGGAATTCTAAGAGGTAGAGGTGAGAAGGGAGTATAATCCAGACACAAAGAACAGACAGCCTGTGCAAAAATGGGAGATGAAATGTGGAGTTTAGGGGATGCCAAGTAGGGCAGTTTTGCTAGACTACAAAATATGAATCAATCAATCAGTAAATAAACTCATTAAACACTTACTATATGCCAGGCCCCATGATAGGTGCTAGGGCTAAAAGTACAAAGAATAAAACAATCTCTACTTGTAAGGAGTTTATATTCTATGATGGAATATATCAAGTATGTTTATGAGTGTGTTTAGAATAATAGGAAGATAATAAATACAGGTAAATACAAATCAGTCAAATATGAGACAGTTTACAGGAAGGACATTTGCAGTAGTGGGAAAGGAATCAGGAAGGGTTTAATATAGAAAGTAGTGCTTGAGCTGAGTCTTGAAGAAAGTTACTCAATAAACATTTGTCTGGCACTGTGCTAAGCACTGAGAATACAGTAAGAGACAAAAGACAGTCACTGACTTCAAAGAACTCGCAATCTAATGGGGACTCAACAAGCAAACAAATATGTATGAACAAGCTATAGACAAGATAAGTAGGAAATAATTAGGAGAAAAAAGGCACTAGAATGGCTTCTGGTAAAAAAATGGGATTTCAGTTGGAAAAGAAAATGGCAAGCTATTCTAGTATCTTTGCCAAGGAAACTTCAAACGGGGCCACAGAAAATTAGACACAATTGAAAAATGACTGAAGAACAAAAAAGGGAGCTAGGGAAATGAGTAGGCAGACATGGGGAGGGAAAGAAGTCCAGGCATAGGGAATAGCCAATAAAAATGACACCTACTTTACGGTTGGTGATGTGAGGCTGAACCCTAAGCTTAGGGGAAAGAGTGGGGCCAGATATGCAAATCTATGAGTTATCTGCATAAAGATGATCATTAGACTATTGTGATCCGGTGCTATTATGAAGAGAGAAGAGGAAAAGCCCCAAGACAGAATCTTGAGGAATAGCAGCAGTTAGGTGGTATGATATGAATGGTGAGCCAGTAAAGAAAACTGAGGAAATGTCAGGAGGGTAGCAGCAAATCAGAGTCTTAGCATCCTGAAAACTCAGAGGAGGGAGTATCTTGGAGGAGGGAAGAGGTAGTTAATAGTCAAATGCATCAATGAGGTCAGAAACTATGAAGACTGAGCAAAAGACTTTACTTTAAAAAAAATCTTATTTTATTTTCCCCCAATTATATTTAAAACAATTTTAATATGTACATGTATAAGGGGAAGTAAGGGAGAGAGGGAGAAAAAATTTGCAACTCAAAATCTTACAGAACTGAATGTTGAAAACTATCTTTACATTGGATTACATATTGGAAAAATAAAATACTATTTTTTAAATAATAGCTTTTTATTTTCAAAATACATACAAAGATAGTTTTCAACATTCATCCCTACAAAACCTTGTGTTCCAAAATTTTCTTTCTCCCTTCCTCAGCCTCCTTCTTTAGACAGCAAATAATCAAATATAGGTTATATAATACCGGAAAAACTGAGGCAAGGCAGAGATTAGGGTTTTTAATATTTTAATAGTGTAGAATTTAGATTAGCGAAGCCATACTAGCCATAGCCAGCCAGCTGGATTGGACTCCAGCATCCAGCAATTAATTCCAGAGACTTTTATAAGGCTCCAACTATCAGGGAAACAAAGGCAAGGGAGGGGGAGAAGAACATTTAGTAAATCATAATTTCAGGAAGGATCAAAAATTCTGATAAATTGGAAGTGAAGAAGGTGGTTAAGCAGGAGACAGGAAGTCTGGGTCAGGAAAGATAGAGGGTGTCATCTAAGAATTTGAGATAAATCATCTGGAGTTTTAGGACTTTTAGGAATGCCAGGGTGGCCAGAGCTCTGAAGCCCTAATTCTCTCAGTCCTAATGGCCAGGAAAGGGGAGGGGGGACATAGCATATTAACTCAGGGAAACTGAGATATTATAATTCAGGTAAACTAATGCAGGGAAGCTGAGGTGGGGAAACTGAGGAATTACAATTCAGGGAAACTGAGGCATTACAGTTAAACATGTACGATTCTATACATATTTCCACATTTATCATGCTGCACAAGAAAAATCAGATCAAAAAAATGAGAAAAAAGAAAACCCCAAAAGCAAGCAAACAACAACAAAAAGGTAAGAAAAATTATGTTGTGATCCACCTTCAGTCCCCAAAGTCCTCATTTTGAATGCAGATGGCTTTCTCTATCACAAGTTTATTGGAATTGGCCTGATTCACCTCATTGTTGAAGAGAGCCAAATCGATCAGAATTGATCATCACATAATCTTGCTGCTGTATACAATGTTCTCTTGGTTGTACTCACTTCACTTAGCATTAATTCATGTAAGTCTCTCCAAGTCTTTCTGAAATCATCCTGCTGATCATTTCTTATAAAATAGTAATATTCCATAACACTCATATACCATAACTTATTTAGCCACTCTCTAATTGATAGGCATCTACTCAGTTTTCAATTCCTTACCTCTACAAAAAGAGCTTCTACAAACAAAAAATAAAATACTATTGAGAAAAATAGAGCTTTAAAAGAAATTTTTTTTAACATTCTTCTAAATTTGAATTCCAAATTCTCTCCCTCCTACTCTTACTGTCCCCTACTGTAGAAAAGGCAAGCAATTTGACATAGGTTATACTTGTATAGTCATACAAAACACATTTCCATGTAAATCATTCTGTGAAAGAAAACACAGACAAAAACTCCCAAGAAAAATAATGAAAGTAAAGAAAAAGTATCTTTGATCTGCATTTATGTTCTACCAGTTCTTTCTCTGGAGATGGACAGTACCTTTCATTATGTCCTACAGAATTGTCTCGGATCATTGTATAGGTAAATTATTTATAATAGATCATCATATAATATTGCTATTTCTGTGAACAAGATTCTTGTACACAGGTTTTACTCATTTAATTTTGCATCAGCTCATGACAAAATTCTTCTCATAATTTCTTTCTTTCTTTTTTTTTTCTGAGGCAATTGGGGTTAAGTGACTTGCCCAGGATCACACAGCCAGGAAATGTTAAGTGTCTGAGGTCGGATTTGAACTCAGTTACTCCTGACTTCCAGGCTGGTGCTCCATCACTGCACCACCTAGCTGCCCCTATTACTCATAATTTCTTTCTTTTTTTTAATTAAAGCTTTTTATTTGTATCACATATGTATGAGTAGTTCCTCAGCATTGATCTTTACAAAGCTTTCCGTTACAAATTTTACCCCCAGTCCCCTCCCCTCCCCTAGATGGCAGGAAGTCCACTACATGTTAATAATGTTAAAATACTTGACAAGTTGTGCAGGAAAAATCCTATCTACAAGAAAAAAAAAGAAAATCAGAGAAAGGAAACACAATGCAAGCAAACATCAATAGAGAGAGCATGAAAATGTTATGTTGTGGTACACATTTCATATACCTCTCTCTGGGTGTATATACTCATAATTTCTTAAAGCACAATAGTATTATATCACAGCCATATAACTTGTTCAGTCATTCCCCAATTGATGAACATTCTCTTGATTTCCAATTCTTTGCCATCACTGAAAGAGCTGCTATAATATTTTTGTACACATAGGTCCTTTTGCTTTTTTTTTGTTTTTGTTTTTGATCTCTTTGGGATACAAATTTAGTAGTGGTTTTGTTTGGTCAAAAGATATACAGGATTATATGGTTCTTTGTGCATAGTTCCAAATTGCTCTCCAGAATGGTTGAATCTTATGCAACTTCATCAATAGTACATTAATATTTTAATTTTCCCACATCCCCTCCAACATTCATCATTTCCCTTTTCTGTATCTGACAGTTGTAGGCTAGTAACTCAGAGTTATTTAATTTGCATTTCTTTCATCAATAGTGATTTTGACCACTTTTAAAATGTGACAAATAGCTTTGATTACTTTGTCTGAAAGTCATATGCTTTGACCATTTGACTCATTTCTACAAATTTGATTCAATTTTCTATACATTTGAGAAATGAAGTCTTTATCAGAAAAACTCATTGTAATTTTTTTCACCAACTTTATATTTCCCTCTATCTTATTTCCCCCCATTTATCCTACTCTCTTTTTCTCTCTCATTTTATCCTGCCCATACTCAGAAGTGTTTTGCTTCTGACTTTACTTCCCCTAAACTGCCTTCTTTTCTATCAGTTCCTGCTGTTTTCTTATCCCCTTTCCTTCCTATTTTACTGTATAGTAATATAGATTTCTAAACCCAACTGAATTGTATAGTTATTCCCTCTTTGAGTTGATTCTATTCAGAGTAAGGTTCATGTGCTTTTTTCTTCCCACTTTCTCCATTTCCTTTTCCACTGTAGAATCTCTTTCAGATCTCTTTTTGTGTTAGATTATTAATTCCATCTTACTTCTCCCTTTCTCCTTTTTCTCTTTCTCACCTCTTAATTTTATTTTTTTAGATAACCATCTCATCATATTCAACTGACACCTTTTTTGTATGTTTAACTGCCCTAATGATGAGACATTTTTTCCTGTGCAAAAATATAAACAATTTAATCTTATAGAATCTCTTATGATTTTTCTTTCCCTGTTCACCTTCTTATGCTTCTCTTGAGTCTTGTAATTGGCAAGTTAAATTTTCTACTCAGCTCTGGTCTTTTTAATCATGAATGTTTAAAAGTCCTCTATTTCACTGAATATCCATTTTTGTCTCTCTGAAGGATTATACTTAATTTTGCTGGGTATGTGATTTTTGAGCCCTTTTGCCCTCTGGAATATCATATTACAAGTCCTCTGATCCTTTAATGTAGAAGTTTCTAAATCTTATGTTATCCTGACTGTGACTCCATGATATTTGAATTGTTTCTTTTTGGCTGCTTTCAGGGCCATTCTGTGAACCTCTTTCTGATTCATTTTCCAATTCCAATGCCATCTGTTGGCTGAGAGATCATTCACCCTAAAGCCTGCTCCTGGTTTGCTGACCCTTGTCTGTGCTGATGTGGCTTGCATTGGATTATGCTCCTCTCTCATCCTGGTGCAACCAATATTTCCTAATAACCCTTAAGTTGTCTTGGGCTGGAAAATTATTTCGCTCCATCTTTTTGTAAATTTTGCTGCTCTAGAATTTGTTTAGAATCATTATTTAAAGTTATTTGGAGGTGTTTGAGGGAGAGCTCAGGTGAGTCCCTGCCTTTACTTCACCATTGTGGCTCTGCCTTCCTAGTCTTTCTTTCTTTCTTTCTTTCTTTCTTTCTTTCTTTCTTTCTTTCT
>JAJPUD010003965.1:109981-198406 GCA_023553655.1 Myrmecobius fasciatus
TTTCTTTCTTTCTTTCTTTCTTTCTTTCTTTCTTTCTTTCTTTCTTTTGCTGAGGCAGTTGGGGTTAAGTGACTTGCCCAGGGTCACACAGCTAGAAAGAGTTGTGTCTGAGGTCACATTTGAACCCAGGTTCTCATGACTTCAGGGCTGGTGCTCTATCCATTTTACCACCTAACTGCCCTCCTACTCTTTATTTTCAAATAAAGATTTGATAATTAAAAGATTATTGACAACTTTGTAAAGAACAATTTCAATTTGAGTGATGAAATCAGAAACCAAATTGCAAAGGATATGAGAAGTGGAGGAAAAGAAATGCAAGTATTGAGTACAGGCAACTTTTTCAAAGAGTTTGAGAAAAAATGAGACATAGAACTATAGATTGAAGAGATGGTAGTGTCTAGTAAAGGTTTTTGAAGAGTGACTTAAAGGGAGGAGAGGAGCATATTTGGAGGTAGCAGGGAAGAAAACAATAATTGGGAGAATTTGAAAATTCTAGAAAGAGAGGGGATAATTGAGATAGCAAAAGATAGGGAGGAGACAGTGGGATCAAGGATACATGAAGAGGGGTTGACTTTGCTGAGAAAGACCATCTAGTTTTCAGAGAATGAGGAATAATGTCAAGAGCTTTTGAGAATAAGAGAAATGAGAAGAGGGAGCTCATCTCAAATGGTTTTAATTTTCTCAGTAAATCAAGTCAGAGGTTTGATTTGGGAGAGAAGTTATATAGGGAGATGTGGGAAGTGTGAGCAGGGTGGCTTGTGAGTGGAAGTAATGTTCAATAAATCTGGATAGGTAGATTTTTTTCCCCAGCAAAATGAAAAGTAAAGTAGGGATGTACATTGTTACCATTTTTATTTGATATAGTTATAGAAATGCTAGCTATGACAATTTGAATGTTACTAATGGCTATGATTATATTCCTCCTGCAACAATTCAGTTATTGGACAAAGATCACATATTATTTATTATCATTATCCACCAGTTAATGGTTTAGATGGTTTAAGCACTAGATTATTATTAGCTTCTCCTTCCTCATTACTTTTTGGAATCACTTCACCCAATAGTGAAGAATCAGAAGTATATAATGTGGGACTGAGGACTATTTTGTATCTTTATGTGTTTCCTGGGTCTTGATATATGGCCATCAATTTTCTCTCTAAATAATAAAGTGACTCAAAAATCAGCAGAAAGATGCATGATGAGTACAAGCAGGCTGGAGCATGATGTTTCCATAGGATATCATTGAAGAAATACATGACTAGGAAAAAAAAATGGTCTGGTCATGTGGTGAGAGTGGAGGATGACAGATGGCTAAGAACAGTTAGGTGGAACAGTGGAAAGAGTGCCAGGCCTGGAGTCAGGAATATCTGAGTTCAAATCCAACTTCAGACACTTACTTAGCTGTGTGATCTTGGACAAGTCACTTAGCCCTGCTTGCCTCAGTTTCCTCATCTGTAAAATGATCTGGAGAAGGAAATGGCCAAACACTCCAGTATCTCTGCCAAGAAAACTACAAATGAGATCATGAAGAGTTGGGCACAACTATAACAACTGAACAACAATAACAAACAACAACCGAAGTGTTTCAATGATGTCCTCTTAAAAAACCTAAAGAAAGACTTCAGTGATAATTATAGAAATATGTATAGAAGAATTGCACATGTTTAACATATATTGGATTACTTGCCATCTGGGGGAGGGTGTGAGGGGAAGGGAGTGAATTTTGAAAATTACCTATGCACATATTTTGAAAATAAAAATCTTTAATAATAAAAAAAGAAAAAAATGACTTCAGTACGTTTGCTGGCACTGTTGTGGAGGATCTAAGAAAAAAAACTCAGAGAAAGATTGTCCATGATAAGAAGGCATGCTTATGTTTGCCTGGATATAAATGAAATCCCGATGCCACTGGAGTATTCATGTGTCTCCAGGGCCAAAAGTATTCTTCTTCCTCCAGATATATGGTTTGGATGGTCCTTCTAAATCAGTCCTTTTCTTTTCTTTTCTTTTTTCTATAAAGCTTTTTATTTACAAAACATATGACTGATTTTTCAACATTGACCCTTGCAAAAACTTTTCTTTTTCCCAAGCTTTTCCCCTCCTTCCCCCCACCCTCCACCCCTAGATGACAGGTAATCTAATACATGCTAAATAGGATAAATTATATGCCAAATACAATACATGTATACATATCTATACAGTTATCTTACTGCACAAGAAACATCAGATCTAGAAAGAGAAGAAGAAAAAAAATAACCTAAGAAGGAAAACAAAATGCATGGAAATATTCACAGAAAGCGTTAAAATGCTGTGTTGTGGTTCACACTCAGTTCCCACAGGCCTCTCTCTGTACGTATATGACTATCTTCATCGCAGAACAACTGGTTTGAATTACATCATTGTTGAAGAGAACCATGTCCATCAAAATTGATCATCGTATAGTCTTGTTGCTGTGTATAATGTTCTCCTGGTTCTGCTGATTTCACTCAGCATCAGTTGATGCAAGACTTTCCAGTCCTCTCTGAAATCCTCCTGTTGGTCATTTCTTACAGAACAATAATATTCCATAACATTCATATACCATAATTTATTCAGCCATTCTCCAATTGATGGGCATCTTTTCAATTTCCAGTTTCTTGCCACTACAAAAAGGGCTGCCACAAACATTTTTGCACATGTGGGTCCCTTTCCCTCCTTTAAAATCTCTTTGGGATATAGGCCCAGTAGAAACACTGCTGGGTCAAAGGGTATGCACAATTTGATAACTTTTTGAGCATAGCTCCAAATTGCTCTCCAGAATGGTTGGATCTGTTTGCAGTTCCACCAACAATGTATCAGTGTCCCAGTTTTCCCACATCCCCCCCAAAAGTTATCATTATCATTTCCTGTCATTTTATCCAATCTGACAGGTGTGTAGTGGTATCTCAGAGTTGTCTTAATTTGCATTTCTCTGATCAATAGTGACTTGGAGCACCTTTTCATGTGACCGGAAATAATTTCAATTTCTTCGTCTGAAAATTGTCTGTTCATATCTTTTGACCATTTATCCATTAGAGAATGGCTTGAATTCTTATATATTTGAGTCAATTTTCGATATATTTTAGAAATGAGGCCTTTATCAGAACCTTTGGATGTAAAAATATTTTCCCAATTTACTGCTACCCTTCTAATCTTTTCTGCATTCATTTTGTTTGTACAAAAAATTTTTAACTTGATATAGTCAAACTTATCTATTTTGTGATTAATGATGACCTCTAGTTCTTCTTTGGTCACAAATTCCTTCCCCCTCCACAGGTCTGAGAGGTAAACCATCCTACATTGTTCTAATTTGTTTATAATATCATTCTTTATGCCTAGATCATGAATCCATTTTGACCTTATCTTGGTATATGGTGTTAGGTGTGGGTCAATGCCTAATTTCTTCCAGACTAGTTTCCAATTATCCCAGCAGTTTTTGTCAAATAGTGAGTTTTTATCCCAAAAACTGGGGTCTTTGGGTTTATCAAACACTAGATTACTATTGTCATTGAGTATTTTGTCTTGTGAACCTAACCTATTCCACTGATCCACTACTCTATTTCTTATCCAGTACCAAATGGTTTTGGTGACCACTGCTTTATAATATAGTTTTAGATCTGGTGCAGCTAGGCCACCCTCATTTGCATTTTTTTTCATTAATTCCCTTGAAATTCTTGACCTTTTGTTTTTCCAGATGAATTTTGTTGTTATTTTTTCTAGTTCAGTTAAATAATCTCTTGGGAGTTTGATTGGTATAGCACTAAATAGATAGATTAGTTTAGGTAGTATTGCCATCTTTATTATATTCGCTCGACCTATCCAAGAGCACTTGATGTTTTTCCAATTGTTTAGATCTGACTTTATTTGTGTGGAGAGTGTTTTGTAGTTTTGCTCATATAGATCCTGACTTTCCCTTGGCAGATATATTCCCAAATATTTTATACTATCGATAGTTATTTTGAATGGAATTTCTCTTTGTATCTCTTGCTGTTGCATTTTGTTGGTGATGTATAAAAATGCTGATGATTTATGTGGATTTATTTTGTATCCTGCAACTTTGCTAAAGTTGTGGATTAATTCTAATAGTTTTTTAGTTGATTCTCTAGGGTTCTCTAAGTAGACCATCATATCATCTGCAAAGAGTGATAATTTCGTTTCCTCATGACCTACTCTAATTCCTTTAATCTCTTTTTCTTGTCTTATTGCCAAGGCTAGCATTTCTAATACAATATTGAATAGTAATGGTGATAGTGGGCAACCTTGTTTCACCCCTGATCTTATTGGGTTCCAGTTTATCACCATTACATATGATGCTAGCTGATGGTTTTAAATAGATGCTACCGACTATTTTAAGGAAAAGTCCATTAATTCCTATACTCTCTAATGTTTTTAATAGGAATGGATGTTGGATTTTATCAAATGCTTTTTCTGCATCTATTGAGATTATCATATGTTTTTTGTTAATTAGGTTATTAATATAGTCAATTATGTTAGTAGTTTTCCTAATATTGAACCATCCCTGCATTCCTGGTATAAATCCTACTTGGTCATGGTGTATTATTCTGGGAATGATTTTCTGTAATCTCTTTGCTAATATTTTATTTAAGATTTTTGCATCAATATTCATTAAGGAGATTGGTCTATAATTTTCTTTCTCTGTTTTTGTTTTAACTGGTTTAGGTATCAGTACCATGTCTGTATCATGAAAGGAGTTTGGTAAGAGTCCTTCATTCCCTATTTTTTCAAATAGTTTATATAATATTGGAGTTAATTGTTCTTTAAATGTTTGGTAGAATTCACATGTAAATCCATCTGGTCCTGGGGATTTTTTCTTAGGGAGTTGATTAATGACTTATTCTATTTCTTTTTCTGAAATGGGACTATCTAAGTAATTTATTTCCTCTTCTGTTAATCTGGGCAATCTATATTTTTGTAGATATTCCTCCATTTCACTTAGGTTATCAAATTTATTGGCATACAGTTGGGCAAAGTAACTCCTGATTATTTCTCTAATTTCCTCTTTATTGGTGAAAAGTTCTCCCTTTTCATTTTTGAGACTAACAATTTGATTTTCCTCTTTCCTTTTTCTAATTAAATTAACTAGAGGTTTATCTATTTTGTTGGTTTTTTCATAAAACCAACTTTTAGTTTTATTTATTAATTCAATAGTTTTTTTACTTTCAATTTTACTAATCTCTCCTTTTATTTTTAGGATTTCAAGTTTGGTATTTGATTGGGGGTTTTTAATTTGTTCTTTCTCTAGCTTTTTTAGTTGCAAGCCCAATTCATTGATTTTCTCTTTTTCTATTTTATGCAAATAAGCATCTAGAGATATAAAATTTCCCCTTATTACCGCTTTGGCTGTATCCCACAAATTTTGGTATGTGGTCTCATTATTGTCATTCTCTTGAATGAAATTAGTAATTGTGTCTGTAATTTGCTGTTTCACCCATTCATTCTTTAGGATAAAATTATTTAGTTTCCAATTGCTTTTTGGTCTATTTTCTCCTGGCCTTATATTGCATGTGATTTTTATTCCGTCATGATCTGAAAAAAATGCATTTATTATTTCTGCCTTCCTGCATTTGATTTTGAGGTTTTTGTGTCCTAACACATGGTCAATTTTTGTATAAGTTCCATGGACTGCTGAGAAAAAAGTAAACTCCTTTCTGTCGCCATTTAATTTCCTCCAAAGATCTATCATATCTAACTTTTCTAACATTTTGTTTACCTCCTTAACTTCTTTCTTATTTATTTTGTGGTTTGATTTATCAAGTTCTGAGAGAGGGAGGTTGAGATCCCCCACTATTATAGTTTTGCTGTCTATTTCTTCTTGCATCTCTCTGAACCTTTCCTCTAGGAATTTCCATGCTATATCACTTGGTGCATATATGTTTAGTATTGATATTGCTTCATCATCTATGGTACCCTTTAGGAAGATATAATTTCCTTCTTTGTCTCTTTTAATTAACTCTATCTTTGCTTTTACTTGGTCTGAGATCAGGATTGCTACCCCTGCTTTTTTTTGTTCACCTGAAGCATAATAGATTCTGCTCCAGCCTTTTACCTTCACCCTGTATGTATCTCTATGTTTTAGATGTGTTTCTTGTATACAACATATTGTTGGATTCTGGTTTTTAATCCAATCTGCTATCTCCTTCTGCTTTAAGGGAGAGTTCATTCCATTCACATTCACAGTTAAAATAACTAATTCTGTATTTCCTGACATCTTATTTACCCTAGCTTATGCTTTTCTCTTTCTTATCCCCTTTCCCTCATTCCTACTATTTTGCTTTTGAAAACCACTTCCCTCAAACAATCCTTCCCCTTTACAGCCCCACCCACCCCCTTTTTTCCCCCTTTCCCTCCTGTTTCCTTATAAGTACGTCTATTATTCCCTCTCAGCCAAATCTGATGAGATGGAGATTAACCCAATTCTCATTCCCCTCCCTTTTCTCCCCTCAATCATTATAGGTTTTCTTTGCCTCTACATGTGATGTAATTTCCCTTATTTTACCTCCTTTTCCTCTTCTTCCAGTGTTATTCCTTTTCTACCTCTAATTTCTTTTTCAGTTTATCATATCATAATAATCATAAAATCACAATAAACATATCATAATAAATCATAAAATCACAGTAATCATATCATAATAATCATAAAATCACAGTAATCATATCATAATCATAATGTAATAATAGATTCATAAAATCAACCCTCATTCTATAAGTATCTATAACATAAATATAATTCTCAAGAGCTTTTTTTTTTCTTGTTACCTTTTTATGTTTCTCTTGTGTTCTGTGTTTGTAGATCAAATTTTTTGTTCAGTTCTGGTCTTTTCAGTAGAAATAGGTGAAATTCTCCTATATCATTGAATGACCATCTTCTTCCCTGGAAGATAATGCTCATTCTAGCTGGGTAACTTATTCTTGGCTGTAGTCCAAATTCCTTTGCCCTTCGGAATATCTGATTCCAGGCCCTTCGATCCTTCAAAGTAGAAGCTGCTAGGTCCTGTGTGATCCTAATTGTAGCTCCCCGATATTTAAATTGTTTCTTTCTGGCTTCTTGTTATATCTTTTCCTTGGTATGATAGTTCTGGAATTTAGCCACGATATTTCTGGGGGACTTAATTTTTGGGTTTCTTTCAGGAGGTGATCGGTGGATTGTTTCAAGGAGTATTTTGCCTTCTGGGTCTAAAATATCAGGGCAGTTTTCTTTTATGATTTCCTCGAAGATAGTGTCTAGGTTCTTTTTTTCATCATGGCTTTCAGGAAGCCCTATAATCCTTAGATTGTCTCTCCTATATCTATTTTCCAGGTCAGTTGTTTTTCCTAGGAGATATTTCATGTTTTTCTCTATCTTTTCATTTTTTTGTTTTTGTTTGACTGATTCTTGAAGTCTTGATGAGTCATTCATTTCCAATTGTTCGATTTTAATTTTTAATGTCTTATTTTCTTCAGTTACTGTTTTTAGTTCCTTTTGCAACTGACCAATTACATTTTTTGTTCATTGCATTCTTTTTCCATTTTTTCTATTTTATTTTGCAGTGATCTCATTTCGTTTCCCCATGTTTCTTCTAACTCTCTTTTAAGATTTTTTATGCAATCTTCAAAGAAAGCCTTGTGACATGGAGACCAATTTATGTCTCTCTTTGGGGGTTTTTCTGGAGTTGCTTTACCTTTAGGGGCCTCAGGATTTGAGGTCTGTTCTTCCCTCTCTCCATAAAAGTTGTCTATGGTGAGAGCTCTTTTTGGTTTTTTATTCATTTTTTTTTTTAAAGGCGTGAGGTCTGTTTAGGGAAAGGTGAGACAGCTGCTTTAATTTGCCCTGGGGCAGTTCTGCTGATTGAGTTATTTCAGGAACTGGGCAGTTCTGCTGATTGAATTATGTCAGGTGCTGGGCAGTTCTGCTTTAGTTCACCCTGGGGCAGTTCTGCTGATTGAATTATTTCAGGTACTGGGCAGCTCAGCTGATTGAATTATTTCTGGTGCTGATCAGTCCTGTTGTTTGATTGATTGCTTTAAGGTGCTGTGTAATGGCAGCTAGGTCCGATGCTCATCAGGGGTTCAGTGGTTCACAATCTACCCCCCACAAAAGGCAGACCCTCCAAACCACCTGCCCACAATCAGGACAGATTGGTCCAAGAGGCCTGCAGAAGACTCCCAGGTGTGTGAAAAGCACAACGCTCCCACTCCTGTTCCGACTCCTGTTCCAGCTCCCTGCTCCAGCTCCCTGCCCCGGTCTCCCTGGGCTGCAGTCTGGGTTCAGCAGACCACCCCCCTGCCCAATTAAAACAGACCTGTTTTGAAGTTCTTCAAGAGTATCTTCTTCTAGAATCGTGTTGTTCTCCAGATATTGTGGATTTTTTTGCTTCAGAATCAGTCTAGAGGCTTCATATGTTGTTGGTTTGAGGGGAGGTTAGAGGAGGTTACAGAGACTCCTGTCTGATCTCGCCACCATGGCTCCACCCCAGAAGGAACAATCAGTCCTTTTCTTACAAGGTACAAAATGGTACCAAAATGGTACAAAACCTTTCCATTTTGCTAGAGTTTGTTGGAGCTTTAAACTATTCCAGAAGAGCACAAGAACTCAGATTCAGCATATTATAGGTTTAGAGATAGAAAAGGCATTAGAGGTCATTGAGCACAGTCTCCTTTTCTAGATGAAGAACTGAGGCACAAAGAGCTTAAATGACTTACCCATGATCAAATAGTTCCTAAGATCGAGGGCTTTGACTCTAAGTACAACACTCTATCCCAGATACTGCTTTGTCTGCCATTTTCAAGTCACAATGAGACACCAATGTAGGACATTTATATAAATGTATAATATAAGCAAATACAAATGAGGAGATTGGAAAAAAAATCATTATGTTCACATTTCCCCCCCAAGCTTGGAATGGTTTCCTCCTTCATTTCTGCTTCACTTCTAGCTTTCTTTCAAGGCTTAGCTCAAGTGTTCCTCTTAGAAGAAGTCTTTCATGATTCCCCTAGTTTTTGGTGTCACCATCAAGTTCTTTGTATTTACTTATCTCTGTGCTAATTGTTTTTCCACCCTAGAGTAAAAATACCCTGCTAGCATGAACTATCTCATTTTTGTTTTAGATTAATAAATGCTTATTAAATTAAACTAAATTTGAAATCTGTTTTCCAGTCCCTTGGCAAGGATTGGTGTTTGATAAATGTTTGTTACTGGTATCATGACCTAATCTCACTATAATTGATTTCTAGCCAAGTATCATTGTTAAGGTCAAGGGTAGAAGAAGTGTGTAGACATAGGGCAAAGAGCTTATATCAGGACAATTTGATAACAGGTGAACAGAGAACATGGTAAGAGCAGAGGTAGCATAAAGAGCAGAGGTAGAGATGTCCAGGAGTCAGCAATAAAGTCAATGACAAGGAAGTAGGAAATTAAAAAGTTGCATAAGAAAAGTTTGAGGTTCAAGGCAAATAGAGACCAAGAGATTAGTATGAATGGAAGAAATAGGAAGCTATCAAAATTCACACTAAGATCAATAAAAATTAATTTCCCAAGCAGCTTCCTCCTTCTGTGGTGTAGGAGCCTGTGGAGATGATCTATCCTATAGGTGTGAATCATTGATTTGGGCCTAATCTTACTGATCTGAGAAAGAGGCAGCAGAGCCAGAAGGTGAATGGCAAGTCACAGGAAGCAAATTCTGACCTTTTACAGTAACAGGGGTGAGAATCACTGATGCAGGATTTTGTGACTTGTATCCAGGATGAACAGACATGAAATTCTATAGTTTCACAAACCTTAGGACAACAGGATCATAAATCTAGAGTTTGAAGGGACCTTACTAGTTTTCTCATCTAAACTCATTTTACAGGTGAGGACACTGAGACCCAGAGAGTTCCAAGTTCACACAGGTCTTCTGACTCCAAATATAGCATTCTCTGAATGTCCTACTCCTCACTCCTTTATGGTACTATGCTGCTGTTTATCAATAAAATGTTGTTTTCTTTTTAGTTTAAAAAATTTGAAGAACTAGGTTATTTTAAAAACTGATTGATCATGTAATTCAACCATTTACTTATTGGGGAATAGCTCTTATTCTTATATGTTTATATCAATTCCTTGTATAACTTACTATCAGACATTGATCAGAGGAATATGCTGAAATATTTTCTCCCAGTTAATTGATTTCCTTCTAATTTTACCTACCTTGATTTTGTTTATACAAGAATTTTACCATTTCATGTAATTAAACATGTTCATATTTTATGATTATCTTTATCTCTTGTTTGATCAAGATTTCTCCCTCATTCATTGTTATTAAAATATTTCTAATTTATTTCACTGTTACATCATATATCCATATGGAATCTCTTGAGACATATGGTTTGAGATATTAATCTAAAATTAATTTATAGCAGACTCCTTTATAGCATTAAAAATCATATAGAAAGTCTTACCCAAGTAGTTGATGTCCTTAGGTTTATTAAGTTTCTCTACCTGAAGCCTCTCCTAACTCTAATCAATCCTCTACAAAACTGTTTTTCCTAAGGCCCAACTGTGATAATGTCACTCTCCTATTCAACTTCATAAGCTTTTTTTTTTTTTTTTTTTTTTTTTTGCTTTTTGCTGAGGCAATTGGGGTTAAGTGACTTGCCCAGGGTCACACAGCTAGGAAGTGTCTGAGACCAGATTTGAACTCAGGTCTTCCTGACTTCAGGACTGGTGCTCTAACCACTGCGCCACCTAGCTGCCCCAACTTCATAAGCTTTCTACAGCTTCCAGATTAAAATATAAATTCAATTTAGCATTTAAATCTCCTCACAATTTGGCCCCATTCTGTCATTCCAGTCTTCTTACATATCACTTCTCTCCATGAACTCTTTGAACCAGTCATCTGGTCTATTTATTGTACTGTGTACATCCTCTTTGATTTGAGTGCCTTGGCACTGGATGAACTATATATGTGCAATTCATTTCCTCCTCATCTTCACCTTGAGAATCTCTGATTTTCCTTCAAGGCAAAGCTCAAGAGCCATCTTCCACAAAAAGCCTTTTTCTGTCTCTTTAGTTTCTAATGGAAGCCCTCTCCAAAGTACTTTGCATTCATTTTATATATATTCTGTATCCATTTATAGATGTACATTCATAGGAAATGTAGTTCCTTGAAAGAGGATATTATTTCACTTTTGTCTTTTTTCCCCTTTTTCTTTGGCTCTACAGTTGGCTGCAGTTCCATTCTCCAAAGTTATAGCTGGAAGGAACTAAACAACTTGGCTTGGCATTTCTAAGAACCACACAATCTCCTTTTTACTTGGTACCCAAGTGCATGTTTCTTTTCTTGCTCTGGGGACTATAATCAAATCAACACTACCATTGCCTCTGGAAATGGCTGTCAGTGGACTGACTGCCCTATTTTATTGCTCACTCTCTTTGGATTTCCCAGATCGTATATAACTCCTTTCCCTAGCTACCA
This sequence comes from Myrmecobius fasciatus, assembly GCA_023553655.1. NCBI lineage: Eukaryota > Metazoa > Chordata > Mammalia > Dasyuromorphia > Myrmecobiidae > Myrmecobius > Myrmecobius fasciatus. The sequence continues at coordinate 121,450 of JAJPUD010003965.1, forward strand.
CTCCCTTATAATTGTTGTCTTTCCCCTATGATTGTCTCAGTTTTATATTTGTATGCCTGGCACTGAGTGCAGAACTTGAGAAATACTAAATCTTTTCTTCCCTCCCTCTCTCCCTCTTTTCTTCCCTCCCTCTCTCCCTCCTTCCCTTCCTCCCTTCCTCCCTCCTTTCTCCCCTCCCTCCCTTCCTCCCTTCCTTCCTTCCTTTCTTCCTTCTTTTCCCTCAGCACTTAGCACAGTGCCTGACAACATAAACATAATGCTCATTGATTGGATGATTAATTAACGGTAAAAATTGGGAATACAAAGAGAAAATGAAAATCACTATGTCTGACACATAGGAGATGGTTGATTAGAAAATACTTGTTGACTTATTGACACTTCCTGCCCTCAAAGAACTTACATTCTACTTGGGGACATATGTGTAAATAGGCAAATATGTGCAAGGCTATTCCAAAAGAAATAGAGCTCTGTCAAATAGATTAGGATTAGGAAAGGCTTCCAATACAAAGCTCAGCATGGGAACTGGGGGGTAGGAAGGTTAAGGAGAGATGAGAAAGGAGGAGAGGAGAGAGACAGGGAGAAATAGAAGCAGAGACACACACATAGAAACATGTAGACAGACAAAGAGACAGAGAGACAGAGGCAGAGACACACACAGACACACAGAGTCAGAGAGACAGAGAGAGAGAGAAAGAGAGAGAAGAAGAAGAAGAAGAAGAAGAAGAAGAAGAAGAAGAAGAAGAAGAAAAAGGAGAAGGAGAAGAAGAAGAAGAAAGAAGAAAGAAGAAAGAAGAAAGAAGAAAGGAGAAGAAAGAAGAAAGGAGAGGGAGAGGGAGAGGGAGAGGGAGGAGAGGGAGAGGGAGAAGGAGAGGGAGTGGGAGAGAGAGAGGGAGTGGGACAGGGACAGGGAGAGGGAGAGGGAGAGGGAGATAAGGACAGGGACAAGGACAGGAATGGGGAGAAAGGGAGAAAGAGAGAGGCAGAGAGAGAGGAAAAGGGAAAGAGGGAGAGGGAAAGGTAAAGAGAGAGGAAGAAGGAGAGGAAGAGAGAGAAGAGAGAGAGAGAAGGAGAGAGGAAGAGAGAGAGAGGAGAGGGATAGAAGACAGGGAGAGGGAGACTAGGAGAGGGAGACAAGGAGAAGGAGAAAAGGGAGGGAGAGAATTAATTTCAATGTTCCTCCTTCCAGTAGCATATTAGTAGATATTGAATTCATGCCCACTAGATGGCAGCTCAATTCCATAAATATCTGCCTTCTTATGTGGGGCCCCTTAAAAAGTTCTGGGAATAATCTAGTTTGGTTTTGGAAAAACTAAATCTAATCCCAAATAAATCTCAGTGCCTTGCTATAGCTGGGCTGTCCAATCAAAGAAGAAATGGTATACAATGAAGTATTCAAATCATTTTCAGATATGGTAGTTTTAAAAGATTATATCTAGTGACTATATAATACTGTGTATTAAAAGGGAAATTTTATATTCATTCTTTACTTCCTAGTTGGCTGTCTATGGTCTTTACTTGAAAAAGGAACAAAGAAAGACTTAATTTAATCATTCTTATTGGAACTACTGTAGCAATTCAGTTTTAGGGGTTTCATAAATTAATAATATTCTTTCACTGATTCCCTCAGAACAAAATTATTATGTACCTATTCTGAACATAGAACTGGATTGGAGGCTGTGATCTCAGAAAAGGAAGAATTAGATGGCTTGTTCTCTGTTTTCCATAGTATAAAAAATAATTCTGATGAAGAAAAAATAATACAGAAAAAATTGGAGGGCAGCTAGGTGGTGCAGTGGATATAGTACCAGCCCAGAAATCAGGAAAAACTGGGTTCAAATCTAGCCTCAGACACTTAACACTTCCTAGCTGTGTGACCTTGGGCAAGTCACTTAACCCCAATTGCCTCAGGAAAAAAAAGTTGGGTCTGTAAGTGCAGAAGGGAGGCAGATCAGAGTTAATGGGGAATGGTCCAGGAAGGCTACTTTATACAATGTGAAATTTGTATGAAAATCTAATATCAAAAGAGATTGTGAACTGACAGGTGGACATTCTAGTTTTGAAAAATGACTTGTAGAAATAGAGAAATTTGCATAATGCATGTTCATTTATTAAGGCCCAATCATCAATGAAACAAAGGAAAATATGATTTAAAAAATCATGCCAAATCTTATGTTAAATCTGGACAGCTGAGAAATATATAGGTTCATATTCTGGGTTGCATAAAAAAATCCAAAGCCATATCTGGATGGCAGCTTCATATATAAAAATTATTTAAGCAAACATATCTCAACTTTAATTGCACAGCTGCATGCCTACATATCCCTTGACCCCCATCATAACTTTGTCTCTTTCTATACATGCCTATTAGTTCCTTTAGACATGGCAAGACTGACTTTTCACAAGTAGTGATGCTTGACTATTCTCCCTCTATTTATAATTCTTTTCTGCTTGTTATTTATTTCTTAACAGTGAAATAGTCACTTTTAATATGTATAATGGGTATCATATTGCATGCCTTTTCAATGGGTGGGGAAAAGAATTATAGGGAGGGAGTAAATTTGGAATTAAAAAAAGTTAATAAACATTTAAAAATCTCCATTATCTAATTATTTTATGTTACAGAAGCTTTTCCTTGTTTCTAGTAATGCCTCCCATGTAGACTTTGGATTTCATCACTTGCTCATTCAAAGTGGTCCAATGAACATCATTAAAATACTTCTATCGGTATTCCTCATTTACCTTCCTATGTAATGCTTTTTGTAGAAAGACTGCCCTCTGCTGGCATTAGGCAGAGATTCAGGAAAACAACTCCAGGTCCATGGCACCATAGGGTGACGTGTGGGGTTGTCTGTGTATTAGCTGTCTACCTAGATACGTTTTGAGTTTTGAGCTTTCCTCCCTCCCTCTTTACTCTGAACTAGAGAAGGCAAATATCTGACACATACATATATGTATATATTTATGTATGGGTATATGTGTGTGTGTTTATGTATGAAACCATACAATGATAATATCAGTTCTTTTTTTCTGGAGGGGGATAGCATCTTCCTAGGTCCTTGAGAGTGAATTTGAATCTTCATATTACTCAGAATAGTTAGTAATTCACAGCTACTCTTTGAAAAATATTTCTGTTACAGTACACAATGTTTTTAGGGTTCTGTTCATTTCACTCTTCTTTATTTCATCCAAGTCTTTCCATGTTTTTCTAAAATCAATCTTCAGGAATCAATCTTCATTATACACGGCAACAAGAAGACTATATGATGATCAATTCTGAAGGATGTGGTTCTCTTCAACAATGAAATGTTTCAAACCAGTTCCAATTGTTCGGTGATGAAGAAAGCCATATGCACCCAGGGAAAGGGATATGGGGATTGAATATGGGACCTCAACATAGCATTTTCATGCTCTCTATTAATGTTTGCTTGCATTTTGTTTTCCTTCTCAGGTTTTTTTCCCTTGCAGATCCAATTTTTCTTGTACAGCAAGAATATGTATACATAAATATATGTGTATATATATGTATACATATATTAGATTTGTCACATATTTAACACAATTAACATGTATTAGACTTCCTGCCATTTAGGGGAGGAGGTGGGGGGAAGGAGAAAAATCTGGACCAAAAGGCTTTGCAAGGGTCAATGTTGAAAAAATTACCCATGCATATGTTTTGCAAATAAAAAGCTTTAACAAAAAAAAATCAATCTGCTCATCATTTCTTATAGCATAGTAGTAGTCCATCACAATCGTATACTACAACTTATTCAGTTGCTCCCCAATGAATGAACATCCTTCCAATTTCCAGGTCTTTGCCACAACAAAGAGAGCTGCTATAAATATTTTAGAACATTTGGGTTTTATGTCCCTTACTAATAATTAGGCTACCTTTTGTTTACATTTGAGAAATTCTACCAGAGTTTTATCCATGTAGAAGGACAGAGTAGCAGACCTGTCTATTAGTTTGAGCATGAAAGGGGCTACATCCTGATATCTGTGTCTTTTGCCATCTATATCTTTTGATTTTTAAAAAATCACGTTTTCCTTTGTTTCACTGAGGATTGGGCTTTAATAAATGAATATGCATTATGCAAGCTATCACATTGCTCCCAAAGGGCAAGGGCTCCAGCCCTGTCTGGCCACATCTAGCACTGGCAGGAGCGAGAAAATCCCAATAACTATGATGACATGGCAAGATTGGATGAAGCTTAATGGACACCTGTGACATAAGGACCATTCTTTTTTCCTATTTCTTTCCATTTTTTCCCCTTTCTCTAGGCCAGTTGACCGACCCTCTGGTATGCTAACAATAAAGCTTCAGCAGAAGGGTCTATTAATGACAATTGCTAGAAAATAAGAAATTAGGGGATTTCTATGTGCCTACTTAGACATAGTCCCTTGAAAATATTTTTGTAAATATGGGTCTTTTCTGGCTCTCTGGGACAAAGAATGTGAACAATTTATTTACTTTTCTTTAATAGCAAGCTTACTGTGCACCAAAGAATTGGTTATTAAAAATCATTTTCAGAATTCTAGCATCTTTTAACATATGAGAAACAAAAACTCCGCCAGGGAAATTCTATTAATATTATGATGACGCCTAAATTAGGGTCTGAGTGGGTATGACTTTTCTAGAACTTCACCATTTGGTACATCTTGCCATTTTGTGTATTGCATCTTGTTAAGGCAGCACATAAGAAGCTGGTCAAGCTTGCTAATATGATTTTGAGTAAAAGCTTATATCTCATTCTTATGCAATATAATGGAAAGAACATTAAGTTAGGAGAGAGAGGACTTGGATTTTCATTTCAGTTCTACTAAAATGTGTGATGACTTTGGGCAATTGTCTCTCTCATTTTCCTATCTGTAAAATACTTATAGGAAAGAGATTGGATCTGTGATTTAATTGGTTTAGAGAACTATATAAGGAAACTTATCCTATTGGTATAGAGTCTTCTCTGTAGTTTTTAGTCTTAGAAAGTTACCTAGAGATCAAATGATTAAATCAGTCACACAGGCAGTCACCGACAACCAGTTAATAAGCACTTACTATGTCCCATGCTAAGCACTAAGAACAAGAATAAAGGTATAATCATGTTAACCTGATCTCAGGGAACTCACATTATTATAGAGAAAACAAAATGCAAAACATTGTACATATCATACACACACAAAGTATAAATACATGTAATCTCAGAGGAAAGGCACCAGCATTAGATGAATACAAAATGAGTGTGGGATGGAGGGAGACTTCTCCAGAAGGTGGGATTTAAGTTGAGCCTTAACATTTGGAGGTGAGGAGAGCATTCCAGGCATGAAGAAAGAATACAAAGACACTGAATTGGGAAGTGGAATGTTATGTGTGACAACAATGGCAAGAAGATTGACGTAGACATGGGCTTTGTTGAGAGGAATAAAGAGTAAGAAGACTGGCCATGTAGAAAGGGACCAGGCTGTGGAGGGCTCTGAAAGCCAAACATCATTTGTATTTGGAAATAGCATGAAACTATGCTATTTGTATTATGTTATAGAAAAACTGACCTTATCCTATCTGCTATGGACTTGCATTGAGGATGCTTTCAGTGAACTTAAAGAACATAAGTTTATGTCTTAAAACTTTTACTCACTCTGACATTTTATTTTGTTGTTGTTTTCATTTTGTGTTTTTAAAGAGGACCAAGGATATCACAGGATATCAAGGATATCTTGACTTGTGAGTGGATTGGATTTGAATGAGGCAAAGCTGTGCAAATCTGTCAGTCTCACTTTCTCCTCCAGAGTTATCTGAGTCCAGTGGCAAGATGTAAGTCAAAGTGGCTTGTCATGGTTTAGAATGCAATGGAAGACTTTGGCTTTTTAAAATTAAAGTCTTTTTTAAAATTTATTTTTATTTTTTGATTGCAGCTTTTTATTTTCAAAACATATGCATGGATAATTTTTCAACATTGACCCTTGCAAAACCTTATGTTCCAAATTTTCCCCTCCTTCCCTTCACCCTCTCCCCTAGATGGCAAGTAATCCAGTATATGTTAAACATGTTAAAATATATGTTAAATCCAATATATATGTACATATTTATACAATTATCTTCTTGCACAAGAAAAATCAGATCAAAAAGAAAAAAATGAGAAAGAAAACAAAATGCAAGCAAACGACAACAAAAAAGTGAAAATGCTATGTTGTGATCCATACTCAGTTCTCACAGTCCTCTCTCTGGATGTAGATGGCTCTCTCTATCACAAGATCATCGAAACTGGCCTCAAGCATCTCATTGTTGGAAAGTCATGTCCATCAGAATTGATCATCATAAAGTCTTGTTGTTGCCATGTATAATGATCTCCTGGTTCTGCTCATTTCACTTAGCATCAATTCATGTAAATCTCTCCAGGCCTTTCTAAAATCATCCTGCTGATTGTTTCTTATAGAACAATACTATTCCATGACATTCATATGCCATTTAAGTTAAAGTCTTTCTCAGGTCTCAGTTTGTCTGAAACAATGCCCATTCAATGATTAAGGGCTAGGCAAGAATTGCGACAAAAGATGCTATTTTGCTATTTGTATTTACTCTGAAGTATCAAAAACCAAACAATGAACAAGAGAGACTTGGACTGGGACCCATTATTAGCCTATCAATGAAAGCCAGGATAATTTGAGTTTAAAGGCATAGTCAAATAGCTGTATTTCAATCACAATAGAATTTTCAAGGCTTGTTTTTTCAGCACTACATTTAAAGAAATCATAAATGAAAACTACATCAGAAAAAGTTAATTGTCCCAGCTTTTTGGGAAAAAAAAGATAAAATAAATTAATAGGGAGAAAAAACCTAGCCCCCAACCCGAAGATATGTTATGAAGTAGAAGCAATTAAAAATTGTATTCCTTTAGACAAGCTACCTACATGTAAGGGTATGACTCCCCATGTGAGCAGAGAGACACAAGGATGAGAAAAAGGAGAAATAATATTACTATTATTTTATTTGTCTATGCACATAATCTGTAGAATATTGAATATAAAGGAGTAATAATATCAGGATAATGACTGATCCCAGGGCCATTTTAATCTTAACCCCATTGAAAAGCAGCATAGCATAATGGATAGGGCATGGGACTTAGAGTCAAGAAATCTTGAATTAAGAGCCTGCTTCAAACTCTTATTAGCTGAGTAACCCTGAACAAATCACTTAATCTTTCTGTTCTTCATTTTTTTTTAATCAACAAAATGAAGGGGCTGGCAGTAATCATCAAAACCATCTGGTATTGGCTAAGAAATAGAATGGTGGACCAGTTGAATATTAGGTACACAATATATAGCAGTATATGATCATGATAATCTAGCATTTGATAAACCTAAAGATACAAGCTTTAGGGGCAAAAATTCACTATTTGATAAAAAAGAAACTTCTGGGAGAACTGGAAAGCAGTTTGGCAGAAAGTAGGTATAGACCAACATCTCACACTGTATACTAAATTAAGGTCAAAATGGGCATATGATTTACATAAAAAAGGTGATGCCATAAACAAATTTGAGGAGCATGGAATAGTTTATCTGACAGATCTATGGATGAGAAAATAATTTATGATCAAACAAGAGATATGGGATAAAAAAATGGATAATTTTGATTACATTAGGTTAAAAAGATTTTGCTTAAACAAAACCAATGCAACCAAGATCAGAAAGAAAAGAGAAAACTGGAGAGAAATTTTTTTACAGCAAGAGTCTATGCTAAGCACATTATTTCTCATATAGAAAACTGAATCAAATTTATAAGAATGCAAGTCATTCTCCAAATGATAAATGATCAAAGGATATGAACAGGCAGTTTTCAGAAGAAATAAAAGCCATCCATAATCATATAAAATGCTCCAAATCATTATAGATTGAGGAAATACAAATTAAAATAATTCTAAGGTAGCACCTCAAAATTTTCAGATTGTCTAAAATGACAGAAAAGGAAAATGACAAATATTGGAGGCAGTGTGGAAAAATAAGTTGGTAAAATTGTGAACTATTCTGGAAAGCAAATTCTGGGACTCTAGAATCAGTACTATTACTAGTCTGTATCTAAAAGAAATTAAAAGAAAAAATAAAAGGACTTTTATATAGAAAAAAATATTTATAGCAGCTCTTTTTTAGTGGCAAAGAATTGGAAATTGAGGGAATGCTCACCAATTGGTGAATGGCTGAACAAATTGTGGTATATCATTGTGATTGAATACTATTATGCTACAAGAAATTTGAGAAGTGGACTGAACCTGTATCCCAAAAAGAGCATAAAAAGGCGAAAGGATCGACATGGACAAACTATTTGTAGCAATTCTTTTTGTAGTGGAAAGGAATTGGAAATTGAGGGGATACACATTAACTGGGGAATAACTGAACAAGTTGTGGCATATGAATGTAATTGAATATTATTGTTCTATAATAACTTCAGAAAACTTCAGAAAAACTTGGAAATATTTACATGAGCTGATGCTGAATGAAGTGAGCAGAACAAGGAGAATACTTTACTAGATCAACTATGTATGAAGACCATTTATGACAGTGTTAGCTCTTCTTGGCAACACAGTGATTCCATTTGGAATCACTGATTGGATACAATTCCAATAGACTTGTGATAGAAAATGTCATCCACAATCAGAGAAAGAACTATGAAACTGACTGCAGATCAAAGAACTATTTTCACTTTTTTTCCTTTCTCATGGTTTTCCCCTTTTGTTTTGATTTTTCTTTCACAACATGACTAACATATTTATGTTTAACATGATTGAATATGTATAACCTATATCAGATTTCTTATTGTCTTGGGTAGGGAGGAGGGAAGGAAGGAAAGGAGAAAAATTTGGAACTCAAAATTGTTACGGAAGCAACCTGCTGGTGGCTGCTGGGGATCTAATTCTGACCACCAGAACAGATCCCTTCATGTGAGAAGATGATAACAATACAAGGAGACTGAGAGGCAGATGCATTCTCTGACATCTGTCCTCTTCCCTCTTGCCTTTCATTTCCAATTCCCAAGCAACATCTGCATCAATAAAGGCTGATTGCAATTCTTCAAGTGTGTTATGATTCCCAGATATGGGGACTTTGGAGTATTGACCCACTCCTTAGCACTTATGTGTGATTTTCAACACAGAATCTTATAAAAATGAATGTTAAAAACTATAAAACACTATTAAATGGGGGAAAAAAAGAAATGAGGAGTGGGATGTTTTCAGGAAAACTTGAGAAGACTTATATGAACTGATGAAAAGTGAAGTGAACAGAACCAGGAGGACATTATATAGAGTAATAGCAATATTGTTTGATCAGCTGTGAATGACTTAAGAATACAATGATTTAATACAATTGTGAAGGATTGTGATGAACAATACCATCCACTTCCAGAGAAAGAACTGATGGGCATATAAATGCATATCAAAGCATACTTTTTTTAAAATTTTTTTTATTTTTTATTTATTTATTTATTTTTATTAAAGCTTTTTATTTGTATAAAATATATATGGGTAGTTCCCCAACATTGATCTTTACAAAGCTTTCCATTACAAATTTTACCCCCAGTCCCTTCCCCTCCCCTAGATGGCAGGAAGTCCACTACATGTTAATAATGTTGAAATGCTTGAGAAGTTATGCAAGAAAAATCCTATCTACAAGAAAAAAAAAGAATCAGAGAAAGGCAACACAATGCAAGCAAATGTCAATAGAGATCATGAAAATGTTACGTTGTGGTCCATATTTCATTTCCCTCTCTCTGGGTGTATATGGTTTTCTTCAGTGAACAATTGGAACTGGTTTGAGACAATTCTTTGTTGCAGAGAGCCATGCCCAACAGAATTGATCATCATGTAATATTGTTGTTGCTGTGTATGATGATCTCCTGGTTCTGCTCGTTTCACTCAGCATCAGTTCATGCAAGTCCCTCCAGGCCTCTCTGAAATCGTCCTGCTGGTCGTTTCTTACAGAGCAATAATATTCCATAACATTCATATACCATAATTTATTCAGCCACTCTCCAATTGATGGGCATCCCTTCAGTTTCCAGTTTCTAGCCACTACAAAAAGGGCTGCCACAAACATTCTTGCACAGGTGGGTCCCTTTCCCTCCTCTAAGATCTCTTTAGGATATAGGCCCAGTAGAAACACTGCTGAGTCAAAGGGTATGCACAGTTTGACAACTTTTTGAGCATAGCTCCAAATTGCTCTCCAGAATGGTTGGATCCATTCACAGTTCCACCAACAATGTATTAGTGTCCCAGTTTTCCCACATCCCCTCCAACATTCATCGTTATCTTTTCCTGTCATTTTAGCCAATCTGACAGGTGTGTACTGGTACCTCAGAGTTGTCTTAATTTGCATTTCTCTGATCAATAGTGATTTGGAGCAACTCAAAGCATACTTTTTAAAAGTTTCTTTTTCTTTTTCTTTTTGACCTGTGCTTTCTTTCACAACATGACTAATATGAAAATATGTTATGTGTGACTATGCATGTGTAATCTTTATAAATTTGCTTGTCTTCTCAATGACTGGGGAAGGGAGGGAGGAAAAAAAGGAAAAAAAACTTGGAACTCAAAATTTAAAAAAGTTAAAAATTGTTTTTACATTTAATTGAAAAAAAAAAGAAAATATTATTTAAAAATAAAATTAAGGGCTTGGATTTATTGGCCTCTAAAATTCCTTTTAAATATGTCTATGATCCTATGAAAAGAGAAGAGATACAATCTTAATGAAGTTGACAATTGTCACAAGAACATACCCATTGAAACCTCAAAAAAAGATGAGATGATAATTAATGAATACCTGAAATACATGAAAAAAGCATTCATTAAGCACTTACTATGTGCAAAGTCCTGGGCATACAAAAAGAAATACAAAATAGTCCCTCTTCTCAAGAATCCCAAATTTTAATACAGAGAGAAAAAATATATAGGAAGATTCGGCTACAGGGCACATGGGAAAGCTTAATGAGTATGTCAGCAAAGAATATGATAATTTTCTTTAATGTCATTAATAAATATCTATTTCTGGTGTTGAATCATTTTATGGTGCCAATTACTATGGTGGTGAGAAGTTTCTTTTTGGGGTCTTTATTAGCTGTAGTTGCTGAGGAAGTAGGGGAGCAACACTAGTAGAATTATTTACCAGCATGTCTCAAGGGTTGTTTCTTTATATGATAAATTGCTATTCTATTAAAATTTTTCGAAGCACTTTCTTCACAGCAACTTTGTGCAGTAGGCATAGAAAATATTATAATTCCCATTTTATAGATGAGGAAACTAAGTCTGAGAAAGTTTCAATGATTTGCTCATGATTACATAGAAAATGGAGGAGAATTCGGGTAGAATTATCTCCCAAATTGAAAAATCCAAGACTTCGATTAAATCATTGTGGATAAGATTAATGATTAATTTGGTCCTAACCTTGACAACATGCTCTTTCCATAAAAATTTTGTTTTTCCTTTAAAACATGAGCTGTGGGGCTGCTGGTGGTACAGTGGATAGAGCACCAGTCCTGGAGTCAGGAGGACCTGAGTTCAAATCTAATCTGATGCTTAACACTTCCTAGTTATATGATCCCGAGCAAGTCACTTACCCCTAATTGCTTCAGCAAAACAAAATAACAACAACAACCAAAAAAACAATCAACCCCCCCCAAACCAAACATAAGCTGCTTTGTATTAATGAAACGTTACCTTTAAAAAATTATATTTGGAAATCTATCAAGATAACACATTTCATAGAGATATTCATGGATAGCTATTTTTTTTCAACAGGGTAACATCTACATACCACTAAAGAAGGAATATAATAATAACAACAACAATGCATGTTTATATAGAGCTGAAAAGTTTATGAAGAATCTACCTTGTGAGGTAGATTATGCAAACATTATTTCCATTTTATAGATGAGGAGAAAGAAACTCACAGTTTATGGTCTGTATTTTCTTATGCAACATGACTAACATGGAAATATGTTTTGACTACACATGTATAAACCAGCTTTCTTAATTAGGTGGAAAGGGAGAAAGGGAAGGAGAAGATTTGAAACTCAAAGTTTTTTTTTTGTTTATTTTTATAGTAATAGCTTTTTATTTTTCAAAATATATTTCCAAAGATAGTTTTCAACATTCACCCTTGCAAAACTTTGTGTTCCAAATTTTTTTCCCTCCCTCCCCACCACACTCCTGCCCTAGACACTAAGTAATCCAAATGTGCAATTCTTCTAAACATATTTTTACATTTATCATGCTGTACAAGAAAAATCAGATCAAAAAAGGGAAAAAAATGAGAAAGAAAAAAACAAGCAAGCAATGACAACAACAAGGTGAAAATACTATGGTCCACATTCATAGTTCTCTTTCTGGATGCAGATGTCTCTCTCTATCACAAATGTATTGGAATTGCATTGAGTCACCTCATTGCTGAAAAGAGTCAAGTTCATTATAGTTGATCGTCCCATAATCTTGTTGCTGTGTACAATGTTCTTTTGGTTCTATTCACTTCACTTAGTATCAGGATCTCAAAATTTAAAAAAAATGGATGTTAAATATTGTTTTTACATTTAATTGGAAAAAAATTATTAAAAAACAAAATGAATGGGTTAAAGTCGTGGACCCAAATGACTGTGAACAGGAGGCAAAGATTTAGTGGAAGTATTCCTTCCAGATTACAAACTGGTTTATAATTTAGTAGGTAAATCTTATAGATTACTTAAGACTGAGAGATAGGAAATAATTTCACAGTTGTCACCTAGCTAATAAGTGCCAGTCAGAATTTGAATTCAAGATTTCTGCATTCCAAGTCTACTATCTCTACCATGTTGCCTTTCTTTGTGCATTTTGTCCCTACTTTCACAACTGTCAAAGCTGTGAAATGTGAATGCATGCTTTCTGACTCTGAAATTTTCTAATTTATCATGCTATAAAAACCCCTGAAAACAGGGAAAATTTTTTATTCTTCATGTTCTCCAGTATCCAGCCCACTAAGAAGACTCTATAGTTCATATTTTCTGAGCTGAATTAAACTTTGGCTATGAAGGCCAGGCCACAGTGAAGTGCAAACTCAGCAAACTTGTCTAAAACTTCTTTTACCTTATTCTCATTATCCAACACAAGTTAACAATCTTGAACATTAGCAGTAAATACTTTGTTTTAAGCTACCTAAGCATTGCAGCCCAATGTTCTCTTGTGACCTCAGTGTGAATATTGCGTTGTTACCTTACATGAATATCACTATATTTTTAGGCTACAGAGAATATCACTGAAAAAAAGGGCAAGAATGAAAATTGGCTTTATGTTATCAATCCTGGTAGATACAGCTAATGGCTCTCTGAATTTGCAGTCCATGCCGGGGTTTCCTCATGGAGTAAATGGAATTCCAAAGACTTAGAATGTTCAGTTTGAAAAGATGGTAGAGATGGTCCAGTGTGGAGGTAAAGTCACTGATGCCCTCCAAGAAGAATAATTTGCATGTACCTTGAAGCCCTGTGGATCATGCTTCTTCTTAATATGGCTATATAATTACAGCAATTTCCACAAATTGTTGCTCAACATTTGCCTCTTTCTACAGGGATTCTAGCAGTACTAGGCCCATTCTCCAATGAGAGCTGATGGAGTGAAATTTCAGATAACCTTGGTTATTGCTGGGACAGGCCATCAGCTAGCTCGCAAGAAATCTTCCAGTAGAGTTTAATTAGGATGTTATGGAATAAAATTCTTGGTGCTGAGGGCCAAAGCTTTTTCAGTGTCTAGTCTCATCCAAACTATTATCCACCAATCCTATATAAGCATTAGGGCTTCAACAATTTTGAATACAATTTAGAGTTTAATAGTATGATACTTGAGTTGTGCAAACACAGAAAACAAAAACAGAAACAAATTATTTCAATAATACAAGTGGGAGACCAAAATACAAAAACAGTTCTAAATAATAAAATAGATAGAACCTATTGAAAAGAATTAGGTAGGCCTTTGAAGCCTATGCTAATTTATAGATATTCTGGTGTTCTATAGCTCCCATTCTGTTCAATGTTTTTATTTTTAATCAATGGATAATTAAGATAGCTAGATGGATTAAATACTGAGTCTGAAGTTAGAAAGACTTGAATTCAAATCTTGCCTCAGTTACTTACTAGCTGAGACCCTGGACAAGACACTTAACAATTCTGCCTCAGTTTTCTCATCTGTAAAATGGAAATAACAAGACTACTTCCCAGAATTGTTGTAAGAATCAAATGAGATAATATATGTTCATAAACCTTAAAGTGGTATATAAAATGCTAGCAGTTCCATATGCAAAGTGCTTTATAGACCTTAAATATTAGCCTGAATTTTCTCCTCCCCAGTCTTTCATTATAATTCTGACAACTTACCCTCATTTTTGAAAAGTTCTTCAAATTGTCAGGAGCTCTTCAGTTTAAAGTGCCTTTCTTTATTATAAGTATTATGACTCTTTTGATTTATGTTATTGTAGCCATTATGTCTGTGGATTCCATGATTCTGTTAACACCACTGTGCATCATTTCACACAGATCTTTCCATGTTTCTTTAATTCCTCACATTTTTCACTTCTTATGGCACAATAATATTCTCTTATATTCATATAACACAATTTATTTAGCTATTCCTGAGTTGATGGGCACCCACTTTGTTTGCAGTTTTTTATTAACACAAAAAATACTGCTATGGATATTGCACGTGTGTGTGTGTGTGTGTGTGTGTGTGTGTGTGTGTGTGTGTGTGTATTAGGGTTAAGTTACTTGTAAGTGTTAAATATCTGAGACTGGATTTGAACTCAGGTTCTCCTGACTCCAGAGCTAGTGCTCTATCTACTGTGATCCCTAGCTGCCCCTTGCTATGGGTATTTGGGGGCATATGTAATTGTGATTTCTATCTTTAATATCCTAAGGCTATGTACCCACCAGGGGAATCAAATGGTATCAATAGTTTAGTCACTTTCTTTGCATAATTCTTTATTCTTTTCCAGAATGGTTGGACTAGTTCACGTTTTCATCAACAGTATATTTGTGTCCTTTTGAAAATCTCATCTTAAATAGTTAATGCTTTATAAACCATTTAAATAATTTCATACAATTATAAGGGAATTTGATTCAATATATTTCATTCTAAGACATTGTCCTAGGCATAGTGGATACAGATAAAAAAACAGCAATAATTATTACCTTCAGATAGATTATGTTCTATTGTTTGTAAAATGAATCACAGTTTGTAAAAAAAAAATCACGATTCCTTACTTTACATACTCATAAATTCAGATTTTACATTGTGTTTTCTTAAGAATTCCTTCCATAGAGATATAAATAGAAGGGAAACCTCATTATTTTGCTCTTGTCCCTATCTTTCCATCATCTCCATTTTTCATTTACTTTAATATAATATTCAGTTTATATTTTAAAATAATTTTTATTTGTATTTCTGTTTTATATTATTTACATTTCCCAATGTTTTTCTTTCAGAGAGTTATTCCGGGTAACAGGAAATATAAAATAGAGGATAAGTAAAAGTTCAACAAAACTAACCAAAAAATGTCTTATGTTATATTTAGGATTCCCACATCCATTGTGTTCTTCTCCTCAAAGAAGTAGTAGTGGTGGCCTATATAATGCCTACATTAAAGAACAAGCCATTATTCTGTTTTTCTGCTTAACAAAGTCATCAGAATCTTGTATTAAATAACAAGGGTTTATGATGGGAATACTCAGTTCAAATTCACATTCAGCCAAAATTTACTAAGTATCTACTGTATGAAACTTAAAAATAAAACTAGTTATAGGGCATGACAATTAGGGGAAGAGCAAAAAACTCAGGATAATGTGCAGATGTGGCCTAAACAATAGTATCTGAATATTTGTCATCATGTGGGAGAAACATCTGGACAGTGAACTAGATTTTTCATTTTTCACATATGCTTAGTTTAGCATCTCATCAGTAGAACCAAATGGTGTACTTGTAAGGTACATACAATTATCTTGGTTATGTCCCTGAAACCTAAACTTACACAGATAACCAGCAAGTGGAAGAATGGGTCTTTGGAGACTGTGAAAAATTAGAAAATGCATTACATTACAATGCTGTCTGTATGATCACTGCTTTGCGTAATCTCACATACTGCTGAGCGCCAGACACATGGCCTCCATAAATTCTACTGTAAAACTGAATGAGGGTGGTCCTGTTTACTTAAACTCCATGACTGAGTATGCATGGTTAGCATCAATCACAGTAATCAAGACAATGAGGAGATTTCTAATCCGGGTTGCTCCATTTTACTATAAGTGCCATACCTACCTCAAAAACATAGGAAGAAGAGGGTCTATGATATGTAAATGATCTATACTCAAAGTGGGATCAAAAAGAATTGACCCATATATCATTGAAATGTATATACAGAGTATTAGAAACTGTCTTGTGGTTTTATTATTTAATCCTTTGGAACTTTGGGGGAAGGATGTATAGTAGACCTATCAATGAAAGGTTGCTTATATTGTAGAACTCCTAGAATTATGGCATGATGGAAACAGATTTAGATTGTGGAGTCACAGAAAGTTCAAATCTCAGTCTCTTGTCCAGTGGACCAGTCACTTTGTGTTTCTGGGTCTCAATTTTCTCATCTGTAAAATAAGATTAGAGTTGATGACCTCTAGTATCTCTTCTACCTTGAAATGATACATTTATTTTAGTCCAAAGTTAATTTAATAGTGGAAAGTAGCACAAGCTCATGGGAAATCTGCTGTATTAATGAAGTGTTGGAAGAGTAGGCTTTAGTCTCTGAATTGTCACAAATCTGCTCTCTGAACTTGGGCAAACTATTTAAGATCTCTGATTCTAGTTTCTTCATTTTTTAAAATGAGAGGGAAGGACTCTAAAACCTTTAAGACAATTTCAAGCTCTAAATTCAATTTTTCTTTATGTAATATTCCTATTTATATTGTTTACTATGTTGATATCAATATTTTGTAACAGTTTTCTTTACTGCAACCTCAAACTTCCATTATGATGACCTATGACAAGTGAAATCCTAAATCACTTTTCTCAGTGTAATGAGAGGATTGGAATGCATTAGTTTGTTAACTTGATATGCTGAAACACATGGGATAATTGTGCTGCAATTCTGCCAAATTGTTAAAAATGATACCAGTATAAATACTATAGCAACTTGCATCTCAGTTACCCCAAACCCTTAAAATATATCTAATGAGAGTTATTGCTCATATAACTTTATATAATTTTTAGATTAATTTTTATGAATTCATTTAATTTTTAGAGTAACAAGTATTTTAAGAGTTAATTTGTCCCTGTTACTACCACCTTCTTCCTTTCCCCCCATCAAATGGAGCAAATTAGAAAAATATCCAACCCTATATGTTTGGCAAAAATGAATCCTCACATTAGCCATGCCTGAAAATATGTCTTTTTTATCATTTCAAGTTCATCACCTCTCTCAGGAGGTGAACAGCCTGTTTTGCTTTCATTCTTGTGGATTTGTAGTTTATCACTGCACTGATCTGTTATGTCTTTAAAAGTTATTTTTCTGTATAATGATATTTTCATTATGTAGATTGTTCTAGTTCTGCTCACTTTGGTCTGTAACAGTTTATAGAGATATTTCCAATTTCTTCTGAAACTATACATTTCACTACTTCTTATGGCACAATGAAGTAACATTATGTGAATATGCTGCAACTTATGTTATCTTGCTCTTTTTTTTGCTAATGTTTTATTTAAAATTACATAGTATTGTGTAGTACACAACACTTTTATATCATTTACTTTGAGTTTTTAAAATACATACTCCCTTGAACTTGTTTAATTGGATCTTTCCCAATGCAGAACCTCTCCATCCTCCATTTCTCCCTCCTCTAAACCCCATTTTAAACAGAACAAAATAAAACAGCTTTAGGTGAAACAAAACAGCAACAGGGAAAGAGATATTTTTCCTATTAGACTATAAGTTCTTTGAAGGGAGGAAATGCTCTATTTTTCATCTTTTTTTTTTAAACTCCAGGACTTATGCTTAATGCCTTGCAGGAGGCATATTGATAAAAGTGGATTCATGATTTCATTGGTATAAGAAACTCACAAATGAGAAAAATCCTTCAGGTTGTCAACTTTTCTGTAAATCAAAGTCAGAGAGAGTTGATTAGTGTCTAAGAGGTTGTCACTTGCCCTGGATGACACCAGTAAATGTCCTGTGAGCCTTAAATCCAAATCTTACTGGCTTCAAGGACAAATCTCTACCTACTATTCTGTGCTACTTTGCACATGATAGTTGATTAAAAATGGTTGTTGAAACTTTAATTTAATTTCTGCATGGTCAAAATTTGGATTATTACAGTTTAAAATTAGTTTTTAAAGAAATCTAGAATTCTCCCATACATATGTTTTACAAATAAAAGTTTTAATAAAAAAATAAAAAAAAGAAATCTAGAATTCTGAGGAATTTGGGCCTGGGCCGAGCAAGGCTGAGCTGCTTGGAGACACTAATAGACCTGAAATTTGTAGTCTTGACATTCAAAATCACCAAGAGAGCCTGTCAGATCTCTTTTTCCTTAAATGTCACAGATACTGAAGACCTAGGAAAGCAAGTTTCTATCACCAAAGTCTCTGGCATTGTCAAATGGTTAATGAATATACTTTTATCACTGGAAATGATGTTAAAGAAAGTGTATCTGCTTTGCTGCTGGCTTCCTATTTGGTTATTTCTTGTAATTAGAAGGAGAGTTTCATGACAGCAGACATTGTCTTAATTTTTCTATTTGAATTTCTAATTACTTTGCACTTAGAAAGCACTTAATAAATAATTTTTTTATTAATTCATTTGTGGAAGGGGAAGAATGGATGCTTAAGGTTGATTGGTGAATAAGCATCAAAGACTACAGGGAATTACTAGAAAGAGGACAGGAAGAGATATTAACTCTTTTTCCCCCTCCAAGGATCCTTTAATTTCTTGTAGATATAGACGTAGATAGATGTGTTTGGACATTAAAAATATAAGGATAAGAACTAGATCCATGATTTCACTGGTCTGGAGAATTGGCAGGTGAGGAAACCCCCTCTATGAATGAAGGTATGTGCCTTCTTGGCAATTAATAATCTTTGAGAGTTCTCTAAGCACTGAGAGGTTCCTAGGGTCATGAAGCTATGATGTTATTTTAAAAAATGACTAACAATCCTATTTTCCATTCTAAGAAAAGTACAATTTATCTTCCCTGCAGAACAGAGCTATAGAAAAATAATTAATTCAAGTTCAATGTGTGGAAGAAAGAAAATAATTGATTAGATCTAGAGCCAGGGGAATCAGGAGTTGAATACTCTTGCTATTTCCTTCTTGAAGAGTCTGGAAAAGTAAGATAACTAACGGGACAGTGTCTTTGAATTTGAAGAAATTTGGTAAAAAGTTTAAAATAATCTTATCTCTCCATTCCAACCCTTATAATTCTTCTTTTTCTTTATGTTTAGGAAATAGCAAGGTAGAATAATTAACATGAAGCTTCTTCCCTATGAATGGGGAGACTTCTAATAAGGTCAACCTGCTAATCAGTGAACTATTTGTACTAAGTGCTTAAGAATTCTCTGTGATATTTAATAACCCTAAGGAAGAAGGAAGATAAAACCTCAATCAGTGAAGTATTTGTAGTACATGTTTAAGAATTCTCTGTGATATTTAATGACCCTAATGAAGAAGGAAGATAAAACTTCAAGACTAAACTAAACTAGTGCTTAGGTCTAGTTGAAGGATGCCACTACAGGTAGTGGTAGTTAGTTTTAGTGTTATCTTGGGCAAGTTACTTGATTTTTCTGGGTCACAGTTTCAATTATAAAGTGAGGTCTCTGAAGTCCCTTCTAACTCTGTAGTATGACAAAATGCCATTAGTTGGGATAATTTTTACATGACCTATATATTTAACAGGCAAAGAAATTAAATGATTTGCCCAAGTTTACAGATCTAGTAAGTAGTGGCTTTGGGACACCAAACCAGATCTTCTGACTTTAAATCTGACATTTTTTCTAAAATTCAATTCAAGGAATTTATTAACACTTGCTATGCTCAGGACACTATAATTAATGTTGGGAATACAAAGATGAAAAAAAAATCTGTTACTATCACAAAGTTGAAAAGGCAAAAGAAGTTCACAAATATAATACAGGGTAGAATATAATAAGGTCATAGGATAGATTAATACAAAGTGTCCTAGAAAGTAGATGAGGAAAAAGGGACTATTTTCAGCTATGAGGAATAGAGGAAGTTTTCATGGAGGTAATGATACTTGACTTTGGGTCTTGAAACTTCAATAGGAAGAAACATAAAGTTCTGTATATGAGTCAAACAACTACAATTCATGAGGACATGGCTATACAAGTTTATATAAAATAAATCTGGGGGGTTTTGATGGAGTATAAGCTTAATCAATATGACTTTAACACATGGCATGAAAGCCAAAACAGCTAATGTTATCCTTGGCTACATGAAGAGAGGCAGAGTATTCAGGCAAAGGATGTGGTAGATTTGTTGTGCTCGTTCAGGGTCAAACCACACATCTGGAGCTCAGTTTTGAGCACTACATTTTAGGAAACATACTAACAAGTATATTTATAAGGGAATGTTGGTGATGAGAGGATTGGAAACTATGACTTACAAGAATTATTTGAAGGAACTTTGTAATTTTGTCTGAAGGAGAGACGACTTTGATTGGACATCATCATCATGACATCATCACCATCACCACCACTATTTATGTTCTTTAGGGTTTGCAAAACAGTATAGAAATATTATCACAAAGTAGGTATTATTATTATTATTATTATTTGCTGAGGCAATTGGGGTTAAGTGACTTGCCCAGGGCCACACAGCTAGAAAGTGTTTAGTGTCTGAGGCCAGATTTGAACTCAAGTCCTTCTGACTTCAGGGCTGGTGCTCTGAACACTGCACCAACTAGCTGCCCCCAAATAGGTATTATTATTAACCCCACTTTGTAGAAGTGGAAATTGAAGCAGATAGAGATTAAATGATAAGGGTAACACAACTTGAAAGATTTAAACTCAGGTCTTTCTGATTCTAAGTCCAGCACTCTATCCACTAGATGCCTCTAAAGACATGATGACTGTATTTGTTTCTTTTAGTTTTTTTATTTTCAAAACAAATGCATAGATAGTTTTCAACATTCACACTTGCAAAACCTTGTTTCAATTTTTTTCTTCCCCCATTCCTCCCCATCCCCTCCCTTTGATAGCAAATAATCTATGCATTGCAATTCTTCTATACAGATTTTCATTTATCAGGCTACACAAGAAAAATCACATCAAAAAGGAAAGAAAATGAAAGAGAAAACAAAGAACAAGCAAACAATAACAAAAGTGAAAATATTATGTTATGATTCACATTTAGTATCCATAGTCTTTTTTCTGAATGCAGATGGCTCTCTGCATTACAAGACCATTGGAACTGGCCTGAATCACCTCATTGTTAAAAAAAAAAAAAGCCACAGATAACTGTCTTTAAGTGTTTGAAGTTATGTCATCTGGAAAAGATATTAGCTTCATTTAATTTATTCTCAAAAGTCAAAACCAGGAACAATGGATGAAAATTGAAAAGTAGCCATTTGATGTGAAGAGAAGCTACCTAAAAAAATTTTTTTTTTTTGCTTAGGTAGTTGGGGTTAAGTGACTTGCCCAAGGTCACACAGCTAGGACGCATTAAGTGTCTGAGGCCAGATTTGAATTCAGGTCTTCCTGACTTCAGGGCTGGTGCTCTATCCACTGTGCCACCTAGCTGCCTCATAAGCTACCTAAAAATTAAAGCCATGTAATTGTACTATGGACTAACAAGAAATGGATTGTTCCTTCTTGGAAGTCTTTTTTTTATTAAAGCTTTTTATTTGCAAAACATATGTTTGGATACTTTTTCAACATTGACCCTTGCAAAGCTTTTCGTTACAAATTTCCCCCCCTCATTCCTACCCCTCCCCTAGATGGCAGGAAGTCTACTACATGTTAATTATGTTAAAATACTTGACAAATCGAATATATGTATGCATATTTATACAGTTATCTTGCTGTGCAAGAAAAGTCAGATCTACAAGAAAAAAAATCTGAGAAAGGAAATGCAATGCAAAGAAATATCAATAGAGAGCATAAAATGTTATGTTGTGGTCCACATTTCACATCCCTCTTTCTGGGTGTATATGGCTTTCTTCACTGAACAATTGGAACTGGTTTGAAACATTTCATTGTTGGAGAGAACCATGTCCATCAGAATTGATCATCATATAGTCTTCTTGTTGCCCTGTTTAATGATCTCCTGGTTCTGCTCATTTCACTCAGCATCAGTTCATGTAAGTCTCTCTAGGCCTCTCTGAAGTCATTCTTCTGGTCGTTTCTTACAGAACAATAATATTCCATGACATTCATATACCATAATTTATTCAGCTATTCTCCAATTGATGGGCATCCATTCAGTTTCCAATTTCTAGCCACTACAAAAAGGGCTGCCACAAACATTTTTCACATTTGGGGCCCTTTCCTTCCTTTAAGATCTCTTTGGGATATAAGCCCAATAGAAACACTGCTGGGTCAAAAGGTATGCACAGTTTGATAACTTTTTGAGCATAGTTCTGATTGGAAGTCTTTAAGACAAAAGCAGATACTCACTTCTCAGTCATAGAGGAGATTGTTGATCAATTGTGATGGCAGTTCCTTTCAATTCTTCATTATGTGAAATATTTATCATAAACTTATTGTACATAGGATCATAAACATATTCCTGTGTGAGTGTAACATACACATATTTCTATGTGATTGGAAATCATGTGTTATTTCCAGTTTTTATTTTTAAAGACTTTTATATAAGTGATTAGCAATCAAATTAATGTCTTTCTTCTTCTTTTCTCTTTCTCATCCATTCTCTCCACCTCTGTTTTTCTATTTCTCTGTCTCTTTTGCTATTTTAAAAAGTCATATGACTAATAATTTAAATTCATCTTAGGTAGTTCTTATGCATAGAGGCACAAACAAGAGGAAGACTGATGCTATGGAAGCAACTCACCATTAAAGTCAAAGTTTTCATAATGGTAAAAAAAATCTACACAGGAAGTGTGGAAATAGTTGTCTAAGCTGAAAGATATTTCTAATGATTGAGATTTAGAAGAAAGTTGCCAATGTAAATGAAAGGTTAGCCAATCAAAATTGAAATAACTGATTTGGAGACATATAGGAGAAGTGAACTGCCTTGCTTTTTTAAAAATATTTTTTGTTTTTAATGCCTGGAAGAGAAATGGTCCATAAAGGGCTAATCACAATGTAGGAAACAAATATTGGAAGAACAGTAGTTAAGCTGTCATGATTAAAGGCAAGGATTGACAGATCTATTCCACCTAATTTAATATTCCTAACTGAATCTAGAACTTAATCTGTATGTTTCCATTATTAGTTTAAAGGGAAGGGCATATTGATAGTTAAAAGGAATTTAGTTATTCCAATTCCCATCAGGTGGGTGGAGAAAGTTGCTGCTAACGTGGAAGCAAAACAATTTAAAAGACAGATCTGAGCTAAGAGATATCGCCTCTTCTGCTGACTGGATGAAGCTGTCAGTATTACTCACAAAAGTACTAAACTAGCCATGAGGAGTTATGGACTGACTGCATTCACAAGAGATCAATAACTGCTATAGTTTGGTAAGGAACCGGTAGATGGCAGTAGTAGCTCATTGAGGAACCAGCATACAGATGCAAAATGGAGAAAGCAGCCCAGCAGATGATGTCTGCAGACTGCAATGGACATCAGCAACTCTGTGAAGAAGAAGAAAAAAAGAGAAGTAATTTTGAAGCAGAGAAATATTTCAGTTGGGGTGAAGCCCTGGGACCATAAGCTACTTGGGCAACATATACTCCCATTCTTACTGTTGGCTATATGTGTATGACTGTGGTCTTGGCGGGGTGAGCAGTATTGTATTCCTTGACATTTGCCCTACTGGTCTATATATTATACTTAACTGCCTTTGAATTGAAATAATGTGCCTACTTTGTAAAACTAGTATTTTTAAGTTTTAAAAACATCTTGCTGCTCACCAATAATCCTCATATTTAATTTTTCTTCAGGTTTTCCTTGAGATGTTCTGTGTCCAAAGTATTCTTATAGAAAGAACGTTTTTTCTACAAAAAGTGGAGGTCTAGGGGCAGCTAGGTGGCGCAGTGGAGCACCAGCCCTGAAGTCAGGAGTTCACATCTGGTCTCAGACACTTAACACTTCCTAGCTGTATGACCCTGGGCAAGTCACTTAACTCAATTGCCTCAGCACCCCCCCCCCCCCAAAAAAAAATGGAGGTCTTAGACTAGGTGATATCTAAGGTATTCTTTCTAGTTCTAAGATTTTATAAATTTCTGTATATTACATGAATATCAGTGGCTTGGGGCCTCTATACCATTCTGTCTGCTATAGGCCTTAGTACAAAGTCATACTCTAAAGATACGAAATGTATCGAGTTATCAATTCATTCATTTTCAGTGTTTTAACTAGCAAGTCTGACAAGCTACTGGAAAAATACCCAAATGGTTTTATAATTACTTCACTTAGGGTTAATCATTTTCTGCCACCCTTCCACCCTCCCAAAATCAAAGCTACATAAGTAGATATAAGGTGCTCAAATAGCACCTGACGGTTTATCCCACAGTTAAATTCCTTCTTTGATAATAGTGATTGGTTGTCTTCATCAAGGAGAACAGATGCTACCAAGATGGGAGGGTCAAAACCTCCTAATGGATTCTTCCAATTGTAATCGGCCCTTTGGCAATGTCAGGGTTAATATACATTTCCTGTGAGTTGAAGGTGGAGAGTCTGGAGAAGGAGAAGTGTCAGTGTGCTGTATTTAATATTACTTAAGAATGCTTTGCTTTCTCATTCATCTGAAGGCTGCACTCACTTTTTTTTTTAAAGCCCATCTGTAAGCCCATCCATCACTATAGAAACAGGTAGAACTACCTAGAATATGCATTTACCACTTTCACTTTAGTGTTGATGAAAGTTTGGACTAAGAAAATGTGGGAGTGTGTCCCTCCTAAGTAAATAGGCACACTTGCATCTCTCTCTGAGGTCTCTCCTCGCCCAGAGGAAGCCATCACTGAGAGCTCTTGGCTCTTGGGAATTTCCTTTTGTTCCTACAAGATAAACCAGGTCTTCCATGCAGCAGTGCTAGAAACAGTGGTCCCAAGAAAGAGAGGCACCTTTAGCCTTTGAGCAGATTTCATGGACTGACCCATCTCTCATCCACTTGGCTGTGAGGTTTCCCTGCAACTGCTTTCTCTTTTCCGGTCTGAAGGATGATGATTGTTTATTTAGCAACTTCCTATACTGGTAAGTGGCCATCTGTCCGATTTCCAGTCCCCAGAAAATGCCCCAAGAGAGTTTGTTTTCCTAACTAATTGTCAGAGTTTGGGGACTAATCGTGGCTTTTCTCACGACACATGGGGAGGTGACAGACGGCATGATTACTGATTGAGTCCCCCAGCAGTGCCAGGAAAGCTTACTTTCTGGTGAGTGAATGAGTGGGTAGGGTGGGGTGGGGTGAGGTTGCCTTTGGATGGGGGTGGGAAGTCACTACCTAGTGACTTAAAGGTAAATAACTTTCAGGCTCTGTCTAGTTTGGGGGCAGGCTTTGCTCCTGTTTTAGATTTCTCAGTTTCAGTTTTGTGTTTTGTTGGCATTTCCCCCCTCCCTTTTTCTTGTGTGCTTAGTAATACAGAAAACCCTCAGCATACTTTCCTCCTACTCCAAATGGCATGTCTTTCCTTTCCTTGATTTTTTCTTTTTTCTTTTCTTTCTTTCTTTTTTTTTTAATAGGGGTTGTGTGGATGTATTCTTTTTATGGTGGTAGTGGATAAAGTTTAGGATTACTTCCAGAAAGGATTTATGTGCAAATACCACCTCTGACATTTAGTGGCTATATTATCCCAGTCAAGCCAATTCCCCTCCTTAAAACTCAATTTTATCATCTATAAAATGGGAATAATAACATCCATAGTACCTATCTCTAGGACTATCTTGAAGCTCCAATGAGAATGCACAGAAAATGCTTTGTGAACTTGAAATAGACTATGTCTGTTGCTATGATTATTATCTTTATTTTTTATCTTGATTATATTTGGTGCCTACATTTCATTCATGCTTGGTTTCATGCTGGCTCTGTAATTTAATTTGCCTGTCAAATTACACAATAAAAGAAAATATCAGTTTTTATCAGTGTGCAAATAAGTTGATTCTTTCTAGAACTAAAGGTAGTATTTTTAACTGCTAAGATTTGTCTAAACAGGAAAAATAGCTACTTTATTAAGAGATATTGGATTGTCATAACTACCCACTTAATAATGAGACTGGGAAAAAATAAACAAGATGGATAATTGCATATCAGAAGGGGACTTGGGGAAAAATAAGACATCTCATCTTGCTTCAGAAACACCTGTGTCCAGAGCAAATCCCCATTAGCTCGGATAATTGCTTTAGTTTATCTCAACAGCAATAAGTGACTTCAGAGCCGGGTCTTCGATCCAGCAATTATCTACCATGCTTTTGTGTATTATGTTTCCTCAGGAGTGAATCTTTATGAAAAACCAAGGGATTCACACATGAGCACAGGGTAAGAACCTTGATGGTTATCACTATTCCCTCCATTCACCCCTCCCCCCTTCTCATTTCTTATAGAAAGTTGAAGTTTACATTATCTGAGAAGAGATTTAAATCAACATTTAGAAGTAAATGGTAAATAGTAATTACACTGGAGGTAGCATTTCTGTTGCCATGTTTGTTTTTGTAGATGAACAGGAAAGCAAGATTAGTTCTCAGACTTATTTATGAAAAGGTGTTGGAGAGAGGTAGCATAGTATGGTGAATAGAGAGCTGGTATCAGATTTAGGAAGCCCTGGGTTTGAGTTCTGCTCCTTGAATAAGCAGCTGCTCTTTGGCCATGGGTAATTTCTTAGTGTCACAGGCACCTGTTTCAGACTATAAATTGTAGAACAGAGGGGGGTTCTTCACCAGGAATTCTCTGGCCTAATTAAATTGCAAATATATACAAAACAAAATAAAATGGTGCCAGGGAGATCTTTGTAAATGTATTTCCTAGATTTTTAAAAAATTCTATAACACTACTTTACATCTGCCTTGAAATACCAGTCAGAGAGGAATTTGGGGAGAGAATCATTCCAAATTCAGTTTCCCAGAGGACTTGGAAGATAAGGACAGCAGTAGATCTGAAATAATCTTTCAAATTTCTCAAAACACCTTGCCCAGACCTCTGTTTTACATTGATCACATTCTCTCTTGTAACCCTATTATTGTTACTTGTGTTTTTTACAATTCTCCCTGATTCTCTCCCCTTTTAGATTATAAACTTCTTGGGAATAGGGTTTATGCTACATCTTAGCATTTAACGCATCATAATTTGTTTTGTTCAGATCTGTAATTTTATCATTTTTTTGTTAACTCTCAGTGGAGAAATTTCCTTCACTAATTCAAGTTAATAATCTAACTCATCTATACTTTAATTTTAGAGTTTCGTGGGTGCATTTAAAAGTTAAGTGATTTGTCTATGGTCATACAGTTAGTGTGTCAGAGTAAGGACTTGAATACAAATTTTCTTCAAAGTCTGACTTTCCATTATTTGGTTGCCTCAGCTTTATTAAGCATTTAAATAACTACTTGTTTAATTGAATTTTTATGAGTTAATATATCTGATGGAATAGTTTATTGAAGTGTAAATTTTTTTAATTGGAACAAAGGGATAGAGAAGTAGAGTCTCAAGTCCATTAATAGGATAAAAGAGTTACTGAAATCTAGAAGAGGATTAAAAATTTTGTGGCCCACTAGCCTCTCCCCCCATCTTTATCTATTTCAGGACTGGTAGAACCATAAAACGGTAGTCAGTTAATTGTTCTTGTTTATCCTTAGTTCTCGAAGAGGATCGTGACATCAGGGAGGTGATACCTCGACATGCAAGTGAATTGGATTTAAGTGAGGGAGGACTGTTCAAGGTCACCTGCCTCACTTTCCCCTCCAGAGCCATTTGATCCAGTGGCAAGATGTGGCCTTAGATAAAATGGGAGACCTTGGCCTTTTAAAATTAATAATAATTAAATGAACAAATACTATGTTACAAGGAATGGTAAAAACAATAGTCCCTGCTCTCAAGGAACTTTTAATCTAATGGGAGACATGGAATATATATATAACTATACAAACAAAATAAATACAAGATAAATTGGAGATAATTCACAGAAATAAGATGCTAGCAATTAAGGGGGTATGAGGAAAGATCTTTCCTAGAAGATGTGATTTGGGTTCAATCTTAAAGGAGGCCAAAGGAAGTTAGGAGGAAGAGATGATGAGGGAGAGGATTCTAGGCATAGAGGACAGCAAGCAAAAGTGCCTGGACTTGGGAGGTGGACTATCATATTTGAGGAACAATACAGAGGCCAATGTCACTGGATTGCAGATTACATGGCGATGGTGGAAGTGAAAGAATAAGGAACAGTAGAAAGAAGCTGGGTTATAGAAGCTTTTAAAAGTCAATCAGAGGATTGGGAATCACTGGGATTTAAATAAATGTTTATTTATTGATTAGAGTTGATTCAATAGAGGGACCACCTGGTCAAACTAATACTTTAGGAAGATCAATTTGACAGATGTATTCAATTAGTAGCCTATTTCAATAGGCTGAATATAAGGTGATGAGGGACTTGACCAAGGTGGTGACAGTGTTAGAGGTAAGAAAGGGGCAAAAGGAGAGTAATATATGAGAAATATTGGGAAGACAGAAATGATAAGATTTGGAAAGTAATTGCATGCGGGGTTAAAAAAGAGCAGGGAGTCAAGGATGGTAGGGAAGCAAAGCCAGATGACTATAGTCATGAAGAATTACCCCTCCTAGTACTTTCTATCATGCCCCAGATTTGGAGAAAGGAAATGCAGCTTGTTGCACCATTGTTACTGTTGGAGGCTAGTGACTATTAGAAACCACACATTGCATTGGTATCTTGCATGTGATAAGGGTGAAGAAAAAATCCATGATGGTTTACAGAAACCTGGACCAGCAGCTCTCCCAGCTCCTAATGATCTCAAGTAGCCTTTTTTCTCCCTAATCATTCTTTTTTTTTTTTTTCCGCTTTTTACTGAGGCAATTGGGGTTAAGTGACTTGCCCAGGGTCACACAGCTAGGGGATGTTAAGTGTCTGAGACCAGACTTGAACTCAGGTCCTCCTGACTTCAGGGCTGGTGTTCTATCCACTGCGCCACCTAGCTGCCCCTCCCTAATCATTCTTATCCCTTCTTTTTCCTTCTCACTTTTTTTATTTTGGAGTTTATATAGCGTCACACCTCCATATTTCAAGTCATCATGGTTTGCAATATTAGTCATCTAAAATTCCTCGCTCCCTTTCTCTGTCTTTGTCTTTCTCTATCTCTTCTCTCTCTTCTCCTGCCTCTTGCAATATCCCTTTCATATCCAATCAGTTGCCATACTCCCACTTTTATCTACACGCAATATATCTTTATTTTTATGAAATGGATAAACACCAACAATCATTTATAATGCAAGGGAAAAAAGGATTGTGCATAATTTTATGAATCTCCAATATGAACTGCTTGTTTTAAGTATATGCTTATCAATGGTGTCACACTCATACAGACATAGATCCCTGCAGGCTGATATTAACTTGCAAAATCACAAATTAACATTATCTGTTATATTATATTTTTGTTTATCTTGTAAAACATTTCACAATTACTTTTTAACCTAATTTGGGGCATTTGGGAATTTTTAGATTCAACTTGGTAGTTCCAACACTGCCCTGTTTGTTCTCCTTCTAAACTTTCCTCTGTCCTTCTCTGTGTATTTTTAAAAACCTATTTCAATGTTTTTCTTCTTTCCCCTCTCCCTCTTCCTTTCCCTCTCCCTCTCCCTCTCCCTCTCTCTTTCCCTCTATCTCTCTCTTTCCCTCTATCTCTCTCCCTCTTCCTATCCCTTTCTCTCTGCATCACCACCTTACCACATTCTCCAATAAAAGACCTCCTTGTAACAAATGAGTTTAATCAAGCAGAACAATTCCACTTTGACCACTTCTGAAAAGTGCTTACAACTCTAGGGTATTATCTCTTTTTCAAGGGAAGAACAACATCAATTGAGATAATTTTTTTTTTCAAATAAGGATTGCTAGTTGCATTCATCATAGTTCTTAAGCTGGAGGTAGCCAGGTAAAACATTGAATTGAATACTAGACCTCTAATCAGGAAGACCTGTTTTAAAATCCTGAATACTTACTATCTGTGTGATTTTGGCACTTCACTTAATTCTATTTGCTGCAGTTTCCTCAAGCTGTATAATGAGGATAATAGCACTTACCTCCTTTGGTTATGAGATTCAAATTTTTGTAAAGCAGTGCCTATCATACTTAATGCTTATTTTCTTTTCCCCTTGTCTTCCACTGTTCTCTCCCTTTAAAATACTGTAGTCCCTGTACAGATTCTTTTTATTTTGCTCCATTAACAATGTATCAGTTCATAAAGTCCTTCTACATTTTCCTGAATCTACTTCCCCAATGTTAGTATTGTAACCTTCTCTTATATATTTATACTGTAATTTATTTATTATCTAGTTGATAGCCATTTTGTTTCTTTTTCTTTTCTTTTCTTTCTTTTTTTTTTTGGCTACTACAAGAAGAAGTGCTATAACTATTTTACTGCAGTTGTGTTCTTTCTCGTTGATCTCTTTAGAGTATATGCCAACTAGCAGTATTAAGGGATCAAAGGATCTGCACAGTATTGACTATTTGGGTAAGGGTCCAAATTGCTTTGGACTCAAGAATCTACAAGAAACATATTAGTATGCTTATTTTTTCACAACCCTTCTACCATTTGCCATTATCCTTATGTTTTCATCTTTATCAACCTGATGGGTGTGAGCTATTTTAATTTGAATTTCTTTTATTATTAATTATTTGGAGCACTTTTCCATATCACTGCTGGTAGCTTGACTTTTTTCATTTGAGAATTGTGTATTCATATCCATTGCCATTTCACTGGAGAATGGCTCTTATTCTTATATACTTGCATCAATTCCATGTAAATTGGCATAATATATCTTATGTGATTTTCTTTTTCTGTACATACACTAAGCATCATA
The DNA here is from genome assembly GCA_023553655.1 of Myrmecobius fasciatus. Taxonomy (NCBI): domain Eukaryota; kingdom Metazoa; phylum Chordata; class Mammalia; order Dasyuromorphia; family Myrmecobiidae; genus Myrmecobius; species Myrmecobius fasciatus. The sequence continues at coordinate 152,626 of JAJPUD010003965.1, forward strand.
GATCAGGCTCTTATCACTTCTCTCCTGGGTTATTTCAGTAGTCTCCTAATTGGTCTCATTGCATCTAGCCTTTCCCCTTGACAATTCATTCTCCACACAGCTGCTAAAAGGATATTTCTAAAACTCTCATCTGACCGTGTCTATTCTAGAAATGTTGATGGCTTCCTCTTGCCTTTATGATAAAAGAGAACACCTGGTTTATTTCCCATTGTTATTTATTCCCAGGCTCTAGTTTTCAGCCAAACTGACTGACTTGGTAATCACTATCCAAAAATTATCCATTTTATTTCCTCCAATGCCTTTGCATAGAAGGCCCTTTATGCTTGAAATTACTCTTCTTCCACCTAGTAAAATACTTAGATTCTTTCAAAGCTCTGCTTAGGTGTTACCTCCTACATGAAGTCCAGTCCGTATTCCATTCCCATGTCACAATCTGGGCCCTAATTACTTCTTCAACATCAGACAAATATAATTTCTTCCAGATAGACTATGTTCATTTATACCTCTGAGGTTTTCCTCAAATCATTCTTTCTGCTTGGGATGCTGGTCCTACTCTTCTACTTACTGATATTTTACATGATCTTCAAGGCCCATTTAGAATTTCTTTATCTCCATGAAAGCTTTTCCAATATCTCAGCCCTGGTGAATAAGTCCTTTCTCAAAGTTCTATTACCTTTTATTGTCTTTATGTCTCATTTGTCACTTTGTGTTTAGCTATTTTATATAGTTATTTATGGCTTTATGTTTATGTTCAGTCTTTCAGCTAGACTATAAAATCCCCCAGAGCAAAGACTATGCCTCATACCTCTTTGCATTCGTCAATCTCTAAGTCAATCTCAAATCCTAGGTGATTATAAATTCAAGTTGCTGATGATGGTATACTGCAAGTAACACATTATTATAATGTATAAGAGTGTTATTGATTGAAAACTGTTCTACCAAACACACACACCTAAGACCAAATATGGTTGATTCACTTTATTGAGTAGAAATGTCAAAACATTTTTATAGCATGATATATACTACTGATTTCTAACTGGTTGATTATAATTGGCAGGTAAGTCATGAAATCTAATCAAGTACATGGTTTGATACTATTTTACCAGCACCTACATATCATTTCAAGCAAGAATAAGATATGTGGGAAAAAGCTGCTGGCATGTCTCCTTTTGGTGGGCAGCATAGAATAGTAGACTGTCCTTGAATATCAGAGTCAAAGAGCATGACTTGAAGTACCATCTTTGAGGCTTCATAGATCTGTGATGCTGGGCTTGATCTTTCTGATCTCTAATGTTCTCATCTATAGAATGAGAATCACAATCTGGCATTAGCCTTTAAAGGATTATCATAAGGAACGTGCCCTTTAACCTAAAGGTCTAAATTCCTGAGGAGACATTCACAGAGAGAGCAACACTCCTAATTCCTGGAGTTCATTATTTACGTCATTCCTTTTTTTTCATCTTCAAACAATTTAGAGAATTGCATCACATCTTTCTATCTCTCCTCCTAATAACCTCAAGGCTTTAGAGAAATTAAAAAAAGTTTCTTCCTTACAAAAAAGCTTGGGAACCCCTAGAAAAGATAGAAAAACATAAATTTCTCTAATATTTCTTTCTATCTTCTTACCAATTGTATTATTGTTTAGACAGCCTAAACCTGGTCATTCACAGAGCATCTTCTTTTTTTTTAATCGGCCCAAAAAAATACTTTTTCTTTTATTGGATCCTTAGGCATGTCTGAATGCTACACTTAGCAGAACAAAAACTAGCTCCTGAATCAGAAAAGAGAAAATTTGGAGTAGAAAAAGCAAAACCCAGAACTAAATTGATCAAGCAGAATGCAGGATAGCCCCTGGAGTTAAATTCTTTCTTCAGCTACTGGTACTTTTTAAAGCCCCAGTAATCATCTGGAGAAGTCACAACTTCTCAAGGTCCCAGGCTATTTTCTTTTTTTTAAATTAAAATTTATTTTCAAATCATATGCATGGATATTTTTTTTAACATTAACCCTTGCAAAACCTTGCATTCGAATTTTTCTCCCCCTTCCCCTCATCCTCTCCCTTAGATGGCAACCAATCCAATATATGTTAAATATGGTAAAAATATATGTTAAATCTTGCTGCACAAGAAAAATCAAATCAAAAAGGGAAAAATGAGAAAGGAAATAAAATGCAAACAAACAATAATAAAAAGGGTGAAAATGCTATGTTGTGATTTACACTCAGTTCCCACAGTCCTCTCTCTGGGTGCAGATAACTCTCTTCATCACAAGACCATTGGAACTGGCCTGAATCAACTCATTGTTCAAAAGAGCCACGTCTATCAGAATTGATCATTGTATAATCTTGTTTCCATGTACAATGATCTCTTCCAGGCTATTTTCTAAGACTAAATTATACTTAGTTGTCGATAAGCTTTAGGGGAAGGAGTTTTCTCACCAGAAGCCTCTCCCCTTCCTCACTAATTAAATCATAATCCATATTTCTACCTCTTCTCCATCTTTTTCTCTCCCCAAAGGCAAAACTGAGTGTTTATATTTTACTCTACTTACATTGTTAGAAGTGGAGAACAAAAAAGTGCTAGATTTGATGTCAGCCTTAAATCCGCCATCTCCCCCCCCCCTTTTTTAAATCTATGGGACTTTATGCAGGCAAACCAAAATCTTTTTGTTCCTTGTAGAATCATACAATGTCAGAGAAATCTCAAAGGCCATCAGGTCTAAACCATAGTTTAGTGTTTTCTGTAAAATGAATGGGCTGCCCTAGATGATATCTAAGGTTATTAAGAATATTGTCCTACTTTTGGGTGCTTCCTTTGAATTAAGGGCCAGCCACTTGGTGCTAATTTGCTATTGAACTTTAAACAGAGGTGGTTCAATGGATGTGGGGCTGTTCTGGCAAGTGAACAGGTGGGTAAACACAACAACTTCACGAAGAGGCCCATTTCTATCTGCATTTAGATGCAATAAAGTGCCATAAGTAATTTGGAATTCAGGACCTAGAGTCAGGAAGACTGGAGTTCATCTGGCTTCAAACACTAGCGCCTGGCACAGCAAAGGTACTTACTAAATATTTATTGACTTGTCCTCAAGTTTGACATCTGTAAAATGTCAATAAAAACAGCATCTACCTCTCAGTATCCTCAGTGAGGATCAAATGAAAAGTATATGTAAAATAATTTGTAAACCTTTAAGCATGATTAAAATTTAAACCATTATTTATCAGCATTAGTTAATTAAATATGATTGGAAAAAATTTAAACTTGGAAGGTATTTTGATGATAACTCATCTAACCTTCTTCATTTTACAGATGAAGAAACAGAAGCCCAGGCAGGGGAAGTAATTTATCTCAGGCCGAAGCAGAAGTTAAAATTTGAATCCAGGACTTTCAGATTTCAAAGACAATACTCTCATTGCTTTTTCTTGTAGCATCGGTACTCCGTATCATATGTGAAAGCATAGTAGAGATATAGTCATTAAAAATCAAAATAAAACCTATTCCAAACCCTCCCCAAAGAACAAACCAAAATGGGAAAAAGTTGTATCACACATTTCATGTCCCTCCGAGAGCAAATATGTAGCAGCTGCTTGAAGGAAACTCCCAAACTAGTTGGACTCTTGTTTCCTCATTTGTATCCTTCCGTTTTTTACCCTCCATCCTGCGGCGGGGGGGGGGTGAGGGGTGGTGGTGGGGTGGTGGGGGAGGAGGCCGGAGTGGGGATCAAGGTAAAAAAAATTGTTCCCGTTTTATTTCTCGGTGTGTATGTGTGTGTGTGTGTGTGTGTGTGTGTGTGTGTGTGTGTGTGTGTGTCCTCCCGTTGCTGCTTACAGGGGAATTCAAGGCTTTAACGACGTTAATCAATTTCATTTCTAAAACTATAGTGCTTTCCTTCGGGAGTACTTTTTACCGAAGTCTTCATGGAGGGAAAGAGACGATTAAGTTAATTCATATTCATGTAGCCTTCTCATCTTTACAGGGAGCCCTTTCCTTGCATATATTCTTTGGAGTTAGGTAGTGGGTGTATTGTCCACATTATGGGAAAACAAAGAGGCTCAAATTAGTTTTTTCACTTGCCTGTGGTCACTCAACTAAGAGGAAGAGAAGGAGTTACAATCTAAGTCTTTTGATACTTACTCTTTTTACTCCAATGTGAAAGCTGTCGGGGCTTAGGGGAGAGGGAGGAGGAAGGGGAAGAGGGTCTATAATTCCGTATTCATTTCACTTCCCCCCAAGCCGCCTCTCAACTTTCCTTTCTACATATTTGAATTGTTCTCACCTGCAGCTCACGGTTAGAGTAGGTCAGTAGTGAATTGCACAAATTGCCCTACAAAAGTTCAGGGAGTGGCCAGCGATTAAGTGGCGTATTTCTCTTCCTTCTGGGAGATCTGCAGCCACACTGAACCTTCTGCAGGGTCTTTGGGAAGAAAATACGTTTGAACCTTAAACTAGAAACTTGAAAGAGGAAAAAATTACGAATGGAAAATAATAGCAATCATTTTACAAATCACTTTGTACACTCCCTTTATTTCCTCCCTATTTCTCTGCTTTGTCATCTCATACAAGTACAGTGGCCCAAATACCATGGTACCTTCATAAGCGATATAAAAGAATCAGCCAAGGGATGTACTGTGCTGAGGGCTTACTCCTTTCGATTTAGAGTGGGGAATAATTTAAATAAAAATCCTGTAATTTCAAACATGTTTTGTTTGCTTTTGTTATCATCTGTAGACTCCCGAGTTTCGGAATTCTTAGTCTACTTATAGAGCTAGGTTTAAAAAAATTTTTTTTTACTTAGTAATTTTTTATGCTATTTGATTTTGCTTTTTCATTTCTCTTAGACCATCTCTGATCCAGGAGCTAAGTAAAAGATGATTATGTTTGGTCTGACTTCAGTTAGAGGGGGAGAGAGAGACTGCTGTAGAGTTCTGGTAAGTTGAGAGATTTGCAATTATGAAAAGACAACATTTTAATTCTTTGAGGTCCAGCATCTATTTTAGGCTAATAAAACTGCTTAGAGAGCTAGCCTTTGTTTTAAAGAGGCAATGGAAAGAGAAAGTGGATTTAAAGTTAGGAAGAGCCTGATGCTATCTTTACCTCTTAGGGTCAGCTTCTAAGGGATTCAAATAACTCTCTAAGACTATAAACTGATGATCTGTATTATTAGGAGGGATTTTTCTCATCACTAGAGAGTTCTTTGCACTATGGAAATCACAGGCAACTAGGTAGCAAGGGTGGAGAGAGTACTGGATCTGGAGTCAGAAAAACTCATCTTCCTGAGTTCAAATTTGGCCCCAGATGCTTAATTGCTGTGTGACCCTGGCCAAGTTAATTAAACCTGTTTGCCTCAGTTTCCTCATCCGTAAATGAGCTGGAGAAGGAAATGGCACACCATGCCAATATCTTAACCAAGAAAACCCTAATGTGACAGAAGAGTCTGAACAGTAGCAACAATGGAAATCATGGATATGTATCAAAAACAAACACCCCCCCCAAAAAAAACCAAAAACAACTCAGCCTAAAACAACACACTGTCTACATCATGAGATTATTATGAAATTACTTTAGAAATTGTAAAGTACACTCTTCTTCCAATTTATTTTTTATTTTTCCTTTTTCTAGCACGTCTTTGGTGGCTATCCCCACTGAAATATCAAATCCAAGTCTTCTTTCCGCCTCTTTTGCTTGCTCTTCCTTCTCTGAAGTTTCTTATTTCTTGTATCAATCAGAGATTGAATTATTTTGCTGGATCTTTCAAGAAACCACAAACCAATAGTGACCATCCCCCTGTAGCCTGACTAGAGGGGATAGCTTTCTATATGCTGTGGTAAAATTATTGATCTTAGAACTCTAGCAGGTGGCATTGATTGATGATATATATATATATTTTTTAAGTATTAAGAAAGGTTGAGAGAAATTTATGGGTGATTGATAGGCAGCTTGGCCTAGTAGATTGAGTAAAATGGAGCTGACCTTGGAGTCTTGACACTGGTTTTAAGCTGTGCTTCTAATATAATGACTCTGTTACCTTGAGCAAGTCATTGAACCTTCCTGTGGCCCCAGGAAACTCACTGAGACTAAGATGCAAATCAAATGATGATTTGTGATGATAAAGAGAGATCCTCATTTGGATCTTCCCAGGCTAGTGAAACTAGATTTGTTCTTCCTTCCCTAAATGGGTAATGGATCAATGACAGGTTATTATGAAAGACTAGGGATGTTTGGGACTCCACGTGAGAAATTTGTGCCTTCTCCTAAAACATCCTTTGATATTACCAGCAGAAACCATATCTTGGACTGAATGGAGCAAGGGTATGCCTTAGTGGGTATGATTTTTTTTTTTTAGTTCTTTGGATCAGCTTTGCTTATTAGCGAAATGATACAACTCATTTCTAAAAAGCTTTAAGGCATTTTGACCCTCTCTACTCTTCTACCTCCTTCCTGGAAGTCTTGCCTTCTTTCCTCTTTCCTTTTGTGTATTATTTTTCCTCATTAGAATGGAAGCTTCTTGAGGGGAGAAGCTGTCTCTCTTGGTTTTGTGTTTCCAGTTCTTAGTGCAGGACCTGGCATTTAGCAATTATTAAATTTTTTACCTTCCTTCCTTCCTTCCTTTCATCCATCCATCCATCCATCCATCCATCCATCCATCCATCCATCCATCCATCTAACCTAATCTATCTAGTGCTTCCCTCATGACAATCCTGGGAGGTAAATAGTGCAAGTATTATTATTCACACTTGCCAGATAAATATAATAATAATAGCTGGCATTTATATCTCATTTAATGCTTGTAAAACACTTTAATATATGTGTATATATGGGTATGTAATTATACATAAATATTTACATACATAGAGATGTAAATATAAAACTATACATATATGTATATACATATCTGTCAATTACAAATTTTATTTTCTATCTCTATAACATTTTAAGACTTTCAAAGTTAGGGGGCAGCTAGTTGGTGTAGTGGATAGAGCTCCAGCCCTAAAGTCAGGAGGACTTGAGTTCAAATATGGTCTCAGAAATTTAACATTTCCTGGCTGTGTGACCCTGGACAAGTCACTTAACCCCAACTGCCTCAGAAGCCCCCCCCCAAAAAAAACAAAACAAGACTTCCAAAATTCTTTTTTCAAACAACCCTGTGAGCTAGATAGGACAAGCATTGTTACCCCCATTTTACAGATGAGGAAATTGTGACTTGCCTATAGTCACATAGTATTGTCTACTCACCTCTATTTAAAATTTCCTGAAATGCAGTGTTTATTTTAAAGATCAAAGTATGTCAAGTAGAAAGCAATGTTAGCTGATGTCAGGTATTTAATTGCTTAATGAATATTTTTTTTAACCTTCCTTCCTTTCTTCTATGCATCCATTCACCCATCTATGTGTCTATCTCTCTTTCCATCAGAATAGTGCTTCCCTTGCAACAATCCTATAAAATAGGTAGTACAAGTATTATTATTCCCATATAATAAATAAACATAATAGTAATAATTCACATTTATATCTCACTTTAAAGTTTATAAAACTTTTTATATAAATATATGTGTATAGAATGTATTTGTGATTATATATGTATGTAAATCTATATACATACATCTATAAAATGCATGCACATATATACATATACGTCTATATCCTTTCTCTCTCTTTTTTCTCTATCGCTCTTTTTTTCTATCTATCTATCTATTGATCTAGGCTCAGAAAAGTAAAAGGATATTCCAAGGTTTCACATCTATTAAATGTTAATGTCAGAATTCAAACCCAGGTCTTCTCACGTCAAATATTATACTCTGTTCAATACATCGTGCTGTTAAGAAAATCAAATGGTATTATCCGTGAACAAAGCATCTCAAATTCTCATAAAATATTGTTTCAAAGTGTCTTACTTTACTTTACAGATATATTATTATGATGTGATTGTTATGAAGGAACCATCAAAAGAAAGATAAAAATTTAAAAGTATGGTTTATCCTGTGTATCATCAGAATGGAAGGTTTAAAGATAATTGGAAAGAAATAATTTGTCTTTTCAAAAACAGGTTGCTTAGGAGAGTTGGAAACAATAAAAGTATTTCAAAGCTTAGAAAGGAATTTTTTTGGTAGAGTATGATTAATTGCTATGAGAGGTAAAGTGCAATTACTTTCAGAGTCAGGGAGACCTGAATTCATATCCTGCCTCTCATATCAATTAAATGTGTGATTGAGAAGGTAAGATAACTTCCCATTTTCACAGGCAAACTCTCTGAGACTCAATTATAGAGCTGATAGTCATCTGTATTGATAGATTTCCTCAATATTCCTATGTCAACAAAATTGATTTAGTTTTTTTTAAATGACACTATGCTAATATTGATTTCTAGTTGATGGCCTTGGATCTCTCAAAGTGAGCAATGAATTTCAGGCAATATTAAATATGGGTGAATCGGAAATGCTATATGACCATAGGCAAGTCATCTATAAAATGGAGTTACAATACTTGCTATACTTAGCTCATGGGGTTTATTCAGGGAGAGTACTTTGAAATCCTTAAAGTATCATAGAAGTGGGAATTATTATTATCACTAGTTAATAATTATATAACAACTTAAGATTTGTGAAGTACTTCACATATATTGTATCATTTTGTTCTCACAATAACTCTGTGAGGTAGGTATTATTAATATTCTTATTTTACCAATGAGGAAACATATTATGAAATATTGAATTCCTTGCTCATGATCACACAGCTAATAATTCTCTGAAGCAGGATTTGAGCCCGTTTTTTATGACTCTGAATCTAGTACTTTCTCCATCATGCCATTTTACTACCTCGTCATTTCCTTCATGGTGTGGCTGTATTATTGAATACCATTCGCTCTTTGGTTGGAAAGAGTCCTATAACCTGTCAAACTGGCAAGAATGGATGAGGAGAAGGAACAGTCTGTTGTGAAGTTGATGTTTATTTCAATTTCCTGAGTGATTTTGTTCCTTTCTTCTTCCTAGCTCCATCTTGTCCCCTTGTGGTATATCTCTTGTTTTGTATAGTTTTCTCTTCCCTTGTTGCTGGAAATCTGACCCTGTGTAAACACAGAATCAACAGATTTCTGTGAAGTATTTAAGTGCCCAAAGTCAGTTAACCATCAACATAACCAGGATTTGTAGAGATCTTTAAGATTGTCATATTGTTTTCATCACCACAGCCCAGTGAAATAGATAGTACAACTGAGGTGACTCAATTTAATGGATAAAGAAACTGAGGCTCTGAGAGATTATAGGCTTTGTGAATGTCAAGGTGAGATTCAGACCCAGATCTATTGATTTCAAGTCCAGTTCTCTATCCAATATACTGTTTGATTCTCTTCATTTAAGGATGGTTACATTTTGACTGTGAATCTTGAGTGAGAAAAAAAATTTTAGCTGAGATCTAGGGAGGCTAATTGACTTGTCTGGGGACAGTCAGGTTGTGATTTGAACCCACGTTCTTTGATTCCAGAGATTATTTTGTTGTTGACAATCTGTATTCTTTTAAGATAATTAGTTACTGACTGTGAGCAAATATTAAATGTCTGCTGATGAGTTCTTACACTTTTGGCTCTTTGAGTCACCATAAAATATTTTATTCTCTGACAGATCATAAAAACTCTTCTTCTTAAATTTTTTTTTATTTTTTATTTATTTTTAACTTCCATTAAACTTTTTTTTTATTTCAAATTCTCTCCCACTCCTCTATCCTCATTGAGAAGGCAAGAAGTATGACATCAATTAAACATGTGAAATCCTGAAAAAACATATGATTTGCCATGGAAGACAGCTAGAGAAAATGGCATCTGATAGTTTGTGTGACTCTCAGCAAGTCACTCAATCTCTCATTTTTCTCATCTGACAGTATCACCTACCTCACAAAGTTGTTGTAAGGATCAAATGAGATAACAACCGAAGTGCTTTGTAAATCCCAAAGTGTTATGCAAATTCTAGTAAGGAGGAGGAGGATCCTTCATGCCCAAACTACTTTTCCTTCTCATCTCTGTGTACTGGCTTCCTTGTCTTTAAGTCCCAACTAAAATGCCATCTTTTACAGGAAGACTTTCACAATCCCTCTATTTTCTAGTGTCTTCCTTTGGTTGATTTCTCCCTCTACCCCTGCTAGTTATCCTTCAGCTCTCTCTCTCTGTCTCTCTCTCTTTTATATTACAGGTACTTGATAAATGTCTATTGATTAATTGAGACAGCATGTGAGCTCAGGTTTTCCTGACTCTAATCCAGTACTGTATCCACCATGTTATGGAGCTGCCTATTTTTCCTTCAGGTCTAGTATTCTAGGCATATATTAGAATGTTTTGTATTCTGCACAACTAACTTCCTGTTTATTGGTTATATGGATGGAAAGTCCATCGAACTCAAGCTGTAACTTTACTTTTTTGACTCAGTTTCTTCATTTATAAAAGTATAAGGTTTGGCTAGATGATCTTAAAGGTCTCTCTTCTATATAAAAAACCTAGTTATGGGAACTGGGGTCAATCCCATTGTAGGCCTTGACCACAAATTCCTACTGTTTTGATGCAAGTGAAATATGATTGAAAGAAAATTAAAAACAGTGCAAGACAACTGAATTTTGGAGCTTGAATATAACATTAGGAAAGAAAGTAGATAGCACCGTTTTAGGGGGAAAGAAGAGACTCAAAGGAAAGTGGAAAGTATCACAGAAAGGCAACAAGAGAGCTACCCAAGATATTATCTACCAAAAGCTAAAAGTATAGGAAGCCCCTGGATGATCCAGGGGTTCTGGATAGAGAACCTGCAGCTACATGTGATGCTTTTCCACAAGCTATGTCTTTCCCTAACTTCCTACTGTTAACAGTATTTACCACATACAACCACACTAGCTTAGGCTTTCATCTCTTCTTGGTTAGACTATTCCAGTTTTCTTGAGTTGGGCCTTGACTTTATAGTATGTTTCTACCAATTCATAATGTTGCTTATGCAATCTTCCTAATGTAGTATGATGTCACCCCATATTTGGGTGAATATTTGGTCGTTTCCCATTGCTTACTGAATAAAATACAAGTGTCTGATTCTAGCATGGACTGAGTTTTTTTGGACACTTAAGTTTCTGTGTCTTGCCCAGCTGGAAGTACAGTGGCCATTCATGGGCTTAACCATACTGCTGACTGGTACAGAAGCTTTTATCTGCTGTTTTATGATTGGGCCAATTCTTCCCTCCTTAGCTTGGTATCCCCCAGCTCCTAGTGGATTCCTGTATTGGTTTTGGATTTCCTGTCCTGATCAACTTTAGCCCTGTTGCAGCTCAGAATTTCTCATCTCAAGCAATCCACCAGCTTCAAATTTCCTTGGTAGCAGGGATTATAAGCATATGCTATCATGACCTGACCACTTATCTAGTATCATCTGTTACTACTTTTCTTCATGTGTTATTTGAAAACTAAAGATAGTCTTTATCTTATATCTTTATCTTGGCCTTCTTTTACTCTATACCTTTGTGCTCTTTCTTGTGACTGAAAGACCTTTTCTTTCCCATTTTTGTTTAAATCCATGCCTTTCCTGAAGACCAAACTTAGCTATTCGATTTTAATGGATAGAGCACTGGTCTTGGAATCAGGAGGACCTAAGTTCAAATCCAACCTCAGACACGTAACATTTACTAGCTGTGTGACTGGCCAAGTCACTTTAATGCCAATTGCCTTACAAAACAAATAAATAAAAGTAATAGGCAACACAATTATTTCTTAACAAAGGTATTTCATGAAATACCATGGTATTATAAAAATGAAAAGTAAAGCTAATAAATGGACAGATAACTTGAATATGTGGAAACCTGTAGACATTAAAGCAAGAGTTAATGTAAGTGTGGTAAGAATAACAGGACAAGAGAGGTGTCCTGTTGACTCCTGAGAGGTCCAAACCATTGGCCAGATTTTCCCAAGGATATGTTCACATTTCTGTGGATAAATATTAGAAAAACTATCACCAAAAACTATACTTTTACTTTTTCATTGATTGTTTTATTTCTTGCAATACTATTAAAATAGAAGATAATTGAAAATTGCTATAGGCAGAATTCCTTGACTAGCACAGGCAAATAGTTGCTTTCCCAGCAATTGCTTGTATGAGTAAATTGCCCTAGATAACTATACCCAAAATGCAGAATGAAGCCTGGTTCTTCTGCACAGGTGACCTACATATTAATCAGATATGAATGATTGCCAATTGACTTTGGCATATTACTCTCAATTGATTTATGAGTCAGTGCTTGGAGATCCATATTTATCCTTGAACTCTTCCCTTTTTTTTTCTTTAGCATATGTTTCCATGGTTATCCATAAGCACGTGTTACTTACCACAGCATCTTTAGAATGACATCTAATTTTTTTTCATACAGACATATTTTTAAAGCTAAATATATACTCCCTTTGGGATGCTGCAGCTGTTATTCTAGAGGCTATAATACCACATCTTTTTACTGTTAGAAAGTATGAAGAGCACTAGCTCAAGTGTATATGTTATTTTCACTGAAATTTGTAGTATATGTGAGTATTACTGATGTCAATGAAACATTTGGCATGAATGTCTGTACCAAGAATATGGCCTCAAAGTTCATTTGGAAGGAGGAAGGAGGGTCAAAATGGTTAAAGCCAAAAGACTCAGCAACAAATCCCAAAGGGAAGTCACATGGTGCATTGTCAAATTAAGTAACAGTACATTTATTTGCAGCTATTAAGTTAAATCCATGTAATTCTGATTTTCCCCATAATAGGATAGAACAAAAATCACTTTAATCCATATACAATGGCTTTATCTAGATATAAATTTTTTTTTTCACCAAGGGTTCTCAGTCTTTTCTCACCAAACCTTTTGTTAGACATGCTATTTTTATTTTATTTTATTTTATTTTATTATTTTTTTAATTAAAGCTTTTTATTTGTATAACATATGTATGGGTAGTTCCCCAACATTGATCTTTACAAAGCTTTCCATTACAAATTTTACCCCCAGTCCCCTCCCCTCCCCTAGATGGCAGGAAGTCCACTACATGCTAATAATGTTGAAATGCTTGAGAAGTTGTGCAAGAAAAATCCTATCTACAAGAAAAAAAAAAGAATCAGAGAAAGGCAACACAATGCAAGCAAATGTCAATAGAGATCATGAAAATGTTACGTTGTGGTCCATATTTCATTTCCCTCTCTCTGGGTGTATATGGTTTTCTTCAGTGAACAATTGGAACTGGTTTGAGACAATTCTTTGTTGCAGAGAGCCATGCCCAACAGAATTGATCATCATGTAATATTGTTGTTGCTGTGTATGATGATCTCCTGGTTCTGCTCGTTTCACTCAGCATCAGTTCATGCAAGTCCCTCCAGGACTTTCTGAAATCGTCCTGCTGGTCGTTTCTTACAGAGCAATAATATTCCATAACATTCATATACCATAATTTATTCAGCCACTCTCCAATTGATGGGCATCCCTTCAGTTTCCAGTTTCTAGCCACTACAAAAAGGGCCGCCACAAACATTCTTGCACATGTGGGGCCCTTTCCCTCCTCTAAGATCTCTTTGGGATATAGGCCTAGTAGAAACACTGCTGGGTCAAAGAGTATGCACAGTTTGACAACTTTTTGGGCATAGTTCCAAGTTGCTCTCCAGAATGGTTGGATCCGTTCACAGTTCCACCAACAATGTATCAGTGTCCCAGTTTTCCCACATCCCCTCCAACATTCGTCGTTATCTTTTCCTGTCATTTTAGCCAATCTGACAGGTGTGTAGTGGTATCTCAGAGTTGTCTTAATTTGCATTTATCTGATCAATAGTGATTTGGAGCAACTTTTCATATGACTAGAGATGGTTTTAATTTTATCATCTGAAAATTGTCTGTTCATATCCCTTGACCACTTATCTATTGAAGAGTGGCTTGAATTCTTATATATATGAGACAATTCTCTATAAATTTTAGAAATGAGGCCTTTATCAGAACCATTAAATGTAAAGATGATTTCCCAATTTGATGCTTCCCTCCTAATCTTGTCTGCATTTGTTTTGTTTGTACAGAAACTTTTTAACTTAAAATAATCAAAATTATCCATCTGGTGTTCAATTAGGAGTTCCAGGTCTTCTTTGGACATAAATTTATTCCATCTCCACAGGTCTGAGAGATAAACTATATTACGTTCCTCTAACTTGCTTACAAAGTCCCTCTTTATATCTAGATCATGAACCCATTTAGATCTTATCTTGGTATGTGGTGTTAGGTATGGGTCAAGCCCTAATTTCTTCCACACTAGTTTCCAATTTTCCCAGCAGTTTTTGCCAAATAGTGAGTATTTATCCCAAAAGCTGGGGTCTTTGGGTTTATCGAATACTAAATTGTTAAGGTTATTGCCTAGATTGTCCTGATATCCTATCCTGTGCCACTGATTGACTGCTCTATTTCTTAGCCAGTACCAAACGGTTTTGATGACCGCTGCTTTATAATATAGTTTTAGATCTGGTACAGCAAGGCCACTTTCATCTGCCTTTTTTTTTCATTAATTCCCTTGAAATTCTTGACCTTTTGTTCTTCCAAATGAACTTTGACATGCTATTTTTTTTAAGAGGGAAAAATGAATCCATAGGAGTTTGAGTTTCCATTTAAGAGACAGAGTTAAATTATATGATAGCAAATAGAGGAAGAATTGGAATATAGGATGCAGAACTGGAAGGATGAATATCTGGTCCAAACCCCTTATTTTATAGATGGGACACAGATTCAAAGAGTCTAAGTTTCTTGGACAGGGGCACATAGCAATAAGTAGTATAACCTGATTGAAATCCAGGTCCTCTACTCCCAAATCTAGTGCTTTTATCTTAGTATGCTAGAAGAAGGAAGGTGAGGAGGGAATTAGAGTTTATGTGACAGCTACTATGTGTCAGGCACTATGCTAAGTACCCTTTATAAATATTATCTCATTTGATCTGATTAGAGCTGGAAGGAGACAGACATCCATTAATCTAACTTCTCTTTGAACAGATTTTGAGGAATTGAAGTACAAAGAAGTTAACTTAACTTAGAGCTTACTCTAAGTTATATAGGTAATCAGTAACAGAGTTCTGATCATTTGTGAATAAGTGAGACAAACTTTTAGGCCAGGTGCTGCTTTCTCAATGACTCCCTCCATTCATTTTGGGATGTTTGAGAAAATAGTTGTTAATACCCTTTGCAAAATGCCAGTGTTAATCGAACTTGGAAGTGTTATGGATAGGTTTAGTTTCTTTGGATTGTGGGATTTTTCTTAAAACAATATTATCAGTTAATGGATTTTGGTGACATCATATAGCTCAATATGAACTCTTCATTCTATTTATAATAATGATAGCTGATTTGAGGATCATAGATCCAGGATTAGAAGAGATCTCCAAGTCCATCATCTCAACCCTCTTATTTTATAGATGAGTAAACTGAGGTCTGGGGAGCATAAATGACTTTCCCAAGTCATACTATTCATAAATGACAGAGACAGAATTTGAGATCTTCCTCTCTAACAACAGAGACCTCTAGCTCTGTATCATGATGTTTACATAAAACTTGAATATTTGTAGAGCACTTCACTTTATTGCAAGACCCAAGCACAGTTACTTAAAGAATGCAAGATCTCTCTTGACTATAAGACTGGATTTTTTTTTTACTGTACCATGTCATTTGGACATAATTGTCATGTATGAATGAATGAACTCACTTTGGTCTACAGAAAATAAGGTTAAATGGGGATATAGAGATTTCTTGTCACAGATCCCAGATTGGCTTTAAAAAAAGTGATTTTTTTTTACAATAAATGTTCTTCTCCCCCTCCAAATATTACCTCTTTGATAATCTTAGTGAACCACCAGCACTTAAAAAATTAAATTATGGAAAAATGTTTCTCCTTAACTTATGTTTTCTACTTTATTTCTGTGTTTTGAAACCTTTGCTGAGGAGAGTCAAAGAATATGGGTCCAGAGCTGGAAAGGACCTTAGAACCAATTGCCCCATCAACATTCTTTTGTAGATAAGGGAACTATGTTTGTAGGAGGTAAAATGACTTGTTTAGTCAAAGAGGTATTAAGTATCAGAGATGGGAGGCTCCACTATCTTGAAGTACAGTACCATGAAACTACTTGTAAGAAGAGCCACATGAATAGGCTTTAGTAAATAAGAACCATTCTGGAACCCAACTGCCTTTGCCTCAGGAAAATACCTGACACAAAAAGCTGTATTTGCCTGTATTTACCTCCCCATCAGAGTTTGTTTAGAGGGTAGTTGAGTAGTAATGTGTTTCCCAACCTCTTTGCTTGCAACTACTTCCCTGAATTCACTACACTTCATCTTTTTTTGTTCAACACAGTCACTTTCCCTATTTCCCTTTGCATATAGAATAAGCATAATTTGATCCTGTTTTTATGTTTCTGACTTAAAATGGGAAAGATTTTGCAATTATCGATGGATAATATCCCTTTTTGAGGTGAGTAAAAAAAACTAATTATGCCTAATATAGAAACTAAGTAAATTATTTAAAAGTTTTTTTTTAAAGGAATGATAGGGTGATTTAATGTCTTCTCTTTGACAAATTATGTATAGATAGCTAAAGGATTTTATATGTTAAAATTACTTTAAAGCTTCAGTGTTAGAGCTGAGTGAGATAGGATCAACATATACACTGGCAAGCTTTTGACTTGGGGCAAGAATTCAGAATGTTTGCTGCTTTTATGTGGGAATTCAGAACAGAATTAAACTATAGTCCATTGAAGTTTGTTATGAGAAAGTATCATATTATAACTAGATTTTTTTTTAGATCTTGATTTTATACTAATGAGGATTCACAATTTAGAGCAAGATTCAGTTATTAGTAACTCTGACCTTGTTTTCAGACTGAGTAAAACATCCTTTTAAATCACTTAGAATCTTTCACCATCTGATATATTTATCATATGACATTATATATCTATCTTGTACGTATCTTGTTTGTTCATAATTGCTTACATATTATTTCTCTTATGAGACTCTGAACTCACTTAGAAGAGGAAATGTCTTTTGACTTTCTTTGCATCCTCAGCACTTAGCATAGAGCACTAAGTAGGTGCTTAGTAAATGTTTAAATGATAAAATATTTTTATTTTATTGTTAAATGATTATTATTTATTAAACGATATTATTAAATAATAAAATAAAAATTTTACAAATATCATAACTTACCAATCAATCATTAAATAAACCAATGAATGAACATTTATAAAGTTGCTACTGCATGAGAGGCACTTCACTAAATGATGGGGATAAATAGATTAAAAAAGAAATAATCCCTCCTCTCATAGAATTTATATTTCATTGGGGGAAACAGATATGTATAGTTACATAGAAAATTTATATAAAAATATACAGCAGTTTTTAAGAGAGAAGAGACAATAGTAGTTAGGGGTTGATTAGGAAAAACTTTGTGTAAAAGGTGTTACTTAAGCTGAATTTTGTAAGAAACTAGGGATTCTAGGTGCTGGAGATGAAGCAGAAATGCATTCTGGGCATGGAAAACAACTAATGCAAAGACACAGAGAAAAGAGAAGTTGGATCAAGTATGAGGAGCTGTAAGAGAATGACTTTTTTATGTTTACAGATACTTTTTATGATGTGGTTGCTGACAAAAATGGTCTACATAGTTTTCCTTTTAAAAATTATCATGGAAATTTTTAATTTTTTGATCTTTTTCATTTTGAGTAAGCATTTCCAAACAGAATGGAGAGGTTTACACCTTAAACTGTAGATCTATTACATACATCTTGCTCTTCTTCTTAAATATACAACAAAGTTATCATGTAACTTTTTTTCCTCCTTCCTTACCACCCCCCCAAGGTGGCTACCATTAGAACATTGTTTATTTTCAAATGAAGATCTTCTTTATATTCATTCTGCTTCCTCCCCTCCCTTCCCACTATGAAGGCAAGAAAAGCAAAATCCCTGTTTCAAACATATATAGTCAAGCAAAATAGATTTCCCAAATATCCATGTCCAAACAGAATATATCTCAATCTGCTATTTGAATCTATCACATCTCTATCAGGAGGTGGTCAGCATGTTTCTTCACATATGCTCAGAATTGTGGTTGATCATAGCTTCTTGTTTGTCTTTACAATATTGTCATTATTGTATAATGAATTGTATACATTGTTCTCTGTTTCTGCTTATTTCAATTTGCATCAGTTTAAGTATTCTCAATTCTCTGAGGCAATCCCCTTCATCATTTCTTATAGCACAATAGTATTTTATCACAATAGTATTTTATCACATTTATCACATTATCTTGTTCAATTCCCTAATAGATGAAGGATGACCTACTTTTAAGATGTCTTTACTTCCTTACATTAGATCAGGGATGGGGAATGTCCAGCCCCATAAGGCCTGCAAGATCATTTCCTAAGGCAATCACAGGTGATGATGAGCTAAAAGCTAAGTACAACAACCATTGGAATTGTATGGTCTGTATAAAGATTCCAATAGCTCTTGACACAAAAAAGGTTCTCTATCCTTTCTGTAGGCATTGGTCTTTAAAAGAGAGCACTGCAGTATTTTAAAATATAGATATAGTGTCTCTTCTTTACAACCTTTTTGGGAGGCACTTTGGTGCAATTGCAATGACAGGATAGGAGTCAGAAGACCTGGATTTTTGTTTCAGCTCTACATTGAATTTCTGTGTTTGGTATTTGTTGTCACTAAGTAAAAGTGGAACAGCAAGATTATGTGATGATCATCTGTGATGGATATGACTTTTCTCAGCAATGATATGATTCAAGACAGTTTCAATAGACTTGGAATGGAAAATGCTATCACCATCCAGAGAGAACTATGGAAACTGAATGTGGATCAAAGCATAATATTTTCACCTTTTTTGTTGGTTTGCCTTTTCTTTCTCACAGTTTTTTCTCTTTTGGCTTGATTTTTCTTGCACAACAAGACATATGGAAATGTTAGTTTTTTTTTTTTTTTTTTTTTTTTTTTGAAAAAAATTGGGGTTAAAGTCTTTCCCCGGGGCAAAAAACCTAGGGGATTTTAATGTCTGAGACCAGACTTGAACTCAGGTCCTCCTCACTTCAGCGCCGCCGCTCTATCCACTGCGCCACCTAGCTGCCCCTTAGGTTTTTTTTTTTTAAACAACTAAGTAGGGTTGAATTTTCACTGAAGGTCCTCTACAGTTGGGTTAATTCTTCTTACACCATGCCTGCTATTTAGGTGTATTAGAAGAGTTACTTGGTTCAGGTCTAAAGAGCTGGATGATGGGAGTATTGCAGATCAGTCTGAGGGAGGACTGCCACCTATACCTGTCTATGTGAGCCTTGGGACTATGTCCATACCAAAAAAGACAGAGGCTACCTCCTTTTATTCTAGAAATTTAGTAGGCAAGAACCAAGTGATATACCTTAGAGAGAAGAGAGTTCCTCTGTGGTGGGAATGAAAGAAATGGTAGGAGCTTCAGATGGGATTAATGCCATGGAAGAACTTGGTCTTCTCCCAAACATATTGCCCTCATTTCTAGTGATATTTTAGCTCTTTTCTCCCACTTGAACTTGTGTGTATGTGTGTGTGTGTGTGTGTGTGTATGAGTATTGTGTGCACATGTGATGGACTCCTTGGTAAGCCTATAGACCCTTTCTCAGAATAATATTTTTAAATGTATAAGGCAAAATATATAGGATTACAAAGGAAATTAATTATGTTGAAATAGAGTTCTTTATCTAGATATATGTTTTTAAAAGTTCACAGATCAGGGTTAAGGACTCCTACTCAAGGATGAAGGAAAGGACCCTTTTTCTTTGAATAATTTAACTAAAATGACAGTATTCTTTTGACACTGCCACTTAGAATTTTTGAATATTTTTTTAGATTCATATGTATTCTTTATTGAAACAGAGAAAAGTCTCATTATAATACATCTTGGCTTGCTGTATTTTAGGTGAATCCAATTGATCTTCACCTTCCCTCCAGATGGTTCTTTATGTAATGTCCCTTATATTGTCCCTTTATATATTATATATATATATATTATGTAATGTCCCTTTATATTCAAAGGTTAATTAGCATTGAAAGAATTTTCTTTATTGAAGCAGATATTCAAAAGAGTTTTCCCAACTTATGTTCCAAAAATTCTGACTAGTTTATTTTTATTTTTCTCTCTGAACACTTTGAATATACTTCTTATTCAGTCATTTTCAATTGTGTCTGGCTCTTCATGGCCCTATTTGGGATTTTCTTGGCAAAGATATTGTAGTAGTTTGCCATTTTCTTCTTCAGCTCATTTTACATATAAGGAAACTGAGGGAAACAAGGTTGAGTGACTTTCTCAGGGACACCCAGCTAGTAAGTCTCAGAGGTCATATTAGAACTCAGGAAGATGTCTTTCTAATTCTAGGCTCAGCACTGTGTCCACTACACCACCTAGCTGCCTCTTGAACATACTTAAACAGCAGTTTTTACAAGTTATAAATTGAGTAAGATATTTAATCACACTAAACCTTACTTTGTTCATATGACAATTCTTCTAAAAATAAAATTCTTTAATAGATTTTCTTTTTGAATGTTTTCCAGGTTCTTATCAAAACCCTCAACAGTTTTTAGATTTTTTATTCTGTTTAAGTTTGACTTTGCCCAGCTGACTAGCATAAAGTTACATTTATTTATTATATTTAAAAATTACAGTTTGGGGGATTCAAATAACTTAGGAAATATGCTGAATAATTGAATAACCTTTTGTGGAATAGCATACATTAAAATTATTAGTCTATATTATTGAAATAATTAAATGCCATTTAAAAAGCGATATGCTAGCAAAGATTGGAAGTCAGAAGATTTGGATTCTTTTGTTTGTGGCCTTGGCACATTGTTACAAGGGAGGTACAATTCTTATTTCACAGACAAGTAAACTAAGGCTCAGAGAATGACTCTTGTCAAAGTTACAGTATATAATATAGATATATCTACATGTATGCATTTTAAAGTCAGTATATATATATATATATATTTTTTTTTTCTGATTAAAATTTTATTGGCAAGAATACTCATTGGGGCAGCTAGGTGGCGCAGTGAATAGAGCACCAGCCTTGAAGTCAGGAGGACCTGAGTTCAAGTATGATCTCAGATACAACATTCCCTAGCTGGGTGACTCTGGGCAAGTCACTTAACCCCAATTGCCTCAGCAAAAAGCATAAAAAAAAGAATACTCATCAGGAGCATATGTACTCTGGCCACCTAACAGATGAATTCCCCAGAGTACATTGAGTCCCAGGGTCGGCTTCTGCCAAGAGCCAGCTCCCTTCCAATATGGTTTAATATTCAACTGGATGGCTGGTGGTTAGGGTTGAAACAGCCTGGAGCCCATCACTTCCATTGAAGATTCTGCCCTTAATCTACCTCAGGAACTGCAAGGTGACCCAGGGAGACAATGTTTAGAGCTGTATAGTTTCTACCATGACTAGGTTGGGGCACGGGGTGGTATAGAACTGATCCCACTCCCAACAATAACTAGCTAATGTAATCCTAGGAAATGATGGGAAGATAACAGAGGCAAGGAGGCAGCACAATGAAATACTGAGGCATCACCACTCCTTTATGAAGTAAAACATGAAAGTTCTCTCTGGTGGAAGTAGGCCAGTTTTCTGTTGGCCAAAGACTGGCCACACGCCTGTCTGAGTCTTGCAGGAGACATGCATTCTTTTCTTTTTTTTAAAATTTTATTTGCAAAACATATGTATGGGTAATTCTTCAACATTAACCCTTACAAAGCTTTCTGTTACAAATTTATCTCCCCTACTCCCTACCCCTCCCCTAGATGGAAGGATATCCACTACATGTTAATTATGTTAAAATACTTGACAAATCAAATATATGTATACTTATTTCCAAACTTATCATTGTTGTGCAAGGAAAATCGTATCTACAAGAAAGAAAAACCAGATACAGGAAACACAATGTAAGCAAACAACAATCAAGAGTATGAGAATGTTATGTTGTGGTCCATATTTCACATCCCTCTCTCTGGGTGTGTATGGCTTTCTTCAGTGAACAATTGGAAGTGGTTTGAAACATTTCACTGTTGAAGGGAGCCATGTCCATCAGAATTGATCATCATATAGTCTTGTTGTTGCTGTGTATAATGATCTCCTGGTTCTGCTCATTTCACTCAGCATCAGTTCATGCAAGTCTCTCCAGGCCTCTCTGAAATCGTCCTGCTGGTCGTTTCTTACAGAACAATAATATTCCATAACATTCATATACCATAATTTATTCAGCCACTCTCCAATTGATGGGCATCTACTCACTTTCCAGTTTCTAGCCACCACAAAAAGGGCTGCCACAAACATTCTTGCACATGTGGATCCCTTTCCCTCCTTTAAGATCTCTTTGGGATATAAGCCCAGTAGAAATGCTGCTGGGTCAAAGGATATGCACAGTTTGATAACTTTTTGAGCATAGCTCCAAACTGCTCTCCAGAATGGCTGGATACATTCACAGCTCCACCAACAATGTATCAGTGTCCCAGTTTTCCCACATCCCCTCCAACATTTGTCATTAACTTTTCCTGTCATTTTAGCCAATCTGACAGGTGTATAGTGGTACCTCAGGGTTGTCTTAATTTGCATTTCTCTGATCAATAGTGATTTGGAGCACCTTTTCATATGAAAGTCAGTATATATTCACAGTACAAAATAAGATGTCTATTTTCTATTTGAACTCTAAATTTTTCCCATCAGACCCACGGGAATCTTAATTTTATTACCTAGGTTTAAAAATATAAATTGAGCAGGATCATTTTCTTTATATTGCTATGTAATTGCTATGTAATCACGAGCAAATGACTTAATCCATCAATGACCCAGAGTTTGTACATGTTTAGACAGTTTTCATATGAGAGAGTTCTCAACATTTTTAGAATCATAGGTACAGTCTTTGATTCAAACCAAAAAAATGGAAAGAAAAAATATTCTAAATTGCTGTATTGAAGTTCTTTGCATCCTCAATGATAGAATGTCATATTTCTCTAGATAAAATTATTCATATCTAGGAAGACTTTGAGATGATTAAATATGTATGATCTTGTTCCTTATTGTATATATGGTTTCCCAGACACTTTATTTTGAAAGCATGAAATTCAAAAGGTTTGTGTTTAGTGAACCCTTATAAAATACTAATGATGTGCACTTATATTATTCACACAGGAGGTCTCTTGAAGTCCTCTGGGAACTGATCTAACATCATAATGTTTTGTGGTGAAAAGAAATTACTTGGTAAGTAAAAGGGGATTTGGAGAATATATAATTGAATTCTTATAATTATAATTAATTTTGGTTTAAGATTGTATAAAATTAATTTTTTTACTTGAATGAATATTTTTGTCTTAATGGAACATTATTAAAAAGAGATATATTGATTACTTTTTGGCACAATATACTGGCAGGAGGAGAGAATAGCTCTCTTTCAAGTAGAGAGTATTGTTCAATGGAAGCTGGTATCAGGGTGTTATGGGAATTTTTTCCCCCAATGAACCTAGACATCTATATTAATATGCTTTTAGTTTTAATTTGTTTTGACTATAGAATGTTAGTGTTGAAAGTGGTTTTAGGTTTCATATAGTCCACCCCCACCACAATATAAATCCCTTTGTCATCATTCTTAATAGCTTCTTCTTGAACACTTCCGGTGACAGAAAAGTTACCGTTTGATATGATACACTGTTCTAAGATTGGACAAATCTAATGATTAGCGGGTTTTTGTGAGGTGGACCTAAAATATGCCTTCATGGAGCTTCCATCCATGATATTCATTGTGCTCTCTGGAAGACGTTCATACCACTACTCTCTCTTGATTCCCAACTTGAGGTTCTAGAGATTTCCCATAATCTTCATATTAAAAGTGAATTTTATTTTATTTTATTTTATTTTTGCTTTTTGCTGAGGCAATTGGGGTGAAGTGACTTGCCCAGGGTCACACAGCTAGGGAATGTTAAGTGTCTGAGACCAGATTTGAACTCAGGTCCTCCTGACTTCAGGGCTGGTGCTCTATGCACTGCGCCACCTAGCTGCCCCTTAAAAGTGAATTTTAAAAAATTCATTAAATTCATTTCAATTATTTATTTGACCTGAATGCCTGCAAGAGGAGTCAGCTGAAGTGGACATTTTTTTTTTAAAAAAAAGAATTGATTACATAGGTATTTTACTTTTGTCCTGAAAACAACTATCATTTTTGTGTAATGGTGATAAGCAAAGGCAAAGCTATAATGTGAGTATCCAATATAATTTGTGAGTATCCAATAAAATTGAATGCAATTGGGGAAATAAGCCCAACCTGCACCGTGTGGATTGTAATAAAGGCCACGGGATCAGTAGGACTGGTGGTTCTGGGTCACTACACTTGTATAACTGGGGTTTTGAATAATAAAATCATTGCTTGTAGTCATTGTTTTTCAGTTCTATACTACTCTCCATGATCCCTTTTGAAGTTTTCTTGGCAAAGATACTGGAGGAGTTTGCCATTTCCTTGCCCAGCTCATTTTTCAGATGAGGAAACAGAGCCAGAGGGATTCAGATATTTGCTTAAAATCCCACATCAGATAACATATCTGAGCCCAGTTCCTCTGACTTTAGAATCAATGCTCTTTCCACTATACCATATGCACATAAGCTCCCTGTTAGAGCTTTAGATATTTGTAGAGTCACTTTATCCTATGTTTTGGAGAGATGTGTCAGATTTTTATGGAAGTTCTTGCCCTAGGTTCCTCTACTTCCATATCTTGTGAATTACAGAAGAAGCAGAAGAACAATGTTGAATGTTCTTTTTATTTTTGCCAAAAATTGATGATGTCCCACTAGGTCCAAATGTTAAAAAATACAACAGAAAGCTTCAAATCAACTTTGTAATTCATGATGTAGGAATAAAACAAGAATTAATTAAGACAAATTCAGTTGAATTGGAGGGAGATTCCAGGACACCAGCCTTGTGGGCTATCACCCTAGAAGATGGATCCCTCATGGGTCTGATTTTAGGGAGGGTACTGGGGACAAGGGAAGATGAATGGGCAGAGCATAGCTGTTCTGAAGGGACATTCACCTAGGGTGCAGTCATGAAAGGATGGGGATGAAGGGGGAAAAGTTTGCCATCTGGCCACATCTTATTTTAGCTAATTATTTTTGCTAAGCAAGTGTTAAGCTCAGTTGTTTCTATACTGCTAAAAAGCAGAACTGCTGACAAAATTTAAATGTAGCAAATTTACAAGTGGCAAACTCTTTAAAAATCATTATTTTAATTCTTATGTTTTCTGTATTTTAGTTTTCTGGTATAAAGATCTGGTTTCCCTGCCCTAGTCATCATTCTATGTTTACTTGCGCAAAGGGAGTCTGTGGTAGGATGCTCCTGATTTTGGGGTCTATGAATTATGACTGACAATATGGAAAGATGATAACTGACATGGATAATATGTATAATACAATCTCATTATATAATAAACATTTAGTTTCATTCTTTCTTTTTTGTTATATTTATATGGCCTACTTTGCTAAAATTTCTAAGAGCAGATGTTGGCCTGCATTGTTAGAGGGAGTTTCTTCACCAGGGAATTTTGTCCTACAAATTAAACAAAGTGAAATCATAAGTCTGGACAAAAACAAAATAATACAAAAAACAGAACACCCTAGAACATTCAATTTTACTAAACTTACTGTGCTATTGACCACTTGGTGAATTTTCTATCCATACTGTGATCTCAATAATACAGTATAAATTTATGCAGAATATTAGAATTAAAAGGAATCATCTAATACAATTTTCCAGAGTTAAATGATATGTTTAAGGTCATACAACTAGCTAATTTTAGACTGGGAATAACAACCCAATTCTCCTGGAGTTCTTACCAGTGTTCATTCTACTATACCAGGAACTATCAATCAATAAACAAATATTTACTGGGTAGTCCATTATGCCAGACATGATATGAAATATTAGGGATATAAAGACAAAATATAGGACAATATTTGCCTTCAAGAAACTTACATTCTATCAGAGGAATATAACCTTCTAGGCAACCCAGTGGATAAAACACTAGGCCTGAAGTTAGGAAGGCCTGAGTTCAAATCTAACCTTCCTATTACTCATGCTTACTAGTTGTGTGAACCTGGGAAAGTTACTTAACATGATTTGCCTCAGTTTCCTTATCTGTTGCTTTTCCTTTCTTATTGAAGAGGAACTTCTTTTATTTTAACCTTCTGTATCACATTCTTGTAAATGAAAGGATTTGGTGTATAAAGCAGAGGATTTTGAAGAATGGATCCAACATTTAAAATATTTGCCATTGTAGCGCTTGGATGAAGTGATTACATAGAATGTAAACTCCTTGAGGGTAGAGTCTGTTCCATTTTTGTCTTTGTATCTAGCATAGTGCCTGGTACATAGTTGGCACTTAATAAATATTTATTGCCATATGAAAATAAATATATCTTACTAAATAAAATGACTGATAGAAAATATTAATGGTACAGAATTTTTCAAACAAAAGTCATTGCAAACATCTTAGCAAAGTGGTAATAATATGGGTCATTGGCCAGGATATGTAAAGAAATAGTCCTGTAATTTAGAATTGAATATTCTAGTGATCATTAAAAGAGATTCTACCATATTTGTTCTAGAATGTATGAAAGGGAAATAATGTGAATATAGAATGTGATGAAGAGGCTAATTCTAATTACTTACTTAATTTGTTAATTAATCTTCTAGGTCAGACAGGATTTGGTCCATGACATAGAGAGGCTGTTAAGAGTCCTGGCAGCATTATCCTGTGCAGTTCACCTAATATCTTTGCCTTAGTTTCTTCATCTATAAAAGGGGTATAATGGCACTTAGCTCCTAGGTTATTATGAGAATAAATGTTAAGAGGTAAAGTGCTTTGCAGATCTTAAAGTGCTTTATAAGAGCTAGCGTGATAAAAATGATGGGAGGTCTCTCCTCAGTAAAAAAGATCTTTGAATTAGACCTGCTTGAACATTTATTGGGACTGTTATAGATGAGATTCTTTTTCAGATGCTATAACCTGAACTTCTGAGGTCCTGTCCAACTCTGAGATTCAGTTATTTTGTGATTAAAATCTGATGTCTGGGAATGTTTTAGATGACAATCTTGTTGGGAGAGAGGAAGGAAAGGAAGAAGCATTTATAAAATGCCTATATAGTGCCAGGTGCTGTGAAAAGTGCTTAAAATTTTTAAAAAATAATTCTGTAAAGTCAGTCCTATTGTGGGTTCCATTTTACAATTGAGGAAACTGAGGCAAGAGATTAAGAGATTTGCTCAGGGTAACACAGTTAGTGTCTGAGGCTGGATTTGAACATAGTTCTTCCTAACTCCAAGCTCTATTCATGGCACCCACCAGCAGCCTCTGAAATAATGCCTAGTTTTTGATAGACTGAGAACACTATCTCCTTTTTTATACCAGCATGATTTATGTAAATATCTCTTTATTATTTAAGGTTTCCAAATGGTGCTTGTCATTTGCAATTCCAAACAGTTTTTTTATATGTTTTTAATTTTTTTATTTGTTTTTGGGCTCATATGTTTTCACAAGTCAACATCGTTGAAACAATCCTAGGTATTCTTTTCTCTGAATGGGAGAAAAGCTGGGAGGCAGTGTGAGGCTGTGGAGAGTGCCAGAGTCGCATGACTTGAACTTGAATTTCTCTTCTAAGTTTGTTGATTGACTGATTGACTGATTGAACCTGTGTTCCCCAGCTGTAGTTATTTCAGGAAATAATTTAGAAAGTAAAGTCTTCATTTATGGTGTGCAGCCAGAGAATGTTATTTTTGAAAGGCAAACATTTATTGAAGACAGCCATAAAATATGTTATTTTTATTCTGAGCAAACTAAGGAAAGTACAACTCAACTAAACAGTTTAAACAATTAACAACTAAACTTTTCTTAAGATACAAACTTTAAAAATTAGATGCAAAATAACTTTTTTTGAGAGAAGGATGTGCTGGGTATATTTCTTTGTTCTTTTAGAAAGATCCTGGTTCCCTGGAAGCTGATTCCCTTTTCAGTGTGCACTTAATGGAGTGTTACTCAAATTTATTTATTTATTTTTATTAAAGCTTTTTATTTGCAAAACATATGCACGGATAATTTTTCATCATTGACCCTTGCAAAGCTTTCTGTTACAAATTTTTCACTCCTTTCCCCCACCCCCTCCCCTAGATGGCAGGAAGTCTAATACATGTTAATTATGTTAAAATACTTGACAAATCAAATATGTGTATACATATTTATACAGTTACCTTGCTGTACAAGAAAAATCAGATCTACAAGAAAAAAAATCTGAGAAGGGAAACATAATGCAAGCAAACATCAGTAGAGAGCATGGAAATGTTATGTTGTGGTCTACATTTAGATCCCTCTCTCTGGGTTTATATGGCTTTCTTCATCACTGAACAATTGAAACTGGTTTGAAACATTTCATTGTTGAAGAGAGCCATGTCCATCAGAATTGATCGTCATATAGTATTGTTGTTGCCATGTATAATGATCTCCTGGTTCTGCTCATTTCACTCAGCATCAGTTCATTCAAGTCTCTCCAGGCCTCTCTGAAATTGTCCTGCTGGTCATTTCTTACAGAACAATAATATTCCATGACATTCATATACCATAATTTATTCAGCCACTCTCCAATTGATGGGCATCTATTCAATTTCCAGTTTCTAGCCACTACAAAAAGGGCTGCCACAAACATTCTTGCACATGTGGGGCCCTTTCCTTCTTTTATGATTTCTTTGGGATATAAGCCCAATAGAAACACTGCTGGGTCAAAGGGTATGCACAGTTTGATAACTTTTTGAGCATAGCTCCAAATTGCTCTCCAGAATGGTTGGATCAATTCACAGTTCCACCAGCAATGGTGTTACTCAAATTTAACAACAGGAACAGGCTGATTTTAAAAATCTGCAAATGTGTCTTGTGTGTGTGTGTGTGTGTGTGTGTAAGTTATCAATCCTAATATGTTACTCCAGATATGGTCTGCAAAATAATTCTCCACTCTTCATATCTTGAAAATAAAAATTGATAAAGTATAAAGAGATACATGCAAAATTATGTTTTCTCTCACAGAATTATGTAACTTTTTCTCCCAATATACTTCTCCAAAGCCATATTTCACTTTGATTTCTGATTCTTTGCTTCACTGTGTCCTGGAAATCTAAGTAGACTGGAGGTCAAATCCCAGCTCCATAGCTGATATTTTAACTAATGACTTTTCTATCTGCTTTCTTGTTTTATAAATGTCTTCAGTTCTATATTTTAAGGGCTAACACAGTGTGTGTGTGTGTGTGTGTGTGTGTGTGTAGGTGTGTGTAAAGAATAGATTTGTTCATTGTTGCTTCTAAAGGGCTGAGACTGATGGATGGAAGCAACAGAATTTTTCTTAGAGTGGGAAGGAATTTTATAACAATTAGAGCTTCATGACAGCAAACAAAAGTAGTGAACTCCCTGTCATTTGAAATTTTCAAAGAGAAGCTGTAACATAAAGGAAGCACTAGTGTGAGCACTAACTAAAATTAAAACCAATTAATTAAAATTAAACCAATTAATTTTTCATTGTGAGCAATTACTAAAACTCAGGGTTTGATTTATTGTTTTGTTGATTGTTTAGATTAAACAAGGTGTTAATAATGCAGATTAAACTTAAAAACGTGTGCATATAGTTTGTTTTCCAAGAGAACCTGGTTGTTCAACATTTACTAGCATGCTCCTGTTTTGCTCTATAAGTGCTGATTGAGGTCAGCAGGAATGTGATAGAAGACTGGAGGAGCAAAGTCCTCACTAGATGTGAGGCCTGGTGCCTGTAGAATAGCAACAATTGGCATTCGTATAACACTTTAAGGTCTTCAAAATGCTTTACAATCTTTGTCCCATTTGAGTTTCAGAACACCCCTGGACCCCACCATTCAAAACTATAATTCTGAAGATGGCAGAGTAGAAGGAAAAAGTACAGTGTAGCTTCCTCCTCCAGAGTGATCTGGAAAATCCCCCAGATTGAATTTTGGTCAGGAAAGCCAAGGGAAAAATCATTCTAGTTCCAGAGGCTTAGAAAAGGTGTGTGGATGGGTGTTTTTCAGGGAGAGACCCCAGGGGTTCCCTGACCTAGCATCGATTGGGTGCAGGAATGTGTGCAATTGGGCAGCTCAATCTCCTATTCCTCAGTTCTTGATGTGTATGTGGGGAGAACAGGGCAGAGATTGGCAAATTGAGTGGGGAAGAAATATAATTACTAACTGGCCCTAGATGTGTACTGAGCAAGGAACAAGATTGGAAACAAACAATAATTTTTCATGTCTCTGAACCTAGGAGCAAAGCAGGGTCTTGGTTTTAGCCTATAGCTTAAAGTGGAAACCTGTCATAAAATGACCAGGACAGGTGCCCTAGGCCAAACGGAGCCTAAAGTTCAGTCAGTATGGATCTACACAGCTTCTCAATGAACTAATAATGGCTGAATCCAGCAGCAGTCTACTGAAACTGTTAACCAGGGACAAGCTGATAGACCTAACCTGGTCAGAATTTGAAGAGGGCATTGAGCATATTGCTCCAATCATATCACTTTGGGAGTACGGAAATCTTTACAACTCAGGTCTCCAGCCAGAGACTTTAGGAGTTTGTGAAGGGAGATAGTGGAGTAGATCAAAAAACTTTCAACTCTCCCAATTTCCTCCACAAAAAAGGAACTGCCTCAGAGCAGCAAAAATAAACATGGGATAAAGTAGTTGTTCTCCTAAGACAATTTGTTGAGACCTTAGGAAAGACCCTACCTCTTCCAGGTGTGGAAATTCTACCTGAGTAAAGTGCAAACACCTCTAGGCCCATTCTGCAGAATCAACAAGCAACAAGTTCTGGAAGCAGTTGGGTCAAGAGGCAACCTCAGCCTGAGAAGCTTTCATTTTGCAGACAGTGTGAGAGTCTGAAGGCTGAGTAGTAGAAGATGGAAGGACCTTCCATTGTTGAGGGATGCCAAGCACAGCAGTGCTGACCAGATTCGTCCTGGATTATGCTGCAATTTTCAGGGAGAAAGAGCTACCACACACCTGGTGAGTGAGAAGTGAGGGGCAGGGGCCTTGTTGGTTGAGGGCACTTGCAAAAGAACAGAGTTTCTGGTTTCAGTTCCTGGGCAGAGAGAACAACTGTAGTTTGCAGCCACAAAAGGGAATGGAAGGAGCAAAATTATTTGTGGGACAGTGTGACTGGGAGCCTTAGCTGTGGCTCAAGAATGGAGAAGTAAGCCCAAGATTTGGTCCTGAGGGCAAACTTCAGAAAATAGTGGTAAGAAGGATCTGAGACTTGGGACAAAATTCCCCATGTCAGGACTACAAATTGATTATACTATAGCTGCTAAAAAACAAAATAAAACAAAATAAAGTTAATAAGCAAAAGGGAAAGAACCCAGCCATAGATAGGCTAGGGAGATAGAGATTTGGGTTCATATTCAGATGACAATAATGGAGTTAAAAAATCCACCCCCTTTTCAATGAAAAATGTCAAATGGTCCAGGCCCCAAAACTGTTGTTGGAAAAACTTAAAAAAGACTTTAAAAATGAAATAAAGACATTGAAGAAAAATTAGGGAAAAAAGGACAATCCAAGAAAATTATGAAAAGAAAGTCAACTAATTTGAAATGAGAATCAAAAGCTTAAGGAAGAAAAAATTTCTTAAAAACTGAAATTGGGCAATGGGAAGCTAATGACATTCTAAAACCCTAAGATCTCATAAAACAAAATCAAAAGAATGGAAAACTAGAAGAGAAAACAAAACATTTCATCAGAAAAACAATGGATCTGGAGAACAGATTGAGGAGAAATAATTTAATAGTTGGACTAGCTGAAAATGATTTAAAAAAAAGAATCTTGATACAAAATTTTCAGAATTTATTAAAGAAAATTGTCCTAAAGTTCCAGGACAAGAAGGCAAAGCAGAAATAGAAAAAATCCACTGACCACCACCTAAGATCTTAGGAGCAAAACTTAAAGGAATATCATAACTCTAGGTTAAGGAGGAATATTGGAAGCAATAAGAAAAAACATTTAAATTAAATTTAATGAAGCTACAATAAGAATTATACAAGACCTAGCAGCTACTACATTGAAGGACTGTAGGTTTTGGAATACTGTATTATGTAGAGCAAAAAAGCTGGGGTTACAACCAAGGTTAACTTACTCAGCAAAGTTAAGTATAGTTCTGAATGAAAAAAGAAAAAGGTTATTAAATGAACTGAAAGACTTTCAGGTTTTTGTGAAAACAAAAAAAAAACAAACTTAAGAGAAAATTCAACATATAAAATCTAGGAGAAATACAGGGTAAAGATTAAAGACCAATTATAAAGGATTCAATAAGGCTAAATTATTTACTTTGCATATGTGAAAATATTAATAGTATACTTATGATTGTCATCATTATTTGGGTAGTTTGAGAGAAAACTTTTATTGAACTGAATATAATGGGGTAATTCTAAAAGAAACATCTCTCCTTAGAGAGAGAGATAAAAAGGAGTAATTATCTCATACAAATGAGCCGTAAAAGGGGAAAAATGATAGAGAAGAAGCTTGTGGGGGGAGGGAACAATTTACCCATTGGAAATGGGTAAAAAAATCTTTTAAATTCAGAAAGAAATAAAAGGGCAAGGTGAGAGTAGGGGGAGAAGATAAGGGAGGATAGGTTAGGGAATAGGGCAAATAGTGGATAGAAGTAAAGTAGAAGGCCGAGAAGAAATAGGGTAAATAGGGTGAGAAGGATGGTG
This sequence comes from Myrmecobius fasciatus, assembly GCA_023553655.1. Lineage (NCBI taxonomy): Eukaryota > Metazoa > Chordata > Mammalia > Dasyuromorphia > Myrmecobiidae > Myrmecobius > Myrmecobius fasciatus. The sequence continues at coordinate 185,425 of JAJPUD010003965.1, forward strand.
GAAAAAAATAGGTAAGAGGAAAATATGCAACAAGTGATTGTAACTTAGAATATGAATAGGACAGGTTTACCCGTAAAATGGAAATGGATAGCAGATTAAAAATTTGAATTCGCCAATATGTTGCTTTCAGGAAATAAAAATTATAAAAATGAGAGATATACAACAAGATAAAATAAAGGGTAGGGATAGAATATATTATGTAAAAAAAATCAGTGATAGTAATCATGATCTGAGACAAAGTTAAAATTAATCAAAAGTGAAAAATAAGAGATACTAGACTGTGTGAGCATTATCGTTTTAAACTACTTAAAATACCTAGACAATATAAAATACCTGAGAATATACCTGCCAAAGCAGAAACAGGAACTATAGGAGCACATATATAACATGGACAAAAACATAAAACACTTTTCATACAAATTTAGATCTAAATTATTGAAGTAATATTTATCGTTCATGTTTAGTTTAAAGATAATATAACTTAAAATGTTAATTTTACCTAATTAATCTATATAACATCATCCCAATGAAATTACTAAAAATTATTTTATTAAGTCAGAAAAATAATAAAAAATAATAATAAAAATAAAATTTGAAAGAATAAAAGGTCAGGAACTTCAAAGAAACTAGGAAAAAAAAGAAATAAAGGAAGTAGATTTAGCAGTAGCAGACCTTAAACTATATTAAAGGGGAGAGCATTGTTGAAGTATAAAAAAGATAATTTTGATTATTTTAAATTAAAATCTTTTTGCATAAATAAACCCTATTGTAGCCAAGAGCCATAGATGCTCCACAGAAAATTGGAAAAAAAAACTTTCATATACAATCTCTCAGATAGGATTGATTGGGTTGGAATACTGCTGTGGTATAGAAAATGGTGAGCTGGTTGACTTAGTAAAACAAGGAAGAACTTGCACATAAAAGAGATGCTATCCATCTTCAGAGAAACAGATAACATATTGAAATAAATATAGTATGGGGGCAGCTGGTGGCGCTGTGGATAAAGCACCAGCCCTGAAGTCGGAAGGACCTCAGTTCAAATCTGATCTCAGACACTTAACATTCCCTAGCTGTGTGACCCTGGGCAAGTCACTTAACCTCAATTGCCTCAGCAAAAAGCAAAAATATATATATATATATATATATATATATATATATATATATATAGTATGATCTTACAAACATGTGTGTATATACATATATATGTTTATGTACACATAGATATGTATAAACCTCTCTGTGTATATATACACACATATATGCACACACACATACATACATATATATGTAAAGTGTACTTAATTGTAGCCTTCTTTAAGATGGGTGAAGGAAGGAGAAAAATGAAGTAAAAAATGCCTGACAGAGAACAAAAGAAAACCAAGTGAGCAAAAAAAAAAAAAAAAAAAAAAAAAAGCTGAACGTATTTGAAAACAGTATGTAGTATTTATTATATAGGTTTTCTTTTTTTTTTCTTTTCTTTTTTTTTATTAAAGCTTTTTATTTGTATAACATATGTATGGGTAGTTCCCCAACATTGATCTTTACAAAGCTTTCCATTACAAATTTTACCCCCAGTCCCCTCCCCTCCCCTAGATGGCAGGAAGTCCACTACATGTTAATAATGTTGAAATGCTTGAGAAGTTTATATAGGTTTTCTTAAGATGGAAATTTATTGCTTTGTATTGAATCCTTCCTTATGTCTTTTTTCTTTTCTAATTTTTCATTTAAATTTAAAATATAAAAATTCATTAAACATAAAAAAGGAAAAAAAAATGAGGTAGGCTGGGGAAATGGAAAAAAAAAAGAATCCAACCATAAAGAGGATTTATTGTGACAGAAAAGCTGAAGACACAAACCCAGAAAAAGAGAATGACTTGAAAACTCTACAAGCAAATAGTAAAAAAACAAAACAAAACAGTTGAAAATAAGTGCAACAAGAATTTCTAGAAGAGTAAAAGCAAAAAAAAAAAAAGAGCTAGACAATAATCTTAAAATCCAAATGAGAAGGGTAGAGGAAAAAAATGGAAAAAGAAATGAAAGCTAAGGAAGAAAGACATGAAAAAATAATTAAAAGTTTGGAACAAGAAGTACAAAACCTCATCAAGAAAATGCCTCTTTGAACATTAGAATGGACCAAACAGAAGCTAGTGATTGCATTTGACATCAAGAAACAAAATCAAAGATTAAAAAAAAGAAAGAAAAAAGAAATATTAGGTATCTTACAAAAGCAAAAATAACATATCTCAAAAACAGATTTTGAGATAATTTAAGAATCATTGGGCTACCTTAAAGCCATGACTAAAAAATAAAAAAATCTTTCAAGATCTCTTTGAACTAGAAGGAAAGGTGGAAATTGAAAGAATCCATAAGCAGCCAGAAAGGAAAAAATGTAAATACTGAACAATAATAAATATCACACAAGATTTATTAAACACATCAATAAAGTAATGGAAAGTTTGTAATATATTCAAGAAGACAAAAATAGAACTAGGATTGGCTTACCAACCAAACTTATTATAATTTTACAGATGAAAAATGATGATCTTCTTTAACCATTTTGTAATAAACATTCCATTCAATAAAGGGCCTATAAATGAAATAAAAAAAAAAAACCCAAAAAACTAAAACATAGATCTGACCATGCTTTCCTGCTTAAGGCACTACAGTGTCTCTCTGTTGGTTCCAGGATCAAATACAAACTTTTTATTTAAAGATATTTATGACCTAACTCCAAATAACCCTTCCAGACTTTTACTTTATTCACCTCCATTCTGTGGACCAGCCAAACTGGTCTCTGTGCTGTCTCTCACACTGGACATTACATTTTCTAGCTTTTGAGACTGATTTTGCGTGGGCTGTCCCCCATGCTTAGAGTATCCTCCATCTTCAGTTTCTTAGAATGTCTAGTTTTTTTGAAAGATCTGCTCAGGTATTAATGCTTTACATAACTCCTCCTTCATCTCACTTTGCTGCCAATATTTACCTCTCCAAAAATTACTTTGTGTTAACTTTTAAAATATTTTGTAATTACTTATGTCTACTCGATACTTCTTACAATATAGTATATGAATATAAGAGGGCAGGGATTATGTCTTTTTTCATTGCATTATCCCTAGAGCGTAGCACTTAAGCATTTAAAATATTTGTTCATTGATTGATATATGTCCATTTCATTTTACTCACAATTGAGATCACTATACTATTTAGGGATGACATACATAGTAACTAGGACTAGGGAAGTCATAATGCTGCTGTACCTTCTCCTGGCCAGATCACATTGTAGTATTGTGTTCAGACCCAGGTCCCATGTTTTAGGAAGGTCATTGATAAACTGGAGAGTCTCCCAAGGGAAGACAACCAAGAAAGTGAAAGCCTAGAGACTATTATGTGAGGATTAGTTGAAAGGACGTGGAAATATTTAATGTAGAAAAGAAAGAACTTAGAAATAACATCACTGTTGTCTTCAAATGTTTGAAGGACTGTTACATGAAAGAAAGATTAAGCTTTTTGGCCTGAGAGGGTACATCTAGGAGCAAACATTTGGAGTTATAAAAAGAGATAACTTTATACCAGATATAAAAGAAGTCTTCTAAACAGAACTCTTTAAAAGTAAAATATATTGCATTCAGTCCTAGTATATTCCTTGTCAATGTAGATATTATGTAAAGGCTGAGTGGCCTCTTGATAATTTTATTGTATAGAGGATCTGTGTTCAAGACAAAGCAAGAAGCATTTATTTTTTTACTTATTTTATTTTAAGCATTTACTATGTATTAGGTATTGTGCTAAGTGCTGGCAATAGAAATATTAGCAAAAAGAGATTCTCTGCTTTCAAGGAGTTTGCATTCTAATGGGGAAGACAAAAGTAAACTGAAAAGTGGGAGATTGGTAAATAAAGATCCTTTTATAAGACCTTTCTGTTGAAGTCTTTGATATAGAGGGGCAGCTGGAATCAGGTTAAAGATTAGTAGATCTGGACTTCTCTTCAAGATGGATTTCTCAGGAGGAAATAAGCAATAGGAGGAAAGGCTAGATGGATGTTTACAGAGTGAGAAATCCTCAAGTCTTCTGGAAATTCCAGAATGAATTGCCCAAGGTCACACAAATGGTAAAAGACAGAGCTGGGATTTGGATCAAGGTCACCTGACTCGGAATCCAGTTCTTTGATTCTGTAGGCCTATGAAATCCTTAGCCTGCTTTTTAGTGTCCTTTTAGTCTCTTAATTGTCACTGCCAATGACGATTTAGTAGATACTAAATAAACATGTTTAGAGGGAACAAATCCATGACATTAGTATTTGAGCTCTACATCTCTCCCTGGAGTGGAGGAAATGCAATGATGTGAATGAAGAAAAAGATAGAAAGAATAGTCAAATCATACCATGTACAAAGAAGAAACCTTTGCTGGAAGCAACAACATTTTGAAAGTATTTATTGTCAAGGTGTATGAAATATGCTTCTTAAAACAAGTGGGGAAAAAACCATGGATGATGGTAATACCAAAGAAAACATTGGGGGGATATCGCTAATTTCTGACCCTTTTTTATGATTTCCTTTAGCTATAAAATCTTTGTCATAATGTTTTCCACACCTGTTAAGGGAATCCTGGATTAATAGGAGAAGTGAACAGACAGATTTTCATCCGGCATAGGACATGATAGAGATTGCCTCTAGTTTTGCATCATTTATAAATGTGATGAGCATGTAAGAGACTTTAGAGATCATTTAGTCTACACTTTAAACTTGAGGAAACTGAGGTTTAAACAATTGGAATAACTTGCCCAAGGTCAAGTAAAGGGGTAGTAAAGTTTTGGACCAACATCCAAATGACTTAATTATTGGAAAAATATGTTAAGTAGCACCATGTTAAGGAATGATTTGTGGTACATTTCACTTCTTTCTGAGTTATCATTGAGTCATTTATGGTTACTCTTTGTCTCTGATCATTTAATCTATTCTGAATCCATATAACTATATTATTTTTATTAGCCTACATCTCTTCATGCAGTTCTTGAGAAAAGCTTGAGAGATTTTGTTAAATGCTTTACTGAAATCTAGGTAAGCTATGCATACTTCCTCTGATCTGTCATCACAGCCATCACTGGGAATTATTGTAGCTGGGACAAGTTCTGTATGTAGGATGAAGGAGGGGGGCATGTGTCAGTTGTGGTAAAGTATGGGGAAAAGTGGACCTTAAGGGAGGAATACCCTGATAGTGGGATTCTGGGGGTGATGACAGGAAAGAGTTGTACTACAAGACAGTGAATGACCCTGAGGGAGGATACAGAGATTCTTCTCAGGATGTCATGCTTCTTGCCCGAAGCAAAGTATCCTCACCAAATGTCAGCATCCTGGGCCAAAGCCTAATCTCCTATGCTAGTTATGGCTGCATATACCAGACTAGTCAAAGTTCAAAAGGAAAATGTTATTAGTTTAACATGATCTATTCTTAATAAAGCCATTAGTTGAGATAGCTATGTATATTTTGTTTTTTTATGTTTCTGTTGGGCTATCTTTTTTGTGTAAATTACCCTGGAAAGAAAAGAAGAATGACATGTTAATGGCCTTCTGTGTCTCTTCATTTCATTTAAATGATAAGTTAAGCTATCAGTCAGTATCAAGCCTGCCAGCAAGGTATAGTAATCAATTAAAATCGTTGGTGGTGGGCCTCATGTTGATTGACAGCACAGACAGCCAGTGACATTGGTTGGAAGGGGCATAGTCTCTTTCCCCCACATGATTATATGCCCCACAATTATTCCTGGAGCTATATTAAAGATAGTTTTCACTATTGATATGCTGTGAGTCAGTGATTCTATTGCACATATTGAGGAATCCTTGATGTGCAGAAATGGAGGAAATACAAAGGCAATAGAAAATCCAATCACTTTCCTTGAGAAGCTTATACTGTAACAGGGAGGACTAAGACCACATATAAAAAAGTCACAAGAATACATGCAATAGAAGGAGAAGAAAGAGTTCAAATCAGTACAATTTTGTGTATGTAGCAATATCCTGTTTTTACAAAAAAATTAGTGGCCATGAAAGTTTTATGACATTAGAATGATTCTGGCAGCCCATAATTTCAAATCTCTCTGATACGTAGCAATTCTCAGTGTCCTGAGTCTCCATAGTTCTCTTTCTGGATGCGGATGGCATTTTCTATCCCAAGTCTATTGGAATTGGATTCTTGAATCATTGCACTGCTGAGAAGAGCCAAGTTCATCCCATTTGCTCATTACATAATCTTGTTACTGTGTACAATGTTCTCCAGGATCTGTTCAGTATCAATTCATGAAAGTCTTTCCAAGTTTTTCTGAAATCTGCCTGCTCATCATTTCTTGCAGAACAACAATTCTTGTAGAATAATTCAATATATTCATATACTATAACTTATTTAGCCATTCCTTCACTGATGGACATCAACTCAATTTCCAGGTTCTTGCCACTACGTAAAGAGCAGAAGCTGGAGCTTTTGGATTTATCAAACACTAGTTTACCACAGATTACCAAAGTCCTTGACTCTTGTGTCTTGTATACTTAGCCTGTTTCACTGATCCATTGCTTTAATACTTAGCCAGTACTAAATGATTTTGATGACTACCACTTTATAATATAATTTTAGGTCTGAAACTGCTAGGCTACTATTCTTTGTATTAAAAAAATTTTTTTTTATATTCTTGACCTTTTATTGTTCCAGATGAATGATATTATTCTTGCTCCATAAAGTAAATTTTTGGCAGTTTGGTGGGTATGACACTGAATAAATAAATTAATTTAGGTAGAATTGCCATTTTATTGTTATATTAGCTTGACCTATTCACGAGCAATTGATATTTTCCCATTTGTTTGGATCTAACTTTATTTGTGTGAAAAGCATTTTGTAATTGTGTTCACATATTTTCTGGTTTTGTCTTGGTAGGTGGACTCCCAAATAATGTTTACAGTTATTTTAAAAGGGATTTCTCTTTCTGTCTCTTGCTGCTGAGCTTTGTTGGTAACATGTAGAAATGCCAGTAACTTATGTGGGTTTATTTTATATCTTGCAATATTACTAAAGTTGTTAATTATTTCAAGTAGCTTTTTAGTTGATTTTCTAGGATTCTCTAAATATACCATTATATCATCTGTAAAGAGTGTTAGTTTTGTTTCTTCATTACCTACTCTAATTACTTCCATTTTTTCTTCTCTTATTGGTAAAGCTAACATTTCTTGTACAATATTGAATTATGATGATGATAACAGGTATCCTTGTTTCATCTGTGATCTTATTGAAAATGCTTCTAGTTTATACGCATTACATATAATGATTGCTGATGGTTTTAGATTGATGCCACTTATCATTTTAAGGAAGACTCCATTTATTCTTATGCTCCTTAGTGTTTTTTTTTAAATAAGAATGATATTTTATTTTCTCTAGTGCTTCCAGTTCAATATTACAAAGTTATTTTCATGTTCTATGAAATGGCTTGGATTTTGACTGGAAAAGGAAGTAGATTTGTCATGTGGTATTAGTGAAGAATTACTTATAAACCATTGGCTGTTTTATTGACCACACTCAGCATTAAGAGATGTAGAGGAAGGTTAGGACTTCTTATGGAATATTTATAGGTGGATGTGCTGACGCCTTACATATGGCATGGCTGATTTGCAAACTGCAGGGCTAGAGGGTATACCCATAATCAGTTAAATTATCAGGTTGTCAGTCAACAAGCATTTAAATACTATATTCTAGACACTGCAAAGTATGTTATCCAAAGAAAGACAAATTTGTCCTTGCTTTTAAGAAACTTTATTCTAATTTGAGAGAAAACATGTCTAGGTATTTTGAAGTTTTATATACAATAGATGGAAGGTAATCTGAAAAGAAAAGGAATTAGCAACTAAGAAAAGCCTTTTGAAGAAGGTGGAATTTGAATTGAATTGAAGCAAGCCAAAAAAAAAAAAAAAACTAAGTAGTGAAGGTTAGGGAGCAAAGCATTATAGCTATGAGGGCCAACCAGTGCAAAGATCTGGAATTGAAAGATGGAGTATGATATTTGAAGAACTACCTGTACCCCAGTGTAGCTGGACAGTAGATTGTGTGAAGAGGAATAAAGTATAAGAAGATTGGAAAGGTGGGGAGAATTTTACATGCCAAATAGAGTTTATCTTTTATTGTGGAGGTAATAGGTAGCTATTGGAGTGTATTAAGCAGTAAGTAGGATGACATGATCGGACCTACACTTAAAAAGAATAATTTTGGTATCTACATGAGATGAATAAGAGTGTGGACTTTATAATGGCATTGAAGTTGTGGGCCTGTGTGATTGGGAGACTGATGGTACTCTTACTGGAAATAGGAATGTTCAGAATGGGAGAGAATCTGAGAGGGAAGATAATGAATTTTGTTTTGTTCATGTTGTTTGAATATATGTGGAATTCAATATGAGTTGCTCAAGAGGCTGTTGGAAATGCGTTACTATAATCTCAACAGAATTAGGCTAGATATATAGATTTGGTAATCATTTTCATAGAGATTGCAGATTTGCCTAGCTAATGAAATAATTTCTCTTAAGTTTAATAGCTTCTAAATGAAACCATGTAGTCAATAGCCAGAAAAAGTTATATCCAAGAAACTAACTTATGAATTCTCAGCTTTCTAATATAGCATTTTGATAACCATATCTTTCAGTTTTGTTCTCTCTGTGAAAAGCAGATAACTTTTCACATTCCCTCTTATATGGGACTTTTCAATTTAATTTAGTTAAAATTCAGATACCATTAAGTACCTACTCTGTGCAGAAGCACTCTTTCAGATACTGGGGAAGTCACATAGCTTAGTTCCTGCCTAATGATGATTACCTTTGTTAAAGGAATCAGATGCCCACACAAATAACTAAAATGCAAAATAATGCATGATAAAAGCATTGGAGAGATGGAGGCCAAGTACAATGTGAACTTTTTGGGTGGGAAGTTACAAGAGGTCATAATTGACTTTTAGGATTCTTTCTGATTAATGATGTTTGATTGGCTTCCCTTAGATAGTGAGAATTTTCTCCACAGGGGACATTTAAGAATTCTCACGTTTTCCTCTAACTTTTGTAGTATTTTGGGGAAAAGTATATTACAAATTTCCATTTTTATGGAAATATGTGTATATGTTTCAGTAAATATGTTTTATGGAAATATATGTATATATATTCATGGAAATATAGGAATATGTACATATATTTTATGGACCTATGTATATATAGGTATTCAGTCATTTTCAGTCATATCCAATTCTTTGTGACCCCATTTGGTGTTTTTCTGGCAAAGATACTGGAGTGGTTTGCCATTTCCTTTTCCAGCTTATTTTACAGATAAGTAAACCAAGGCAAATTATTCTGAATGTCTTACCCAGGGTCATACAGTTAGTGTCTGAAGTCATATTTGAAACCAGGAGGAAGAGTTTTCCTGACTCCATATCTAGCATTCCATTCATTGTGCAACTTACCTGCTATATAGATGTATATATATATATGTAAACATGTGTCTATGTCTATATATATTTATTTTAAGGAAATATGTGCATATTTGAGCATATATGCATGCATATTTTATGGAAATATACATATATACATGTATTCATAGAATGGGTTTGAGCCTAACCCATTATATAAAAGATGAGATTTTATTAGATATGTGTAAATACTGAAAGGAAGAAAATATAAATAGAAAGATTAGAACTGGATGGAGTTCATTAAGGGAATTTATGGAGTAGCACTTAAATTTTGAAAAAGATTTGGAAACCATAATAGAGACATTTGGGAAAACATTCTGATTGGGGGCATGCAATTCACAAAGGCACAGAATAGGTAGAAATGATAGAAAGTAAAGATAGAAATAAGCAAATTCAGTATAGAGGACAATAGAGAATTTGAGTCAGAATAATTCAGAGAAAGGCATTTAGACAATAGTTAAGTAAGGTCACTTATCAGTGTGACTTGGAAAACTAAGGAGTTTGAATTTGTTGGGAGGGACTTACTCCCTTCTATTTTACCTTTTTTGTTGTATCTGACACTCTGTGATTGTATTTGGGGTTTTCATGGCAAAGATACTGGAGGAGTATGCCATTTCCTTCTCCAGCTTATTTTTACAGATGAGGAAACTGAGGCAAATAGGGTTAAGTGATTTGCACAGGGTCGCATAGCTATTATTGAGGTCAATTTTGAACTCAGAAAGATGAGTCTTCTTGGCTCCTGGACTGCCATTCTTTCCACTGTGCCTTTTAGTTGCCCTTTCCTTTCATTTTGGAAAACTGAAAATCCGGTGTGATGTTTCTGCATATTTCAGTCCTCTTACCAGTCTTGAGCTTTCTGCTAAACCTCTTCTGTGTGTTAGACTAAATTCTTGAATTTCAGTTGTGTTTTTTCCCCATCATTATCAACCAAACATATATTGGAAACCAAAATGAAGAATATTAAGGTTTTCTTTATATAATATTTGTGAAATGTTGGCCATACAATTTGGGAGGAGAATGGGATGGTAACATTTTTATAAATCTGTGCAAGGGTGTTGACCTGTGAGGAAGAGAGTAAGTAGGTCTTCCAGTAAGTAATTTTCCCAAATATCTGGACTTAATGAGAAAATTGGCTTAGCCAAGAGAACTACAGACCAAAACTCTTTAATTTACATCGGAATTCTCTAGCTTCTTTTTCTAAGTCTTTAGGGAGAACTGGAAGGGGAAGAGAAAACTGTGGATTTTTTTTGCAAAGGATGTTTTAGCCTCTCTTCTACTGCTACTTAAATGTTGATGAGTCCCAACAGCTGGAAGGTCACCATTAGGTTTCAGTAGGAAGCCCTCATTTGGTACACATATTTTCCAATTGTATCAGAATGTGGTTTTGGAGTCTTTTCAGGAAATCTTGGAAGTCTTTAAACTCTTTTATTTTAAGCTCTCTTCATTAATTGTTTTTCTTTCTGCCTTTAATGAATTACCCTGGATCTCAACTATACATGACCTACTGTAAAAGATGAGGAGAATTAGAGAAGTAAAGAACCCACAAGTTATTGATTTGGATTAAAGGGATTTTACTGAGTTTTCAAAAAAGAAAACTGTTTGGCATCTGAGAATTTATGCAGCTTTTAGGCTAAAATTGACCTTTCAGGAAATATCAATCTGTACCAAATCAGAATCTTACAGTTGAGGTTAGATGGAAACCTTACATTTCACTGGATACAACTTTAGGGATCTGATAGAGAGTAGGGCATTCAGAAATTTATGTATGCTCTTTGAAGCTTATAACTGTTGTGTTCTTGACTCTGGCTGATCCACCTAAACACTCTAGATTTAATTTGTTATTTTTGAAAGGCAGTTGGGGTTAAGGGACTTGCTCAGGCTTATATAGTTACCAAGTGTTAAGTGTCTGAGGTTAGATTTGAACTTAGGTCCTCCTGACTTCGGGGCTGATGCTCTATCCACTGTGCTGTCTAGCTGCCCTTTTAATTGGAAAATATATGTCTGATAATCAATGCCATAGATTTATGGTCACCAAGAGACTGCTAATAATGATGATGATGATCTCAATCCCTGGAGATAATTTATTTTCTTTTTATCCCCAGAACCTTAAATATTGCCTTGGCATATCATAGGTGCTTAATGGAATGCATATGGAATGATCAAGTGCCTAAAATGAAGGTATAAAGAAAAGATACTCTTATTTTCAAAGATTTGCTTTATCTTGTGGTGAAGAAGAAATCTGTGCAAATCATGCTATAATTAAGAAGCATTTGCTGATGTCTACTTTGAAGATTTAAATACAAGGGTAATTTCTCAGGGGCAGCTAGGTAGTTCAATAGACTCTTCTTGAATTGAAATCTGGACTCAGATACTTACTAGCTGTGTGAGCCTGGGCAAGTCACTTAACCCTTTTTGCCTTGGTTTCCTCATCTGTAAAATGAGCAGGAGAAGGAAATGGCAAATCACTCCAGTACCTTTGCCAAAAAACCCCAGATGGAGTCATGAAAAGTCACACACTACTGAATATTACTTTTTGTAATATATCAGGATTAACTGGATGAATTTCCCAATTAACTTGAAAAGATTATATAGGCCATGAAGCTTTTGTTCGGAAGCTCTGAAGGCTTCTTCTCTGTGGAAGTATGTTTACATTCAGCTTAGAGAATACAGGAAATTTTTTTATTTTATTAGTATTTTATTTTTCTAAGTAAAATAAATATTTTCTAAATATTTTTCTAAATAAACATAGTTGATAAAATACATTTTTGTATAACTTTGTGTTCTAATTTTTTCTCCCTATCTTTTTCCATCCTGTGCAAGACAACTAGCAATCTGATATAGGTTGAATATGTATTATCCTTTTAAACATATTTTCGTATTTGTCATGTTGTGCAAGAAAAATCAGATCAAAAAGGAAAAACCACGAGAAAGAAAAAGCAAACAAACAAAAAACTACGAAGGTGAAAATACTATGCTTTGATCCACATTCAGTCTCCCTAATTCTCTTTCTAAATGTAGATCACATTTTCTATCCCAAGTCTATTGGAATTGTCTTGAATTACCTTGTTGCTGAGAAGAGTCAAGTCCATCACAGCTGATCATCACATAATCATATTGTTACTGTGTGCAATGTTTTCTTGGTTCTGCTCATTTTTCTCAACATCAGTTTATGTTAGTCTTTCCAAGCTTTTCTGAAATCAGCCTGCTCATCATTTCTTTCTTTCTTTCTTTTCTTCTTTCTTTCTTTTGCTGAGGCAATTGGGGTTAAGTGACTTGCCCAGGGTCACACAGCTAGGAAGTGTTAAGCATCTGAGACCAGATTTGGACTTGGTTCCCCCTGACTTCAGGGCTGGTGCTCTGTCCACTGCGCCACCTAGTTGCCCCGATCATTCCTTCCTTCCTTCGTTCCTTCCTTCGTTCCTTCCTTCCTTCGTTCCTTCCTTCCTTCGTTCCTTCCTTCCTTCCTTCCTTCCTTCCTTCCTTCCTTCCTTCCTTCCTT